>OY755243.1:46578217-47178217 GCA_963576725.1 Azorinus chamasolen | reverse complement strand
TATTCCCTGACATAATTTCAAATCCCCCCCCATAAATTATTCATGTAAGAAGTAACAATAGTATGAATATTACTTAGCTGAGATTTATGAAATATGAACACAGGAAGTTTTATAGCCATGGTAGAAACTGTTGATTCAGAATTAAAAGCAAACAAGAAATGTCACAGTCACGTGACAAATGCCCCCGAAAATTGTACCCTGTGACCTTGACCTTGACCTATGGACCAGGGAGTTGAACGCGACACATCGTCTCTGTCTGGTGAACATTTGTGGCAAGTTATATTGAAATCCATTGATAGATGAAGAAGTTACAGACTGGACACGAATTTGGGACGGATGGAAGGACAGACGGACGGACATGCTAACAAATGGGTAGTTGTGTGACTTTTTCCTTTGATCTTTTCTTGTGGGACTAGTCCCACAAGAAAAACTATTTTTGGCTCTAACTTTGGAAAAGAATGATCTGGAAGCTAACCCTAACCCTAACCCTATGTCCCACAACTGGCCAGGTTAATGTCACAAGAAATGGCCAGGTTAATGTCACAAGAGATGGCCAGGTTAATGATTTTACTTGTGCGACTAGTTAGAAAAAGTCACACAACTACCCATTGGTGAGTGCGGACGGACGGACGAACGGACAGACAGACGGACGGAAGGACGGACAATGCGATTACTATATGCCCGCCTTTGGGGGCATAAAAAGAGCAGACCCAGATCCGACAGCTTCTATTAGAGCCATCAAATATGGGTCTACACTGTTTGAAAAGGTGTTCATTATGCATACAAATGGAGTAAAGGGTTAAACAATCCAAGTGCTGTAACTGTAGGGTAATGAAATATAAATCATATTTTCCCAACTAAAAACAATTAATCGACTACAACAGTTGAAGCAAGCAATACCTCACTCTAAGGCAATGTTGGCCAGCTAAAGAGGCTCAGCAAAAATGATGATATTTCTAGAACTCATGGTGTCATAAGACTGACGCTGCACAGAATATTTAATGCTGAAATAAATGGGTATCCTGCAATGAGTGGTGCCCAACATCAATATTTTATACCTCAAGTAAGTTATTACTGCTGTAATAAGTGATTATATATCCACTGATGCTGTTATTTATGTGAAATCAATTGTAATTAAAGAACTTTAGTGAGCAAGCTCACATACCCCACGCCGCCACATTGTCAGAGAAAAAAAGTGGTTCCCCATGACAGATTCCTCTGAAAATCGAACTCATCCAAGCTTTTATTCTAGACGATTCTTAAAGCAAATTTGTGAAAAATTGGTCAAAAAATGAAAGTGCTAGATGAGCAACAATGTATTATGATACACGGAGTGACTGACAAGTCAAAACTATATACAAATGTACCATGTGCAACTTCATTGCGTTGGGTATAATCATGAACAAGAGGGCCATGATGGTACTATATCGCTCACCTCCAAATTGCAGCACTAGATAAAGATGAACGAGTAACAACCAACTCCGGAAAATGAAGATAAGAGGGCTATAGAGGTTTAAATTTTTAAACTAAAGATTATTCAATTTGTTCAAAATGCATGATTGTCATAATTTATTCTCAGTATGGTCACCAGAGGACTATTCCTATCAAATGCCATTTAAATTGGACTGTTAACTTTGGAAAAGAAGATTATTAAAGTTTTCCATATAGATATACATGTATATGGACATTTAACTACGCCCCTGTCAGCCATGCTTTCGTAGCATACTTTGACAGGTGAGCTAAAAAGCCACTCAGGAATGCCTGCTCACTGCTATTTGGTTTTGGACTAAATAAAATGCATATTCTATGCCTACAATGTTATATAAGAATTACTATGCTAGTAGTTTGGAAGTTCAGCTGTATTTTGGTGAGTTAGAAAAGTTGTTAAATGCGAGCCTTGGCGAGCATTTAACTACTTTTCTGACGAGCCAAAATACAGCTGAACTTCCAAACTACTAGCATAGTAATTCTTTTATCATGCAACTCCAAGAAAAATGGAGAAAATGAAACAAAAGAAAGATTGCTAAAGCGGTTTCGTCCCCTGAATGAAAATACATGCAAGTACGAATTACGTGACGTCATATTGGCATGCAGTGACGTCATCGACTTTTACAACATAAACAAACTTGATTTAATCATTTTATATGGACAGATAGTTGAGACAAAGGTGAGAAAATGTGTTAATTTGATGTTTATGTTTAATTATGCCTTTTTCGTCCTTCTGTTTTCCTCCTATTGGCTGAACCAAACTTGCATTCCAGTCGGGAAAATATTATGCTAGTGGGAAGTGACTGTATTTTGTGACGTTGCATGATAAAAAGAATATGTTATAAATTGCAAAATAGGACAGTTCAATAGACAGATTCTAAGGTAAATGAAGAATTTGCAAACAATTCAGACCCTATTAACTCTTACCTCATAGGCTATTTTTAGATACAACCTCTTTGAATGAATCTACCGAAAAGGAGCATTAACTACAGAAAAGGGAAATTTTAGAATTTTGTAGTTTGAAACCAGTGATAAATAAGCATTTGCTCCTATAGGCATGGTTTCAACATGTGACTTTTGCAGAGGTGTCAAAAGGCGTCAATATGAGGGAATGGGTTAACCCTTTACCTCATAGATATGCCTTTTCATCTCTTTGCAAACAGAGTAAACCCAGATCAGATGGCTCCTGTAGGAGCAGTCTTATCAGGGTCTACTCTATTTGCTTATGGAACTATATACAACTGATTCTAAGTTCCCTTGTTTACTCCATCTGCAAAGGCATGAAAAGGTGTTTCAATGAATATTCATGAAGGGACAGATTGTTGTATAATTATTCATTACGTAAAAGGTTAACCCTTTCCCTGTTCATTCCAAAGTTCAGTACCTACTGATCATGAGTAGTCATGGATAAAATAGTTATGAAATATTGAAGGTTGAACATAGTAGCTATTTCAGAAAGTAAAGAAACGGATCTTTGAAATTCCATTAGCAAACAGAGTAGACCCTGGGTCTACTCTATTTGCAAATGCGTGAAAACATGTTTATCCATAGGCTATTTTTAGACCCAACCTCTTTGAAAGGATCTACCCAAAAGGAGCATTTACTAGAGAAAAGTAAAATTTTAGAATTTTGTAGTTTCAAAACATTGTGATAAATAGAGCATTTGCTCCTATAGGACATTAGACAGAATACAAATGTCTAGCTAGCGAGATTAAATGAGCATGAATAGGGATGAAATTTCTAAAAACTACCCAGCTTCATTATTTCCTACAACAACCAACAGTGTAATAAAACAAAACCATTTTAGCCAACAGGGTGAAATAAACCGTCTAATGAATCCTTGCCTGTAATTGAGAATCCTTTGTAAAGCTGTAAATGTGCTTTATTCATGAAAATTCTTGTCACAGGGGATCCACAAATTAATGAAGCCAGAAAATAAATTCTAAAAGAAAAACTCTTTCCACATTATGGTTAATTTTCATTATAAAAATTTCAAACAAATTAGATATACATCACATAATTATGGAATATGGTAACACAATGTTAATCATCAGGTTCAAAAATGTCAAATCTTGTCCTGCATTTTAATAAGAAATTAAAGAAAATTTTAGATTTAAGGAGGCAGCAGATTTGGCAAATGCTTTCCCTCATATAAACGCGTTTTCACACATTTGCAAACAGAGTAGACCAATATATGATGGCTCCTATTAAGAGCCATCTGATCAGGGTCTGCTCTGTTTGCTAATGGAATTTGAAATATTTGTTTCTTTACTGTCTAAATGGCTATAACGTTCCACCTTCCATATTTCTTTCACCTATTTTGTCCATGAATATTCAGTAGGTATTGAAATTTTGAAAAACATAGAACAGGGAAGGGGTTAAAGTTTAGTGAAAATGTTACAATTAAGCTTTAACCTTTAACCTAATTAATATGCCAAAGTTTAATGCCTTTGCAAACAGAGTAGACCCAGATCAGACAGCTCCTGTGGGAGCTGTCTGATCATTCTTCTCTGTTTGCCTATGGAATAATATAGATCAGAATCTACAGTTTCTGTCCAGACCGAATATTTCTATGTTAATTTGCCATTTAAAAACCTCAGTAAATTAATAAGCATGTTGTCACTATTTCTTGCATGAATTTTAATGGAATAAAGGATTAATACTAATTTAATAGTCCTTTGGTTGTTTGATTGATATAGTAATTTGTTTAACTAGCCTTTGCAATTACACTAATGACCTGTACATTATTTTCTTTGTTTAGTTATAACTCAAAACTTGTACGATCCGTGCATGATAACCCTTTGCCTCATGAATAATTCTGCAAGAGCCTGTCACTTCATAAATATTCATTGACTGCATTTTTATAATGAAACGTAAACAAGGAACGTTTGGCCATGTAACCAAACTCTTTAGAATCAGGCCTATATCAAATTCCATAAGCAAACAGAGCAGACCCTGATCAGATGGCTCCTGCAGGAGATGTCTGATCTGGGTCTACTCTGTTTGCAAAGGAGTCAAAAGGCATTTTTGGAGGAAAAGGGATAACCTCAGGTTAACCCTGTCCCTGTTCTATGTTTGTTTCAAATTTCAATACCTATTGAATATTCATGGGCAAAATAGTTATAATGAAATAAGGAAGGTTGGATATTTGTAGCCATTTTAGAAACTAAAGAACCAGATCTATCAAATTCTATTAGCAAACAGAGCAGACCCAGATCAGACGGCTCCTAGAGGAGCCATCTGATCTGGGTCTACTCTGTATGCAAAGGCATGAAAACACCTTTGTATGAGGGAAAGGGTTAAGCCTTCACCCCATAAATATGCCTTTCTATGCCTTTGCAAACACAGTAGACCCAGATCAGAGGGCCCTTTTGGAGCCGTCTGATCAGGGTATGCTCTGTTTGCTTACGAAATTATATAGATCTAATTCTACCGTTTCTGCTTATGGCCACAAATAATCCATTATCCATGTGCTATTATAAGTTTATAACAAAATAATCTACCGGTAATTAATATTCATGATGTCACTATTTCTTACATGAATATTCATGGAGAAAAGGGTTAAGCTTTTCATGCTAAATGGACTCTGTCCTTAAAAACTGTTGAACCAAATTCCACTCTGAAATTTCAGCATTCAAATGGTTCAATAAAATGTATAAAGAATACATTCTAATCATCCTGTGCATTTCCAATTAAGTCTGAAAAGCAAGCTCACAAATTAGATTTTTGTACTGCTCTGTTTATGCAACAACAATAACTTCAGATTAGTGTCACACTAGTTCTTTCATTTCTCTAAGCTTATTTTTCTCCTGCAGCAAGAACTTAGTAAAACAATTATCAGGGCAAAGTTCTGCAAATGTTCAATAGTTAACCCTTTCCCTCATATTGACGACTTTTGACGACTCTGTAGAAGTCACTTTGTGAAACCTATAGGAGCAAATGCTCTATTTATCACAATGGTTTCAAACAACAAAATTCTAAAAAAAAAATGTTTCTCTAGTTATAATGCTCCTTTTCAGCAGATTTTTTCGAAGAGGTTGAATGACCCATCAGTTTTCAACTATGGGGATAGTCTTCACATTAACCTTTTCCCTGATGAATATCCATGAGAGAAATAATGACATCATGAATAATTATTAGCTGAACTTAGGTTTATGAACACAGGATGTTTTTTTGTTGGTAGAAACTGCAGAGTCAGGATAAATTACTGTATAATTTCATAAGCAAACGGAGCAGACCCTGATCAGATGGCTCCTCCAGTTTGCTTATGAAATTACCGGGTATAATAGATCTGACTACCAATACCAAATATTCAAGTGTATATAAGCCATTCAGCTAATAAGTATTCATGATGTCATAATTTATCCCTTTCCTCCATAAATATGCCTTTCTACGCCTCTGTAATAACCACTTCTTGAAACCATTGTGACAAATATAGCATTTGCTCCTAGCGGAGCAAATGCTCTATTTATTACAATGTTTTCAATTTACAAAATTCTAAAACATTGCTTTTCTCTAGTTAATGCTCCTTTTCGGTAGGTGCATCCAAAGAGGTTGGATCTAAAAATAGCCTATGGAGGAAAGGGCTATTACATGAATATTCAACAGGGAAAGAGTTAACTCCTTGGATTCTAGAACATGTAATTGCCACTCAGTTGATATTTTTATAACAATGGCACCACATGCAAGGAGTGCCAATCACGCTTGTCTGATTGATTGTAGCCGTCATGACAGTGAACACTGAACAAGTGTGTGAAGTTTCATAAGATTTGCATGACTTAGTAAAGAAGTAATGGCCAACATTAAAGTTTCCGGACGACATTACACCCACACTGGACAATGACAATATAGCTTGTATTTTTTCTTTGAAAAACGTATGAGCTAAAAATGTGAATCTTTAAAACAAGTAAAAGTTTTAGCAGAATTATAATACAGTAGAACCCCTCTTAAATGCGGCCACTTAATGAATAAACATACCAGTGTCTTAATAAGCAGGTGGTTGCTTAATGCAGGACAAAAGTAATGCAGGAGCTTTCTGAATTAATTTTGTCCTGCATTAATTTAGCTACCACCTTCATCTAGCACCCAGAATTATACCTCTTTTAGGTGGTCACATTAGTGGGGTCTTACTGTACATGTATGTCAAATTGCCAAAAAAGTTGAAAAATTAAATGATGATGTTATATTCATATAATTATGTTAACCTTTTTAATCATAAATATTCATGTGAGAAATAATGAATATTAATTAAGCTGAATTTTATAATGGCATCATAAACACGGGAAATTTTAGCATGGTAGATGTCAGAATCAGATTTTATAACTTATCTCAAATTAGCAAACAGAAAATACTAGAAAATACTCAGATTAAATGTCTTCTATAGTGGCCACCTGATCTGGGTCTACTCTGTTTGTAAAGGTGTCAAAAGTGTCTCTATGAGGGAAATGGTAAACAGAAGTTAGACCATTTCATTCTAAACACAGGTTTTCAAAATGTTTTGGCAAGCACTTTTATTTTTACTGACAGCCCATTCCACTTTATCAAGAATATCCAATGCAGTAATTCTATTCAATTTGGTGAGTTTAACCCTTCAAATGCTGATTTTTCAAAGTGGAATGGTCCATCACTATTTAAAAGCAGAGTTAATTCTGTATAAAAAAGAAGCATTTGCTGAAAAGTATTTATACTGGCAAACAACACATATTTTGATCAGATGGCTCCCCCAGGAGTCCTCTAATCTGGGTCTACACTGTTTAAAAATGTCACTTAACTAGTTTACAAAATTTAAATTTAACAACAGTACCTCCAGGTAACTTAAGATACACCATGAATAATACAACTGTAGAAAATTAAATTCCTGTAATTTGACAAAGCGGAATACAAATAAGGTGTAACTACAAATTTGGACAACTAGCAATTGTGTTTTGCCTAAAGCTAAATTGTTTGTAACTAGTTAAGTAAATGGCCATAGAGAATGACAGCTAAAGCAGCAGGGTTCAAACAGAGATACATATACTTCACCACCAGGTTTCATTGTGGTAGGTCCATTATCTTTGATACGTTAACACTCTCAACACCAAGGATACATTCATCACAATTACTCTTACATAGCCTTGTTACGCTGTTGCAAACAGAATAGACCAAGACCAGATGGCTCCTGCATGAAGTATGGCACGTAAATCCAGTTATTTTAAGAAATCTGAGAGAAACTGGTGCACTGTTTCTCGCTACATCACTCATTTAATCACCTGCATGCATGGGAAATATAAAACCTGGGTGCAAAGGACAATTTGGAATTTTTCATATTAAGATTGCATTAGAATAGGGTTAATCCTACTGTAATTTGAAATTTGCAACAGGTTATGAAGTTTTTAATGGTCTTAAAAAATAAATTGCGAAAGTTAAAAACCTCATAACTGTCGCAAATTTCAAATTACAGTAGGATTAACCCTATAATGGTTTGTTTGCATTATTATTCTATTTATTGTAAACAGAGCAGACACTGATCAGATGGCTCCTACAGTAGCTGTCTGATCTGGGTCTACTCTGTTTGCAAAGGCATAGAAAAGCGTATTTATGGCATATAGGGCTAAAGATCCAGAGATGGACCTCTTTGAATGGCGGGTGTAGAGTCTCAGGTTTTACTGAATTAGCACTGTAGTAAAACTCCTAAAGTGCCAGATTGAAACTCCTAATGGTTATATATGGTAAATACTCGATTATACAAACACTCAAATACGTATACCGGTAATTATCGAATTTTAAGACAGGTGGCAGCTTTCTGCATGACTTTCAGCTTCATTAACCCATTACCTCATAGGCTATTTTTAGATACAAGCTCTTTGAATAAATCTACCGAAAAGGAGCATTAACTAGAGAAAAGGATTTATTTTAGAAATTTGTAGTTTGAAACCATTGTGATAAATAGAGCATTTGCTCCTATAGGAGCAAATGCTCTATTTATCACAATGGTTTCACAAAGTGACTTTTACAGAGTCGTCAAAAGTCGTCAATATGAGGGAATGGGTTAAGCAGTCACATAGCTGCAAAGACATAAATTCTTTATTACTAAAACTTTGTAGTATCAAGGTTTTACTGTATTCATGAACTCTTACAGATTCACTGATATAACTAGAATTCTCATGACAATCCATCCCCTCTTCAAAATCTGACATCTACCAGTATAAAACTTGGCTATTCTACATTTTTTTCACTAGACAGAAAGTGTCTGACATTTATTTTAGGATGTTATATTTCCTTGGAGACTAATTTGATGGGAGAAATATATTCATCATCCTGAACAGTTACATTTAGAGAAATGTAAACCCTTTCACTTCCAAATCATTTAACCCTTTCCATAATGAACATTTATAACTTGTTTTTTATACTGTAACATTTTGCTTAGACAAAAAAATGTAAGATCAGATCTATATGATTCCATAAGCTAACAAGAGGAAATGAAATTGATCTCAGTGTGATGATCAAACATGGTACCAACTTGTTTATGATGAACTTTACTGGTATCCCTTTTCTTCCATAAATACACCTTTCTACACCTCTATAATAAGCCCTTGGGCAGGGCCATTTTTGGTACCACTATTAGAGTGCAAAATAGTTTATGGTTATTACTGTAGTGATTTCTCATTAGTTATTATATTATTTCATCTAAATCAACCGACACTGATATGGAAAACATCCATCATACACTGATGTTTTCTTCTGTCTGTTTACTTACTAAGCATTTTCTGAGGACAGGTGAAAACTTCCAATTAAATGACCTAGCAACCCCCAGCTGTTTATGAATGGAATTCAGTCAATTGTATAATTTTATGCCATAAGATAAAGAACAATCCAGTTAACCAGCAGCATTTGTAAATTTGTTCTTGCAGATAACTAACAATACATTACTAATAAATTTGGTATTGAATTTGTTGTCGGAAGAAATCAGATGCCTCAACAGCAAAGAACTATATTCTTCTGCAAAGTACTTTTTTGCAGTAAACGCCCTACATCGAGAAAGATGCAAAAATGTTTCAAAAATGGTGTTAATCTTTTCCTCCATATAAACGGCTTTTTACGCATTTGCAAACAGAGTAGACACAGATCATGTGTCACAAACAATCTTGCAAGTAGCCGAAACAGACAAAAATGCATTCACAGATGAAACTGTCCTAACCATATATTTTTGTCAATAGAGAATGTCTTCAAATTCAGATAGTAAAAGTTTCTTCCTTTCGTCAAACAGCTTGGCATCCTGTTGCATCTGCATCCAAACTGTTTGTGAACACAGGTCCAGATAAGATGCGTAAATTAAAACAGTTCAATAATAACTTGTTTATTATTCAACCAAACCCTATTATACGACCATTCTTTATAATTCTTAATAATTATAAATAGTGGTCACGACATAGGGTTCGTTGGAGAAACAAAGAATTTAGTACATGTACTTGAGTACGCACCTTTACCTGTAGCTCTGTACTAAATATAATCACTAATTTGCCAACAGCGTGCTAAAGGAGAAACATGTATTTTGCTAGCTTGAATGCTTTGAGAATCTTAATGATGCAATGAACTTCATTCATACAAACAACACATCTCCCATGATATTTGTTGTAATTGCTAAAAATAATTAAGAAAGGCACTTTCTTGTTATGCATGGCAACATGTTTTACCTTCAGCATGCTATATAGGGAGATGCCTTTGCAAACAGTATGGATCCAGATCAGATGCTGAATAACTAATCCTTTCATTAGAATCACAACTGATTGACACTGATTGACTCTTTTCCTCCATGAATATTCATGCAAGAAAAAATAACATCATGAATATTAATCATATTACATTTAGTTACAATAGCACATGGACACAGGGATTTTTGGCCATGGCAGAAACTGTAGAATCATATCTATTTTATATCATAAGAACAGACCCTTATCAGATGGCTACTCACAGTAGATCTGAGTTTACTCTGTTTGCAAAGCCGTAGAATGACGTATTTACAGAATAAAAGGTTAAGTCTTTGAAATGTCCGGTAATGAATCTGAAATTACTCCAGCAAATTCAATCAGTTCATACTTAGAATAGACTCTATCCTTCAACAATGACAGAGTTTGAGTTTTAACATTCAGCATTCAAAGTGTTAATTTCAGTTCTTGAAGCACAAAAACAATTTCCTGAAAATTGCAGTACTATTATTTTGCTAGAATGAAAAACATGGTGTCCCATGCTATATAACACTGAATTCATTCTGAATTTTTATCACACTAATGATGTGCTGAATCATTGTCGCTACTGCAAACAGTTCAGATCCAGATGGGAGTGTAAGGGTCTATACTATTAGCTATAAGCTAACTTAGTTTAGTATATAAACATTCAATGACTAATTCAGTGTTAATTTAAGTTGTTGAAGCACAAAAACATTCCTGACAACAGTTGCATTATTATTTTTTTGAAATGAAAAAGCGTGCCTCATGCTATATATAACACTGAATTCACTCTGATTTTTTTCCACACTAATATTGTGCTGAATCATTGTCGATAATGCTATCAGTTTGGATCCAGATGAGAGGGTCTGTGATTATACTATTAATTAGCCTGTTAGTTTAGTTTTAAACCATGCCTTAATGACATATTCAGCTTTATTAACAAGAGTGTTCGGAGGAACACGTGTGTCACCTGCTCGCAGCTGACACAAAAACTTATTGTTAATATGAAAAAGGGGAATAACTCAAAACATATTGATGCTAGAGTTCATGCCATTGTGCATGACACTTCCTCTCACCATGCTTGTTCCATGTGTGAAATTTGAAAGCTCTATGATGATTAGTTTAGAAATGACAGCCAAAAAAAGAAAGTGTGACGGACAGACAGATGGATGGACAGACAGACGATGGAAAAGTGATCCCTAGGTGACACACTGCCTCCCAAAAACTAGTAAGGAAGAGAGACTAGTAGTGTGAATATGGTAGGCACACTAAAGGCATTCAAAATTAGAGGTTTTTGTCACAAAAATAGATGTCCCCCCCCCCCTTCTTTTGCACCCAAACATACATACTGCAACACATTGTCACATTTCTGTACATGAAAACTCAACCAGACATGATGTGTGACAGACAAACAAACAACTCTAACTAAAACAATAAGTAAAGGGAAATAACTCAAAAATAACTAGAGGTTTTTGTCACAAAAACGGATGTCTCCCCTCTAATAAAAACAATATGTAAAGGGAAATCACTAAAAATGTTATGGTCTTGATGAATGATACTTCCCCTCATTATGCGCTTTCCACACTACATTTTTCAAGAAGAAAATGATAACAGCTAATAACTCCAAAAATACTGATACCAGATTTATGGCCCTTGTGCATGACACTTACTTTCATCATGCTCTTTCCAAAAATAAAATGTCATTCCAATAGCATCAGTCAAACAGGAGTTATTGATCGGCCAAAAAATGTAACAAAGGGCAATAACTCCAAAAGTATTGAAGCCAGAATTATGGCCCTTGTTCATGACACTTTCTCTCATCATGCTCTTTCCATGTATGAAGTTTCAATACAATGGCAAGAGCCATATAGGAGTTATCGTCCGGACAAGAAAGAATTAAACAAATGTACAAGGGGCAATAACACTAAATTTATTGAAGCTCGAGTTAAGGATCTTATGCATGACACTTTCTCTTATCATGATCGTTCCATGTATGAAGTTTCACTCCAATGGCATGTGTCCCATAGGAGTAATCATCTGGAGAAAAAATTGTGATTTTTTTTACAAAGGGCAATAACTCCAATATTAGTGAAGCCAGAGTTATGGACCTTGTGCATGACACTTCCTCTCGTTATGATCTTTCCATATATGAAGTTTCAATCCAATGGCATGAGCCATATAGAAGTTATCATCCGGACAAAAAAGTGTGATTTTTTTTACAATAGGCAATAACACCTATATTAGTGAAGCCAGAGTTATATACCTCTGCATGACACTTCCTCTCATTATGCTCTTTCCATATATGAAGTTTCAATCAACTGGCATCAGGCATATTGAAGTTATTGTCCGGACAAAAAATTGTGATATTTTTTGCAAAGGGCAATAACTCCAATATTAGTGAAGCCAGAGTTATGGACCTTGTGCATGACACTTCCTCTCGTCATGATCTTTCCATATATATGAAGTTTCAATCCAATGGCATGAGCCATATAGGAGTTATCGTCCGGACAAAAAAGTGTGATTTTTTTACAAGGGGCAATAACTCCTATATTAGTGAAGCCAGAGTTATGGACCTTGTGCATGACACTTCCTCTTATTATGCTCTTTCCATATATGAAGTTTCAATCAACTGGCATCAGGCATATTGAAGTTATCGTCCGGACAAAAAGTGTGACGGACAGACAGACAGACGGACGGACGGACGGACAGACAGACAGACAGACAACTCTCACGAAAACAATATGTCTCCCCCATATAAATATGGGGGGGGAGACATAATGATAACAGGGTATAACTCCAAAAATATTGATACCAGAGTCATGGCCCTTGTGCATGACATTTCCTTTCATCATGCTCTTTCCATAAATGAAATGTCATTCCAATAGCATCAATAAGACAGGAGATTTTAATTGGCCAATAATAATGTAACAAAGGGCTATAACTCCAAAAGTATTGAAGCCAGAGTTATGGCCCTTGTACATGACACTTCCTCGCATTATGATCTTTTCATGGATGAAGTTTCAATCAAATGGCATGAGTGTGAAACAAATGGACAAGGGGCAATAACTACAAAATATTGATACCAGAGTTATGGCCCTTGTGCATGACACTTTCTTTCATTGTGCTCTTTCCATAAATGAAATGTCATTCCAATAGCATCAATAGAACAGGAGATTTTGATTGGTCAGTAACAATGCAACAAAGGGCTATAACTCCAAAAGTATTGAAGCCAGAGTTATGGAACTTGTACATGACACTTCCTTCGATCATGCTCTTTCCATAAATGAAATGTCATTACAATAGCAATAGTAGAACAGGAGTAATTGATTGGACAAAAAAAATGTAACAAAGGGCAATAACTCCAATTTCCTTCATATAAATGCCTTTTCATGCATCTGCAAACAAAGTAGACGCTGGCAGATCAGACAGCTCCCATAGGAGCCCTCTGATCAGGATCTGCTCTGTTTGCTGATGGAATTTGACGGATCTGTTTCTTTCATTCCTAAAATGGCTACAATGTTCTACCTTCCATATTTCATTGTAACTATCTTGTTCATGAATATTCAATAGATATTGAAATTTGGAATAAATATATAACAGGGAAATAGTTAACAGAGTTATTTTGCTCTCAGTGCTGCATTTTACTATGATAAATGGAATCGTTCCTAATCATCTGTACTAGCTGGTTTAAAGGGACTTTGATTGCTGGCATATCATACTACTAGTCTACAATGGCTAATATTTATGTGAAAAATAATGCCATCATGAATATCAATTAGCCAAAGGTTTTAACCCTTCGCTTGCTGTTCACGTCAATATACCTTCCTGTAAATAGTGACGACCCAGATGAGACAGCTCCTGCAGGAGCTGTCTCATCAGGGTCTGCACTATTTACAAATTGATTGTGCATCCAGTGCACTCCACAGCAGTGGTTGCACAGAGAAATAATTGTAGACAGCGAAGATATATGTAATTATACCACAGGGCATGGGTAAATAAGAAGAAATGTATTTTTAAAATTCAGCAAGAGAAGGGTTAACAGCATTGGTAACTAACAAGATATTTTTTTTAAATTTGGCAGAAACTGAAGAATTCAATCTATACTATTTCATAAACAACAGAGGAGACCCTGATCAGGATTTACTCTGTTTGCAATGGCATGAAAAGACATGTTTATATGAGGGAAAGGGTTATTTCTACTCTGGAATAACATATAGATTAGGATGCATTATTCTGAGAATGGGTGCCTTAATTCCAGGGTAAAAAAGATTCAACTCCCATGCTGTTATAAAAACTTAATTTTTGCTTAAACTCTTAATTGCTGCAATTCTTACTTGCATCCAATTCCAAATCAAGCATTCAGAAACTATGATCTTCTGAGTGTACATCTGCTTGATTCCTGATGAGATGTAGGGCAATAAAAATGATCTAGATTCAAGTTGTTTGCAAACATCAGTCAGGTCGCATGCTACGGGTTAAGGTTTGCAAGTGACTGTAACAGTACAAAGTGTCTAATGGTAAACTTTGATCACTTACAAACCCAGCCAACATTTTCACCAAATTCCAGACTAAATTGTTTCAACTGACATTAACCTTTTTTATGCTATTAGCCTACATAGCTGCATTAAATTGCAAACAGTGTAGATCCATATAAGACAGCTACTGCTGGAGCTGTCTTATCTGGGTCTGCACTATTTGCCGTTTATTGTATATAATTAAGTGGCTAGAATTGATCAAACTTTAGAATGATTCAACTAATTAATATTCATAGTGGATGGACTCACATTCGAATACAGAAAAACTCCTCTAAACCGGAATTCTAGTAGACAAGAATTTAAATACTTTTAGGCAGGTGGCTGCTTAGTGTAGGGTGAAAGTCATGCAAAAACTCTTGAGCTTTCTGCATGGCTTTCACCCAGCATTAAGCTGCCACCTGTCTCCAAGACAGATATTTATACTAAATTAAACGTCAGGTTTAGAGAGGTTTTACTGTATTCAGTACGAGAAGGTTTTAGTGGAACAGTGATCGCCACTAAAAGAAAATGTCACACTCGTTTCCTTCATTTTCTGGCAATACACAACAGCAATTAGGTGAGGACAGCAATACATCACACTCTGTGGTGTTACTGGATTTTCTAATGTTCTAGGATACAGCTCAGATTGTCTGTTTATAAATTCCCTGAGTATGACAGTTTGGCTAAAAAGGAGGTTAGAAACATAGCACCATGATACACGCAAGCATCGGTGAACACTACAAAAAAATCATGACGGAAAAGGCACGGAGCTCCAAATACAGTAAAACGTCTCTAACCATTTAATGAATATTCATACGAGCAATAATGACATTACAAATACATGGTACTGCTAAGATGCATATATGAACACAGAAATTTTTGGCCATGACAGAAACTGTAAAATCAGATTATCATAACAATTGCACTAGCAAACAGAGTAGACCCTGATTAGATGGCTCCTATAGGAGCTATATTATGATCTGTTAGCGAGAGCGTTAAAAGGAGTGTCTGTGGAGTAAAAGGTAAGGATCTGGTGGCTGCTTAACCTATTCTGCCATAGGCTATTTTTAGATCCAACCATTTTGAATAAATCTACCGAAAAAGAGCATTAACTAGAGAAAAGGAAAGTTTAAGAATTTTGTAGTTTGAAGCCATTGTGATACATGTAATTAGAAATATTAGATACTATTTATCACAATGGTTTCAACAGGCCACTGACTTTTACAGAGGCGTAGAAAGGCGTATTTATGGAGGAAAGGGTTAACCCTTTCCCTGTTCAATAGTCATGTGAGAAATATTGACATCATGAATATTTATAAGCTGAATTTTAATAATGGAAACTTTTCAAGGAAATGTTTTGCTGTGACAAATACTGTGGAATCAGATCTATATCATGTCAAAAGCAAACAGAGCAGACCCCAGACTCATTACAATCATTTCAGACAGGCAAATTCTAATGAGTAACAATAACTTGGCAATAAGTCAGGTTTTGAAGAAATATAGAAAAAATCTATGAGATTTCCTACTATGTAACTAATTAACCTTTATCTTGCTTTTCCTGACCTGACTCACATTTGCAAACAGCTTGTGTTCAGATGAGACGACGAGTAACTCCGCTTCTCATCATGATGCAAGATGCTTGACACTCTGTCAACAGTTCTCCAAAGCTCCATAGAATCAGAAAGCCCATTACCTCATGGGCTATTTTTAGATCCAACCACTTTGAATAAATCTACCAAAAAGGAGCATTAACTAGAGAAAAGGAACATTTTCAGAATTTTGTAGTTTGAAACCATTGTGATAAATAGAGCAATTGCTCCTATAGGAGCAAAATTTTAATGCTCTATTTATCACAATGGTTTCAATAGGTGACTTTTACAGAGGCGTAGAAAGGCGTGTTTATGGAGGAAAGGGTTAAATTGCCCTGGATACAAATTTGAGCATTTTTTTTAAAGCATAATAAGGGTTAATAATGAAAACAATCAAGCTTTATGATTATAAACCTTTTAGGATACCAGAGATATCTCACATTCTTTTAATACAAATTATGTCTAGACGGCTTTTATGCTGAAGCTCTATCACAAACCACAATAAATAATTGTATATGTATCATTTGACGGGCGGGTTCTAGTACTAAAAGCGTTTGCCTGTTAATTTGCTACATTGGAATTGACACATAAAGTCTATACAATGCACTAATGGACAGTTTCCGTAAATCTAGAATTATCTCTCGATATATATGCCTTTTTTAGAATAGTTATCTCTTGTTTAGACACCACTATTAAATCTTAGCTTAGAAATATGAGATACTTTCCCAATGGTTAGACAGAAATTGGTTAACATTTTTTTATTTCCGTAATATTAGAAAAAGTGTTATTCACAGTTATAGACTTGGAAATATGATTTGATCTATTACAAATTGTTTAACTTTTTCCATTAACCCTTTACTCCATGAATATTCATTTAACCCTTTCCCTGTTCTATTTTTATGCCATAGTTCAATACCTGAATATTCATGAACAAAATAGTTACAATGGAAAATGGAAGGTGGAACATTGTAGCCATTTTATCTATCAAATTCCATAAGCAAACAGAGCAGACCCTGATCAGACGGCTCCTATAGGAGCTGTCTGATCAGGGTCTACTGTTTGTAAATGCGTGAAAACATGTTTATATAAGGGAAAGGGTTAAGACATAATGTATGTATGAATATCAATTACCTTATTTTTACAACAGCATAACTTATGTGCACACAAACTTTTAGTCAGGCAGAAACTGTATTAACCCATTCCCTCATAGGCTATTTTTAGATACAGCCTCTTTGAATGAATCTACTGAAAAGGAGCAGAGAAAAGGTATGAGAAAAGGTAAATTTTAGAATTTTGTAGGTTGAAACCATTGTGATAAGTAGAGCATTTGCTCCTATAGGAGCAAATGCTCTATTTATCACAATGGTTTCATCAGGTGACTTTTGCAGAGGTGTCAAAAGGCGTCAATATGAGGGAATGGGTTAATTCCATAAGCAAGCAGAGCAGTCACTCTGATCAGACGGCTCTTGTAGGAGCCATCTGATCTGGGTCTACCCTGTTTGCAAAGGCATTAAAGCCATATTTATGAAGTAATGGGTTAAATTAGTTTATTACTGTCAATCCCTGCAGCTGAATCCTTGCTGAATATCTGTCTCCGAAGGATAAATGTTTGTACAGTGAAACCCCGCTAATGCGACCACTTAATAAAAAGCCAGTGGCGCCGTTTAAAGCAGGTGGTTGCTTAATGCAGGACAAAAGTTATGCAGAAAGCTCCTATAGGAGCTTTCTGCATAACATTTGTCCTGCATTAAGCTACCACCTGCCCCTGTAACCCAGAATTATGCCCCTTATTGGTGGTCGCATTAGCGGGGTTTTACTGTACTTTGCTGAGGGAGTAAATTACATTATATCATGTAAATGTCTCCTAACTGCTCACCATGGCCCATAAGGCTTCAATATCTTCGATAATCACGTTAAATTATCACCAAAAAAACCAAACCCTGGTGTTTTGATTATACTGATATTTTAATTCATTTTGCTTTATCATAAATAACGCAGCAGTACACATGGTGCCTCCTGGTTGTAAAGACTCAGCAAATTGTATTAGCCACCTTCACACAGCTAAGTAAATCACAGCTTTAATCCTTTATTCCATTGATCATCTTCTGATGTCTAAATGCAAATGAGAAGACCAAGACCAAAATTGCTCCTGTTGGAGTAATCTGATCAGGGTCTGCTCTGTTTATGTCCTAATATAGATATTATTCTACAGTTTCTACCATGGCAATAATTCCCTGTGTTCTTGAGCCACTACAATAAATCGGTTACGGTAATTAATATTCATAAAGTCATTATTCTTACATGAATATTCATGAAGTAAAGTAAAGGGTTAAGAACATGTCACCATTGTTCCATTAATTTCCATCATTTTACACTAGTACATGTATGTTACTAGCCAGCAGTCCAATTTTTAAATCTTTACTTAACCCTTTCCCTCATATAAACGTGTTTTCACGCATTTGTAAAACAGAGTAGACCCAGATCAGACGGCTCCTAGAGGTCTCAAATTGACCTTGACATTGCTGCTGTCTAAATCAATTTCCATAATTGTGCACATGGACAACAGAATTATTTATTTCAAATTGTTTGCCATAGGCAACTGGCGGCAATTATTCAAGATACTTTGGTTGATGGATATATTGAGTATGATGATATTATTAGGCCAAGTGGCCATGCACTTTGCAAAGAACCCAAGTGATCTAGTGAGTGGGGCGAATTCTCATTATGGGACTGCCCTTGCAGAATTGAAGAATACTAGATGATGTTTCTGATTGTTGGACGACAGTCCGCATTAAAGCTTCTGATGCTGACTTCTTTTCGATGACTGGAAATTTTCATTATTTCCCTGGTTTTGACACCAGCATGGGCCAACAGAGTGATAGCGGTTGCAGTGATTTGTGTAAACTTTTGACAAACCAGCATCATCTGAAAACATTTCGTTCAGCACACGCTCACCAACAGGCCTAGGTGTTTACCATGATTCTTTATAATCAACTGAACATTTTTGGTT
Source organism: Azorinus chamasolen (assembly GCA_963576725.1). Classification (NCBI taxonomy): domain Eukaryota; kingdom Metazoa; phylum Mollusca; class Bivalvia; order Cardiida; family Solecurtidae; genus Azorinus; species Azorinus chamasolen. The sequence goes on along the minus strand of OY755243.1, from coordinate 47,158,911 downwards.
TCTGAAAGAAGTGATTCGATCCGGACTAGTTTTGCCAGTTATGTTGTCAAAGATTTTACAGGACATGTTTCCTTCTGATTACTGTACATGACGGTACATTCTTCGACTAATGTTTGAATCGCTGTCCTTGATATTGTCTCCTTATAGTGGATTCAATGTATGTCATTAAACAAAATTCAACACCAGCCTGGTCATGGTAATATACAACAAATGCCTTTGTCAGAGATCTTAGGTTTATTTACCCGGTACATTAGAACTACTTTTACTATGAACGAGCGTATGAATATTTCATAGTAAATTTTCTAGTTATTCAGTTTCTGATAGTATATTCAGTTTCCGACAGTATATTGTAGATTTATATTCCACAAATTTGTCATGTGGACCAATCAGAATTACAAATATGTTGCATTAGAATATTTCTATAATGAATATTCATGGATAAAGGGTTAACAAAATTTTAATATCCAAAGAAGTTACTGCTAAAATTCTGAAAAATAGCTTTTCAGTGGACTAATGATTACAAACAGTCTCAACTCTAAAGATGTGTATAATACCCTAACTACCCCAAGTTCAATCAGACAAATAGTGCAGACCAAGATCAAACTGCTCCTTTAGAGTCTTCATAATAGAATACTACTTCAGTCTAGTTTAACATTATCAATACGGTGCCAATTCAAATTATTAATCTGTACATAATGGTGCTGAGGAGAGACACAGTGTCCGAATACATTGGGCAATTAGGGTAAATGTTTTGTGTTCAATAATGCAAAACAAAGAAGAAATTTCAGGGAAATTCTGTTTCAAAACTTGTATTACAATGTCTTTCATTTTGGCGAGAGCCATAAACCTCCAAATCATTTCTACTGATTTGGATCTAAACTATTTTAACTTTCAATCTACATGACTATCAAGATGTATCACTTAGTATGAATAATAACATTATGAATCACTAGTAGACCTTTAGTTCAGTCATGACTTGGCTTCACGAACAAAGATCTATGAAGGTGGTGTCCCATGTCTGTTGCATGCACACTGGTGACTGACAAGGCCAATGCAGGATAGGCATTCCCTACTACAGCAGCTGCACCAGTATGTTTGGCCAGGTTTGGTTGGAGAACCGACAGGGTTCTTTCTTCGACTTCTCTTGTCCTTGACCTGGTTTCTTCGAGAAGTCTCAAAGGATGTAGTAGCACTGCTTATTAAGCATCTCTATGCATCACGATTACTGGCTAAAGTGGACCACTGGCGATGGTCGATGTGACAGGCTTTGAAGGATTTCTTTAGTGAGTGTTTGTACCTCTTCTCTGGAGCCTCTATGCCACAATGGCTAATGGCCAGTTGACCACAGAGCACTATCTTGGGCAGGCGATGATCCTTCATTCTCGTGACATGCCCTGCCCAGCGGAGTCGAGTCTTCAGCATCATGGCCTCAATGCTTGTTAACTCTGCTCGCTCCAGAACTTCAATGTTGGTAATGAAGTCACTCCAGTGGACATGGCATGTATGAAGTGCTGGTGGAAGCATTTGAGGATACGATAGTGATGACGGTATATGACCCATGACTCTGAACCATACAGGGGAGTGGTCAGTACGACAGCTCTGTACACACTGATCTTAGTGCAATTCTTTAGTTGCCTGTTTTTCCACACTCCCTTGTAAAGTCTGCTGAAGGAGACATTTGCATTTAGATCAGTATGCTACTAACAAATCCATGATTATGATCTATGCAGATATAGAGGATCTGTTGCGAGTTGTCTTTTAAGATCACATGTTCCTAAACGAGCCTTAGAAAATGTCATTAAGCGAGCCTTGGCGAGCTTAATAACATTTTCTTGGTTAGTTTAGGAACATGTGATCTTAAAAGACAACGAGCATCAGATTCTTTTTCTCACATAGCTAAAAAGTATATTTTCGCCGTTTAAATGACATGTAAACATCGGTTTCCATGGTTTGACGTCATATATGACGTATGACATCATATATGTTCTAATGTGATCTTACACGTGTTACAGATAAGGGAATCTTAACCCGTTGTTCTAACTCGGAGATAAGGGAAGGTATGTGAGAAAGTTTGGATCCAAATAAGATGCCACTGAGCCCTAATCAGGATCCAAAGTGTTTCACATTAAGATTGTCAGGATCCAAAGTGTTTCACATTAAGATTATCAGGATCTAAAGTATCTGACAATACAATTATCAGGATCCAACATATTTGGCATTAAGATTGTCAGCATCAATAGTGTTTGACATTAAGATTTTCAGGATCCATAGTGATTCACATTAAGATTGTCAGGATCCAGTATCTCATGTTAAGATTGTCAGGATCTAAACTGTCAGGATCTAAACTGTCTCAGATTAAGATTACATGGTTGTTGTAACAAACGCTGTAGCATATATGTCTTACAGATACAAGACAGGCCAAATTTAGAGCGGGTGAAAATTTAGTTAGCAAGTTCAAAACTTAACTCTTTGAATGCAGAATATTCAAGATGAAATGGCCCATCATTGCTTAACAGTAGAGTCCATTAAGTATGAAAGGTTGTACATGTTATATATGCGAGTGGATTTTGAGTTACAAACAGGGCAGACCCTGCAATAACACTACTGTGCTCCTCTAGGAGCCCTCTTATATGTGTCTACACTGCTTGGAATGTCAGTATATTTGCAATGTCAGCATACTTTGTTACTTTGTTTCTTGCATTTAAAAGATTAATGTCTAGACTAGAGGCCTGGCCAGAATCAAATGAGACATAATTAAGTCTCTGGCAACTTTAAAGTCACATAATTTTACCATAAAACTTAATTCTACAGTTAAACTAAGTTGACTCAGGCTCAAACTTATTCTACCAGTATAGATCAATATAAAGAAGAAAGAGCTATAGCTGAATGTGATTAATACCCATACATAAGCATTCAATGTCAGAGTATATGATAATCTGAATAATTAAGGGGCCATAACTCTGTGAAATTTCACCCATCTGGAACATTATTATATGCACACACATTTAATCTTGATAAAGTGATGAAACTAATTTAGTTTTTGTGTTAAATCTTTCACCCGGCTGTTGAATACTCACTCATACTTTGTAGCAAGTTCTAAGTCTGATGTGTTTTGAAAAACAAACATGATTACATCAATATTATAGGCAATGGATAAAACATAGTCAAACTAGAGGTTTGTTTTTGTCACAAGAACAGATGTTCCCCCCCCCCCCACTTCATCCTCTTTCCAATACACAAGTGTAATGCTTGTATAGATATGCAGAGTTATTGCCCTTGATAACTTAAAATTACATGGTGTCACGTGTATCTCTGAAACTGCTTGAGCTAGAGCCACCAAACTTTACAGGAATGTTCACCAGCATGAGTTATGTGAAAAACCATGTAATTTTAAGTTATCAAGGGCAATAACTCCAAAGATGTCCATGGGAGACAATTCAAAAACCCCAGATGCACAAGAAGTCATGCTGAGCAGCATTCCTGTGTAGTTTGGTGACTCTAGCCCCAGCGGTTTCAGAGATATGTGACACAAAGTTTTTCTAATGTTAAGTTATCATATCAGGGGCAATAACTCCAAAGTTATCAGGGGAGACAATTCAAAAAACCCACGTGCACAACAACTCATGCTGGTGAACATTCCTGTGAAGTTTGGTGACTAGCCCTACTGGTTTCACAGATACGCCCGACACAAAGTTTCTCTAATTTTAAGTTATCATATCAGGGGCAATAATTAAAATAATTATCAGGGGGAGACAATTAAAAAAACAGAGGTGCACAACAACTCATGCTGGTCAACATTCCTGTGAAGTTTGGTGACTCTAGCCCCAGCGGTTTCAGAGATATGCGCGACATAAAGTTTCTCTAATGTTAAGTTATCATATCAGGGGCAATAACTCAACAATTATCAGGGGGAGACAACTCAAAAACTGCAGGTGCGCAAAAACTCATGTTGGTCAACATCCCTGTGAAGTTTGGTGACTCTAGCCCCCTGGCGGTTTCACAGATACGCGTGACACAAAGTTTCTCTAATTTTAAGTCATAAGGGGCAATAACTCCAAAGTTATCAGGGGAGACAATTAAAAAACCCAGGTGCACAACAACTCATGCAGGTGAACATTTCTGTGAAAGTTTGGTGACTCTAGTTCTCGCAGTTTCAGATATATATACATGTGACACAAGTTTGTGACAGACAGACAGACAACTCTGGCATAAACAATATGCCCCCATCACACTTTGACCACGTCCATGAAGACCGCGCTGCGTCCTGAAAATGTCGTAGGACGTAGCGAGGACGGGGTAAAAATTGTAAAAAATACATTTCTCAAGTTCCTGCTTCGCTCATACCACGTTTGTGCTAGGTTCTTACTGTGTCCAACACGTTCCCACTATGTTCTTACTACGCGTATATTCAGGCGGGTACCACGTCCAAAACGTTCTTGCTATGCTTTAACTACGCTCGTACTAGGTCCCTACTACGACCGCCAAGATAGCACTGCGTTCTTACCATGCGCTCATCACGTTCTCACCGCGTTCTATGTCTGCATATAAAATTCTGCGATTCGGCTCGATCTGATCATTCATTCTGCGACTTTCTTCTGAGCAAAAGTAAAGTATTTTATATCAGAAAATATGCCGAGAAGGAAGGGGGACTGCAAAGCAGCTACGGAAGCAAAACCGAGAACTCCATCACCAGCGATAGTGCGACCTGTCCATCGAGAAGAGCCTGTTGTCCAGCCAATACAGCAACATGCTGGAGAAGTTCTTGGTTGTCCATTCTATATTGAAATGGAAGTGAAAGGGAAATGAATCCAGTTTTTATACTCGACCACCAGAACGTGGCATGGTCGTGGCTAGAGCCTGCTGCAAACGTACCTTAGACGTGATAAGCACCGGTAGAACGTACTAAGAACCTAATGCGGTCTTTTGAAACGTAGTAGGGACGTATCATTGTCGCAACACTAGCGTGGAAGGGTCGTAGTGAGAACCCGATGGACGTAGCAAGAACGTAGTGACAACCTAGAGACAACGTGATGCGAACGTCACACACTCGTCCACGTCTGCACTACGCGTGTATTGCTTCAATGAGGTTCTTACTAGGTTTTAGCTACGTCATTACTATGACCTTACCAAGTACTTACCACGTGCTGATTTGACCACGTCCTCGCCACGTAAGTTTTGAACATGTTCAAAGTTCACCAACGTCCTTCACGTCCATGAAGACCATACCACGCGCAAAGCCGTGTCTACTGCGTCCTCGCTACGTTGTACACGTTCGCACTGCGTCCTGGCATATTTTTGAGGACGTAGTGGGAACGTGGCCTAGTGTGACGGGGGTATTAAAGTTTAATTTTAAAGATTAATATAATCTGAGGGATATATCTGAATGATAACATCATGATCTTGTGTCTAATCTTGATCTAAACTGTTTATAGATGTATATCGCTGTGTGTCCACCCATTTGCAGAAAGCTGTGTCAGACAAGAATTATACTCAAAATCTAATTACAATAAAACATAAAAACACAGTCATTTTATGACTGCTGAGAGTCTGTCTTGGGTACCAGCTCTAATGGGAGATGACAAATGTCTCCAATTATTTCACCATTCCATAACATCACATTGAGGCCAATCCTCTAGTTATGAACTCTGTTGTATGAACAGTGCATTTTTCCTTTCAGACCTGTTTCTTATATATTTCCATTTCAAGCCTTCACAACAATTTATACCTGACACAATCAAATCAATAAAATAACATGCAGTGTTTGTTTTTTCTTCCTTTGTATTCATGTATCAGCTATTCCGAGACTTGAATGGATTTACAGTAAAACCTCTCTATAACGACCACTAAATTGTGTTAATTAGTTGGTATTTAGGGCAGGTGGTTGCTTAAAGCAAGGTGAAAGTAAAACAGAACGCTCCCATAGGAGCGTTCTGTTTTACTTTCACCTTGCTTTAAGCATCCACCTGCGTTTAACACAAAATACTTGATGTAATTTAGTGGTCGTTATAGAGAGGTTTTACTGTATATAAATGTACAGTGAGCAAATGAACCTTTTATCTGATGAGTATTCATGTAAGACTCTGCCCATTATGAACTAGTCTGAGCTTTCACTGAATGTGATTAACCTTTTCCTCCATAAATACGCCTTTCTACGCCTCTGTAATAACCACTTCTTGAAACCATTGTGATAAATAGAGCATTTGCTCCTATAGGAGCAAATGCCCTATTTATCACAATGGTTTCAAATTACAAAATTCTAAAAATTTCCTTTTCTTTAGTTAGTGCTCCTTTTCGGTAGATTTATTCGATGAGGTTGGGTCTAAAAATAGCTTATGGAGGAAATGGTTAATACCTCGGAAACATCGACTTGACTCTCAAATTTCTCTTAGCTCACCTGAGCATGAAACAACATCTCCTCCAAAATGCCTGTGCCAATTGTCAGTAAAGTTCATAGATATGATCCTTGTGAGGTCCTCTTTCATTTGAAAGTACGCGGTTTACCATGGCAATGGAAAGGAAATACATTGACAACCTTCTCGTCTGAAACCGTTGTGTGAATTTCAATAAAACATTTGCAGATATGATCCATAGCCTAGTGACCCTGTACTTTAAATTGTTCAAGCCAATATAATTCTTTTTTTGTGTGGGGATAATAGCATTACATGGCTATTGAGAAAAATTTAACAAGAGGGCCATGATGACCATGTATCACTCACCTGAGACAATAGGTAATAAGCGTGATTGTGTATATAAGAATATTGGTTCAATTGTTTAAAATATAGCAGCAAGCTTAACACTTGCTTTTCCAGGAATTGCAATACTTTAAGCAGTCTTGGCAAAGGGTCATCTACGGAATAGTCCTACAAACTAATCCCCATTAGTTAAAATATAAAGAAATTTAGCCTCAACCTTGATGGAAATGCTTTTATAGAAAAAGGGCTTTCAAGAGCAATTTTGGTAAAGGAATACTGGTATCTAAGGAACATTCCTGCAATTTTTTTCTGAAATCCAGCTGGTGTTTAAATTTTCACCATTGCCATATATGGAAAATCAGCCCAATTCTCCTGTTGGTCATGCTTTTCAATGAATCAAATATTCGAACAACTTTGGTAAAGAGTCACCTTAAAGCAACATTCCTGCTAAATCATGGTCCATGCTTATAAAACTTTTTAGTTGAGTCTGAGACAAACTCAGACTCAACTAAAAAGCTTTATAAGCATGGAACCATATTAGCATCCACCAAGTGGTTACAGAGGAGAAGATTTTAGAAATTTCCGCTGTACTAATACCCAATATAAAGAAAATTAGCTCTGCCCCTGGTGGCCACTTTGAAAAATTGATGAATCACAACAGCTTGAACTAGATCTATCACTAAAGGTGATTAATTACCCCCCATCCTCCCCTGCCCGCACAGCAGCCTTGATTGCAAATCCATTGGGCTGACAACACCTGTATGTTAGATACTGAAACAAAGTTTTTATAGATACCTGAAGTCAGCGGTGAAGTGGTGACACTGAGGCACAAAAATCATTTTACATGGCATGTGCATGACCTGACTTCATATCTGCAGGATAACCTCAATTTCATTCTTTTTTTTTTATCACAATATAGCTCCAAACTGTGCTTTATAACAATTAATCTAATAAATATTCATGACATCAATATGTTTAAAAGAATGTTCATGGAAGGAAAGAGTTAAAGAAAGCTAGAAAATAGGCAATCAAAATACATGTATCTAAAACTGAAAAACCTTCATCCCTTTACAGACAATCACAAATAAATTATTCGCAATTTCTTTAACCCTTATTCCATGAATTCATGTAAGAAATAATGACTTCATGAATAACTGATAAGATTATTTTTTATAATAAACTTTGGCAATGTCAGAAACTGAAGAATCATATCTATATTATTTAATAAGCAAACAGAGCAGACCCTGATCAGACGGCTACTATGGGAGCCGTCTGATCTGGGTCTACTACTCTGTTTGTAAAGGCATAGAAAGGCATATTTATGGAGTAAAGGGTTAACTGTATGTCAATACATGTCTTCTATAGTGAGCTTGTGCAAAATGTAATGTCTTGAAAATGCACAAACTTGGAAAACACAGAAATTCGAACATGTTTATGGGTCCTGTCATTCGTGATATGCATTGATTGTCATTGTTCAACTCAATCAACTGACACCTTAAATTATCTTCTCGTTAATCAGATTAAAGATCGAATAAAACTGGTATCACTTGTAACTGAGTGTGAAGTAAACTTAACTCAACAAAATGATATTGTCTTTGAATTACAAGTTGACATTCAATCGGCTAATTCCGGCATGGGCAATCATATGGATTGAAGCGTCATCACTATTGGGTTCCTACTGATTGACATTGAGCCGAGTTCACCATGCGTCCAAGCGGTGACTAGAGTTACCTGAGATAGACATCACTGGTAAAAGCTTTTAAACATTAGCACCATAACATTACCATTAGATCAGCACAAAAAAAAGATCACAATTTCAAGAGTAAACACAAGAAAATCATTGATGCAAAGCATCAAAAGGCGCGTATTACTGAATAATAATCAAACCTATTTTACATGTATATAATATTTAAGTAATGTCAACAAAATGTCTAAATGTTTTAGATCTACTCATATGGCCTTAGTAACGCAACAAAATTCTTCAGTTTCATCACAAAGGGCCCTTGAAACGGCAGCTGTGTTAGTCGGGTGGCCCTAGTTATACAATAACCCTTTCAGTCTCACACTAGACTCCTTATCCCCTTTCAGGTTAAATATTCATGTAAGAAATAATGACATCATGAATATTTATCAGTCCACTTTTTATAATGGCATAAGCACACATATATCCAATTTCTAATCTGAACAATTTCTTCAGTTCAAAGCTTATTGCAGGCCTAGAGTAATGCTGAAAACTCCTGTAGGTATTTTAGACATGCTAGTATTTTTTTCATAACAACTCCGTAATGTATATTATCCAATTCGAGATATCAACTGTATGTCTAGCCTTGACACTTTGAACCTAGAGTAACTGGCCATCTCAACAAGATCCAAATTGCCTGACGTACAGTAACAGTGATTGTTCATGTAAGTGACATTATGACGATTAATTAGTGGCATTTTCATAAGGAAATTTGAACACTGGAAGCTTTCACCATGGCAGAAACTTTTGCATCAGATCTATATTAGTTCATAAGTAAACAGAGCAGATTCAGCAGGAGCCATCTATTTTGAGTTTACTCTAGGTTTACCCTGTTTGCAAAGGTGTATCTATGAAGTAAAAGGTTATGCCTGGGTCTTAAATCATGCTCTAGCATAAAATAGGTGTATATATTAATTAAAAACACTAATGATAAACCGCAGTTCTGCATTCAATTACATTACTTAAGAGCTCCTTTCGCGGGGTTTAGTACTGTGGCGAAAGCAGCAAGTAATCCGTTTTCCCGGTAAATCATGTAAATGTCATCAATATATTAATGATGTGTTCATATATCCAGGCTTATATCAGTATATTAATGCCAAATATATTTAAAATAACTAATCAGTAGCCGTTATTAATCTTTAACCGTCCTTTCGCCTCATTTCGCCAAATATCCTCTTTCCGTGTTTTAGTCATACTCGGTTTCGCAACATCTTAGACATTTCCTCGGTGGTTATCGTTAATGATCTTGCCATTGCGGTATTACATTTTGTATTAGCCCCGACCATAGGAGAAATAATTTTCTAATATTTTCATTTCCAAAATGCAAACAATCATACAGTGGAAACAGATCAGTCGACCTGTTTCCAACTATATTGAATGTATTATTCCAAACATACTGTTTTTACACTCATAACCCACAAATTGCAGTTCCACTGTATTCTCATAAGTCTTGATAAATCAGCCCTCCTACCAGTGAAATTCCACCGAAAGAATTACATATAGACGCGGGGACTTTATGTCCCCGCGCCGATGACTGTTCACAGCAGCTTTCTAGCCTAGTGTGGCCACTTTGAACTCAACCATACAGAACCACATGAATCTATTATCAAAGATGTATCAAAAATATAAAGAAATTGTTTAATTTCTAGTCTTTATTTCACAGCTTTGTGGTTCACCAATAGTGTAAAAAAACATAATTTACCTTAACCCTTTACTCCATGCCTGTATATGCCTTTGCAAACAGAGTAGACCCAAATCAGACGGCTCCTATAGGAGCCATCTGATCAGGGTCTGCTCTATTATGGTATAACATAGACCAAATTGTACAGTTTCTGCTCTAGCCTAAATGTCCTGTGTTCATATACCATTATCAAAAACAATAAAATTAATATTCATGATGTCATATAATTTCTTACTTAAATATTCAAGGAGCAAAAGGGTTAATCATAATTATGTACTTTAATAATGAGAGAAAATAAAATTACCAAGACACATGTGGAATATTGGGTAGTGGGTAATTCTCAAGCTACACTTGATACGAAAACTGGGATGATGTGAAAATGTTCAAACATCTTCCTGGGTCTGGTGGCTACTTGAGCTACTGCAGTTAAAACACCTTTTCAAACAGAGTAGACCTAGCTCCTGTAGGACCAGTCTGATCAGAGTTTATTCTGTTTGCTAATATGTTACAGATCTGTCTCTCTGCTGATTGCCATGGCAATTTATTTTCATTTTTTAATACATATTAGTATTGATCAGTATTCATAATGGACTTGAGCATGAATATTCATCAAATAAAGGGTTATACCCTATCTACATTAAATATATGGTTACCCTATCTCCCCTCTCTGCTGATGTTTACTATGTAAAGCTGAATTTTTTAGTTGGTTTCCATATCTCCCCTCTCTACCAATGTTTGTAAAGCTGAATATTTCAGTTGGTTACCGTATCTCCCCTCTCTACCCTAATACAAGGTACTTTAACCCTTTCCCTCATATAAATGTGGAGGAGCCGTCTGATCAGGGTCTACTCTGTTTGCTAGTTGAATTTGAAAGATTTGTTTCTTTTCTTTCTAAAATGGCTACAATGTTCCACCTTCCATATTTCATTAGAACTATTTTCTCCATGAATATTCAGTAGGTATTGAAATTTGGAATAAATATAGAACAGGGAAAGGGTTAATTGATTACCCCATCTCCCCCTACCTGTTTATTAAGCTGAATATTTGATTTTATCTCCCCCCTTTACCTGTTTATAAAGCTGAATATTTCATATGGTTACCCTATCTCCCCTCTCTACCTGTTTGTAAAGCTGAATATTTAAACTTATCTCCCCCTCTACCTGTTTATAGAGCTGAATATTTAAACTTATCTCCCCCTCTACCTGTTTATAAAGCTGATTATTTCAATTAATCCCCCTCTCTACCTATTTATAAAGCTGAATATTTCAATTTATCTCTCCTCTCTACCTGTTTATAAAGCTGAATGTTTAATTGATTACCCCATGCCCCCCTCTAGCTGTTTGTAAAGTTGAATATTTCAATTCATCTCCCCTCTCTACCTGTTTATAAAGCTGAATATTTCAACTGGTTACCAACTTACCCTATCTCCCCTCTCTATCCATTTGTAGAGCTGAATATTTCAATTTGACACCATTTCGAAAACTTTATAAATGTAACATGGTAAAAAAGTTGTGACTTGACTGGGACTAGAACCCAGGGCGCTTGGCTTACCATGCCAACACTCTACCGACTGAGCTACCAGGCCACACAGTAAAGCCTATCAACTTATTTCATCACAGTCTCTATCCGGCTACACACACACCCTCTACACAAGAATCGTCCTGAATTCTTACTCAAAGAACATTCCACGAGTTTCTTATTATTACAAATATTTTTCATATAAATCACCTCATGGATTATTCACGTTGGGCGCCAAATGTAACCGGGTTTTATTATAAAGAGACATACCTGCTCAGACCCGGGATCGAACCCGGGTCGCCAGGTCCAACACTAGTACTTAGGGTAACAAGACTATTATTTACATGCTAGCTGCAAATTTGTGGTAACCAACTCAAACAGTATGGATTCAGATTACATGTCAACTCTACCACTAATTAGGATCCAAACCACTTGACACTTAAGTTGACACTCTGACAATACAGAAGATTTGTTTTTTGTTTGTATTGATTAACGTCCATTTCTGCTCACTATGGGCTAATTGGACGCCACAGAGAGAGGGGAGAGGGTACAGAGAAACCCGGGCGCGATGCCCTACTCTTATTATCGACTGAGTTTCTCTGGTTCTTTTAGATGCCCAGTGTAAAGCACTGATACATCGGACCTCGGTTTATAGTCTCGTCTTATAGAACTTGGTCCGGCGAATACAGAATACAGAAGAGAATGAACTCTGAGATTTTCAACAGAAAACAATTGCTACTAACTGTGTGATAAATTAACTCTTACAATGTGGGAAATGAGTCAATAATGTCCTTTGCAAACAGTGAAGACCCACATGAGAGGGCTCCTGAAGGAGCCCTCTCGTCTGGGTCTGCACTGTTTGTCATGTTGCACTTTTTTTTTCAGAAAAATCCCTAAATATTCATCTAAGCTTGACCTGTTTGAACTTCGGAATAGTCCATTTGAATATTCAGCATTGTAAGGGATAAGATCAGATACATTGTGTTAAAAATGTTACCAAACGTTTTTTTAGAATTTCTGCAAATATTCTTCCATTCTGAATAATTAGTAAAAAAGGTCCATTTGGGAAAAAAAACATGTGTAATCAGTCTCGCTTGCATTAAAGTCAGACTCATTTATAACCAACAATCTTGTTCCATGCTTCAGACCTCTCAGGACGGCTAATCTGAGAAACAAGGGTGACAAAATGATGTCATTGGCTCTTTGTATTTCAATAAAAAACAAATACTGGAATCTTAAGTCAACTCCGAAAGGACAATGTAAAAAGCTCATAAATCACACAAAGTCATTATCGAGTTCAAATTGTGTAAAGGCATGCTAGCTGCCTAACATTTTCATGAATCATTCAGTATTAGGACTCCATTAGACCCTAGGATACAAAAACGAAACTGGCTCCTGAAACTATTATATCTCCCAGGCAGCACTTTCCAGGGTTTTTTTATGGTTTTTTGTATCTTTTTCCCTATTTTTTACGTTTGGTCATGAAAGAAGATTTCTTTAACACATAATGTTTAAACTGCACTTAAATGTTTTGATGCCAATGTCGTATCTGTGATTACCTATACCAATAAGTTTGGATCCAGATGAGACACCAAGATACTCAGTGTCTCATCAGGATCCAAACTGTTTGTTACTGTGACTGATTTTTCAAATAAAAATGTAGAACTGTGAATTGTAGCAGACAACAAAGTTTGCGGATTACAAAATGTTAGGATTTAAAGGTGTGCAAGACCTTTCAGTGTAATTTAGTAAAGTTGCATCATAAATACCATTTTACTCTTTGCTGTTACCGAGTCTGCAGAAATTGTTTTCTGCTATTATTCAAAAAGTAGTAAGAAATGGGTAGGGCTATTGCAAGTTCCTCTTGCGCTAATTTATCCTTTACTTAATGAATATTCATAGAACAATTGACTTTATGAATATTAATCAGATAAGTTTTACAATAGCATATGAAAAAGGGTACTTTTGGTCAAGGCATAAACTTCAGAATCAGATCTAATATTCTACGAGGAGTGTTTGAAAAGTTGTGGCAACAGTGGCGGATTTTCCATACCTCTCTCAATTTCAAATAAATGACTGTGTGAGACTTACAAAGTACTTTCCACCTGACTGTACACACTTTCACAGGCATAAGAGCCACTCAGAAAATGACCCTCATCCAAGGTTTAGGGAGGGATGAGGGACGCATTTTTTCCTGTAAGCCTTTGGCTTCACATGTATAAGACAGCGTATCTGATTCTGAGCATACTAATCCTGCACCGCACTTTAAAACCATGCTTTTTACCTGACCGGAACCCTTGACCGGAAGTGAAATGAACCACATGTCATATTCGGGGTACGGACAAAACCCCACTAGGACGTAACCCCAATAGGACTTAACCCCATAGGACAATACCCCATAGGACACAAGTTCACACAACCCCACTGCAAAATGTGTCAAGGCGGACAAAACCCCATATGTTAACATAATTGGGTTATAAATCAACTTTTACATAATTTGAAGAAGAAACACTCAATCAGAATATAAATTCAAAGCAAGATTTTTACATTTTCAAATTTAAAGTTACAATCTGCAAATAAAAATAGAAGTTAAAGCATATTTAAAATTAGGTCAAAATTATGAATAAATGAAGAATGCATTCATAGTTAAATGAGCTTTAGTTTACTTTTAATTTTACTTTTTAATTTAATTGTTGTTTTTAGCGGTATCAATGTTCAATAGTCATAGCAAACATTGTTGAGCCAGATCATCAAGCTTTGAAAATGATTTGGTCTACCCTGTTTGTAAGTTAAGAAAAGGAATCAGTTAATTGTGGTTATATTATATAATAGTTTATATGCAATATGTGCTAATATTACATTATCCATATCTATTGAATCTATATTATTTGTACCAAAGCAAACATTGTTGAGCCACATCATAAAACTTTGAAAATGATTTGGGTCTACCCTGTTTGTAAGTTAAGAAAAGGAATCAGTTAATTGTGGTTATATTATAATAGTTTATATGCAATATGTGCTAATATTACATTATCCATATCTATTGAATCTATATTAATTGTACCAAAGCAAACATTGTTGAGCCAGATCATAATGCTTTGAAAATGATTTGGGTCTACCCTGTTTGTAAGTTAAGAAAAGGAATCAGTTAATTGTGGTTATATTATATAATAGTTTATATGCAATATGTGCTAATATTACATTATCCATATCTATTGAATCTATATTAATTGTACCAAAGCAAACTTTGTTGAGCCAGATCATAAAGCTTTGAAAATGATTTGGGTCTATCCTGTTTGTAAGTTAAGAAAAGGAATCAGTTAATTGTGGTTATATTATAATAGTTAATATGCAATGTGTGCTAATATTACATTATCCATATCTATTCAATCTATATTAAGTGTACTAAAGCAAACATGGTTGAGCCAGATCATAAAATTGTTAAAATGATTTGGGTCTACCCTGTTTGGACGTTAAGAAAAGGAATTAGTTAATTGTGGTTATACCATGTATGCCTCTTTTGTATAGAATGTGGTTCACCTAATAAATATTCATTAATTGTCAGTAAGCAAATAGGTTAGAACCTGATCAGATGGCTTTGTTTTAGAATCTGTATGATCTGGATCTATTCTGTTTGTAAAAAGATATAAAAAATATCCTCCTAGTCATAATACAACTTATGCTTTTAGTGAAAATCAGGTTATTACCATATTACCATATGCATAACAACATAGTTATATATTACTTTTATTCCCATTGAAATTAAATATTTATACTTATTTCTTTTCTCGTATGTTTTATTCTCCCTTTCTATTGCTATGAAGTGCCATTTGTATATATAATTCCTTAATTAAATACATAATTATGTTTAACATGGGATTTTGTCCACATTGGGTATTGTCCTACTGGGGTTTGGTCCTAGTGGGGTATTGTCCTATGGGGTTACGTCCTAGTGGGGTTAAGTCCTAGTGGGGTTTTGCCCTACACCCGTCATATTCATTCTAGCGGAACTGAAGGAAGCCGACGTGTTGTTTTTCGGTTAAGGTTTCGTAAGTATTGGACTGTTTTTTCCAGAAAAGCCTTACTGAGCACGTAGTCCCAGTATTTTACTGCTTGTTAGCCGTTTACGTTTTTGTTTTTTTAGTCCATTTATTTGGACTTAGTTCAGTCATGAGCTTGGAGCAAGACTATGTCTTGCAGGTGGAGGACTCGTCGGAGTCATTTTCAGGTTTCAGTAATGTAGATTCGAAAAAAACAAACGGAGTAGTGATAATAAAAATAAAAATGTCAAGTATGTGGTTGTTAAATCTGGTTTATCCAAAAAGACTGATAAAAAAAATCCAGAGAGTCCAAGAAAACTAAAGCCCAAGAAGTCTGGTGACAAGAGTAATAAGAATACTGGCTCTCCTTTTGATTTGAACTCTTTATCAGAAAATGACATTGTTAGACTGAGAGATGTTTTAGGCATAGAGTCTCGTAGAGATGGAGAATATGAGGAGCCTCAAGAGGACATGATGGGAAACTGGCCTAACCTTAGGGTGGCAGCTGACAGTAGACTTGTCTGATGAAGAACAAGGATTTATGACAAATAGTATTGGCCAGGACTTGAACAGAGCTTTATTCTGTGAGTCTGTTGATGAGAACAATAATGATTGGAAGATGTTTGTTTACCAAAACTCAAAACCCCGCAGAAAGGGAAAGCCATTCTGCAGACTCCATTTCCGGTCAGTAAATCAAATGGGCAGATCATGGCTGCACATGCAAATGGTGAAAATACAGTCTGGACTGTTGCCACTACTTTTCAAATGGCCCTCGTATAAGCAAACAGAGCAGACCAAACTCTTGCATTAGAGCTGGCTGATCTGAGTCTAGACTCTATTAGCTGAAGTCTCACAAGGTGGTATTAAATTTATCAATTGATCCATTTCTTGATTTGTTAATAATGCTGTTAAAAAATAAAAGAATAAATCATTATTATTACTTCAAAATCTTGCCTCTTCCATTTCTATTAGAGCTTTGTAATTTAGCACCAGGTTAGAATCTAAACTGTTGAACTGTTTCTGATCAAGATTTTGAAAGAGATGAGAGAAAAACGAATTTGCAAATGATAGCATATGACTGTATTAAAAGATCAAATGAGTTTTCAATAAATTGGAGAACTGAAAAAGGTAATTTTGTTTTTCAAGGATTATAAGTCATAACATAGATTTTACTCCCAACTGTATCCACCAGGTGTGCAGACAGTCGTAATTAGATTAAAAGCAAAAGTTACTGTTCATTAATTCTGCAACTGCCTTTGTCTGGAGTTTTTAGTTTATATAACAGACTTGTTTGCTAGCAATATTTACCATCCTTTCTTACTAAATTAGAGTATCAGATAAGAGATGTACATGTATTTGGAAAAGCTATGAAAAGTCACATCGTTTGGTAATCATAATTGGTATAGTTTCTTCCAGACTTTTTGTCTACAGTTTGGTTTCTGACATATGCTTTGGTCTGGGTTTACACTTGAACCTTGGCTTCTAATGCTGGCTCTGATCTCAGTAAACAGTCCTCTGGTGTTGGTTTACAGCCACAGTCCTGACTTCCAATGCAGGCATTGGTTTAAGTCTACAGTCAAGAGCTATACACTTCTTATGCAGACACTTGTGTCAGTGTACACTTGTTTTAAGTTGGATGACATCACTAGTGTCTTTGTAATTTAGTGATGTCATCCAACTGCAAACAGGGAAATAAAAAAAAATCAGATTAAATAATTGTTTTATTGATTTTTATTAGATCTAGATCTTATAATATTACTCAAAAAGGTTTGTTTGGGCAATTTTAGGGGGTGTACGCCGGCTAAACCCCTTCTAAATCCACACCTGGTTTCAACAAGACTAAGAATACTGCCATACTTTGACTTCTATTCTTCCAAAAACAGACAAGCTAATTAATCCATGAGGGAATAATAACCAATACAGTTATATAAATAAAACAGAATATGTGAACTCCTCCATCAGTTTGAAAGCTGTTGAATTTATATTTGGAAATTTATATTTGGACACCAACTACCTATGTTCAAATGTGGACGGACGGACCGACCGGCGGACAGGGTGATTCCAGTATACCCTCTCGAACTTTGTTTGCCGGGATATAAAAATGAAAAACATTCATACATGTACAACTAAATGTGGCAGTTAAATAGTTAATCCTAGTGAAATTACAACACTAAACTGATTTGTTTCGATGAAAAGTTCTGCCATGTTATTATTACAATTTCTTATCAATTACAACTGAAAAGTTCATGTAAAATATTTTTTTCAACAAATGGAAAAACTATCATACTTTTTTTTTATAAATGGTTTTGATTACTCTTAAGGTAATAAACTCCTAAAATTTATTTCACTTTGAGTTCAAGCTGCCATTAAGATATTTAAACAGGAAGACTGAAAAAAACATCCAGATTTTTCTAGCTCATGCTATTTAATCTAAAAAAAACTTTCCCAGGCAAAAAAGCAACTACAGGAAATAAAGTCTGTATTATTTTCAAAGTCTCTTGGGTAATTTGACTCTATTTTATTGCCTTTGCAGAAAAAACAGTTGCTGAGCTTTCTTGAGATTTGAAACGGGGCACTGAAATTAATTCCATGGTAATTCTTTTGATTGGTGGAAAACTGCACTGAATTTTACTTGTAAAAAATAATGACCAAATTTTGAGCAGTCATAACTGCTCATTCAGAATAACAGCTCAGGTGAGCTAAATATTATCACCCTTTCCTCCATAAATACGCCTTTCTACGCCTCTGTAATAGTCACCTGTTGAAACCATTGTGATAAATAGAGCATTTGCTCCTATAGGAGCAAATACTTTATTTATCACAATGGTTTCAAATTACAAAATTCTAAAAATTTCCCTTTCTAGTTAATACTCCTTTTCGGTAGATTTATTCAAAGAGGTTGGATCTAAAAATAGTCCATGAGGGAAAGGGTTAAGTGTCTCATAAAGTTTCTCATTATGGACTACTCTGCTTATTAACCCTTTACCACATGAATATTCATGAGAAATAATGACATCATCTATATGTGTATACATGTATATATTTCATAAGCAAACAGAGCAGACCCTGATCAGACGGCTCCTATAGGAGCCATCTGATGTTGGTCTTCTCTGTTTGCAAAGGTGTTAAAAGGTGTATTTATGGAGTAAAGGGTTAAAGGAATAGTATTTTTACATGTAACAATTCAACCTTTCAAAATCAGGGGTCTCAATTGAATGATATGGGAAAGTTATATCTGGAACTCTAAGATAACACAAGCATAAAATGATCATGCTAACCATCATCTTTTTTTCTTCATTAAAATCAATGTTTTAAAATGGCCAGTACATGTACTCTGTATAAACATGCATGATGGAGTAATGGCCCCTTCACTCATTGTAGCTGTTCACTCATTGTAGCTGTTGTGATCAGGTGAACAAATGTGTGAAGTCTGGTAGAGTTAGGCTGTACTGATGTTTAACTGTTCACTCCATAGATACGCTTTTCTACGACTTTTGCAAGCAGTGTAAACCCCGATCAGACAGCTCCTATTTAATTGGAGCTGTCTGAATAGGGTCTGCACTCAGGATTGTTGGCCTTTGATAATCCTGCCTTTTATAGAAATAATTGTTAATATATTATACATACCAAAATAGTGAAAATACAACTTGAGATAATAAATATGCAAAGTTGGTGTAGTTAACTCATAAATATTGATGGAGTAGACGTTTAAAACTAAGACAAAATCTTTAAGTTTTTACAAAAAGACTACAACAATACTTTAAGGCTTGAAAATACCCCAACCTTCTTTTCTACCAAAAATAGACAAGCTAATAAAGGTTAAAACCATTTGAGTAATCTGTCTGGAAACTCTCTGTTGGACCAAAAACATGCTCAACTTGTAACTTTTGCTCTTTATAATATTAATGATACTAAAGTGGAAAACAGAAGTATCCGGTCCACTGCATAAGTGACCTTGACCTTCAAATGAAACCGTTGATACATGAGTTCTGCTTGTCAGTTTGATAAGAAGAATATAAGAAGAATATTTGTTCAATGTTTAATGAAAATCAGCCTTCAGAGGTTTGAGAGATATGGACCAGACATGAAAAGTGGACATACAACACTAGTAAGCATGATCTTTAACTGACACCTCTGACAGTTCTGCACATTGTCTTGATGACATAAATATGTTTTAATCCTCAGCTCCATAAATACACCTCTGCAAACAGAGTTAAGCTCCTTATAGGATCACGGTCTGCTCTGTTTGCTTATGATATACATGTATATATAATATAGATATGATTCTACAGTTTCTGACATGGCCAAAAATTCCTGTATCCATGCACTATTTTAACAATTAATCTAATTAATATTCATGATGTCATTAATTTTTAACATGAATGTTCATGGAGGAAAGGGTTAAACGTGTAAGAGAATCAGCCAAGAGATTTGCGAGATATCGTACTGGACATGAAAAGTGGACAAATTGACAAACACCCATATATTTGCATCCTTAACCCTTTCCCTAATGAACATTTGTGCATGAATTGGTAACTTCATGAATATTCATTCAATAAATCTTTGTAATTTTAAAGAAAACCTTTGGCCTTAAGACAAAATGTGTAGGATTAGATCTAATTATACTTTCATAAGCAAACAGAGCAGACCCTGACCAGACAGCTCCTACAGGAGCTGTCTGATCTGGGTCTACTGTTTGCAAAGGCATGAAAGGGGTTTATTTGAAGGAAATGGTTAAGTGGTACATCTATTGTTTAAAAGGTGTTTGAAGGTAAAAGAATGACCTTCCAAAGAACCAACAAATTAATTAAGTGGTCATGGAATGAACACAATAGATATCTTTTATGAAAGGCATATAAACAGAGTAGGCAATCTGTTCTGTTTGCTTATGGTACAATAAAGATTCTGTCTGAGTGAAAATTTCCTGTGTTCATATGACAATCTTATTAATATCTGCTTTGATGTCAATATTTCTTACGAGGGTTTTCAACAGGTAATGGGATAAGCATAATTATGTTGGTGCACCAAAACATATACAGGGACAGGGACAGGCAGAGACTATTCCTATATCCCCCATACCTTATCATGGTACTTGGGGATAATAAACAAGTCTTAACCATTTACTCCATAAACACACCTTTCTACGCCTTTGCAAACAGAGAAACCCAGATCAGATGGCTCCTTACATGTATACAGGAGCTATCTGATCAGGGTCTGCTCTGTTTGCTTATGGTATAATATAGATTTGAATCTACAGTTTCTGCCTCAGCCAAAATTTCCAGTCTTAATATGCTGTTTTAAAAAATAATCTTATTAATATTCATGATGTCATTATTTCTTACATGAATAAAGAACAGGTAAAGGGTTAACTTCAAATGCAATCAATACAGTGGAACTTCCTATGGAATCAACTCAATTTACCTATGGAATAACTCAAGTGGAAGCCCTGCGTTGGTATTTCGCCAGGAAATCTGTCTTCAAATTTCAAATGAAAGTTATTCAGGTTAAAAGCATGCTACTTATATTTCTAGGTTTACAACCCAACCAATTATATTAAATTGGTTTAAAGGAAGTCTACCATTTAAGGGAAGTCTACCATCAATTTCCAATTGCAAGAAAAAAAGCATTTAATACATTTCCAAACCTTTTAAAAATTTGGGGTCTTCAATATCGTACAACACAAACATTCATAAATATTTTACAGACTAAAAAACAACAAGCCACTGTCGAGAAGAATTTGTTCAGAAAATAACAGTCAGCAACAAAAGTAATATAGAGCTATTCCATTAAGAGAAGTTTTAATAACCCTTTCCTTCATGCAAATCCCTTTTTGCACATTTGCAAACAGAGTAGACCCAGATCAGATGGCTCCTGTGGGACCAACAATTCATGCATACATGCACTACTACAACAACTGAGCTAATAAATATTCATGATGTCATTTCTTTCATGAATATTAAACAGGGAAAGGGTTAAAAGTCTTAACCCTTTGAATGCGGGACTCACATGCACTGTCCTCTGCAAACAGTGTGGAACCAGATGAGAGGGCTCCTAGATTCTGCACTCATTGTCATTCAAAATCATCTAGCAGGTTTAAGAATTTCATACTTAGTGGATGCTATACTTAACCCTTCTCTTGCTATTCACGTCAATATACCTACCTGTAAATAGTGAAGACCCAGATGAGACAGCTCCTGCAGGAGCTGTCTCATCAGGGTCTGCACTATTTACAAGTTGATTGTGCAACCAGTGCACTCCACAGCAGTGATTGCACAGCGAAATACTTGTACACAGTGAAGATATATGTAATTATACAACAGGGCATGGGTAAAGAAGGAGAAATGTATTTTAAAATAAATACTTGGGCTCGTCTACTCCAATAATAATTCGGTGTTGAAAGTGTTAATGTAACAGTCCTCTCTCGTTATGGCGAACTCGCCTGATACGAATTTCCCGTTGTTACGAAGTTTTTGTAAAGTCCCAACTTTTCTTCCTATATATTCTATATAAATTTAAGTTTTTATGACCAGTTCAAACTGACCACATTTTCGTTAAGTCAAAGTCATTTTCTGTCCCCAAAGTGTCTGTTTGCATGTAATATCGGTGTTTGTAACGAAGTCACACCTCTCAGTCTGACTGAGTTCGAGGTGTGAATTGGAACTTTTGATCTGACCCCAGCAATGTACGCCAGGTGATTGTGACACATGTTATTACAGTGTTTTGTGGGTAGTTCACACATGTGATTGTGTATTTCAGGTGCCCGTTAAAAAGGGAATTCCCCATAGAAATGGTGTATACAAACGATGCGCTTTAAAAATTCGCCAAACCAACGGTGATTAATTCAATGATAGAGGAAAAAGGGATCTGAAAATTGCATGGTGTCATTAATAGAGGGTAGGACAGACAGAAGTTTGTACTTGCAGTAATGGATCTACATGCACATATACAATATACCCAGAGTGTGATTCCTTTACACAATGTGAAGACTAAATTATACAAGCACAAGTAGGCCTGTAATATGGCATTGTTTAAGGTGAACGTAATAAAACAAACTGGATTTTTATGAAATAGCTTGAGTTTTTTTTAGTCTAACTCTCGATGAGTCGAAGTTTTTAATGGGTCCCTATGAACTCGACATAACCAGTGTTGACTGTATATAATTGTTAAAAACAAGTTACTCAGCATAAACTGGCTTTAAATATGGAGAGAGAGCAACAGAACTCAAGTAAGAAATAAACCTTGATAAACGTAACAATGCTATTGACAGACTACATCTAAACAGCAATAAAACTAATTTGAAGTATCCCTCTGATATTTAATCGATAAAACTAGGAAATTACTAAATGTTCAGCCATTAGTGCCTTCTGTATAAAAATTCCAGCAGGGAAATAAGCCTGCAATAAAGAACAGTAATATTTCCACATACTAAATTACCTTACTTAACCCATTCCCTCATATTGACGACTTTTGACGAGTCTGTAAAAGTCACTGTGTGAAACCATTGTGATAAATAGAGCATTTGCTCCTATAGGAGCAAATGCTCTATTTATAACAATAGTTTCAACTACAAAATTCTAAACTTGTCCTTTTCTCTAGTTAATGCTCCTTTTCGGTAGATTTATTGATAGAGGTTATATCTAAATATAGCCTATGAGGGAATGGGTTAAACTGTTGTTGCATTTTCTTTAACCCATTGCTCCATAAATATGCCTTTCTATGCCTTTGCAAACAGGGTAGACACAGATCAGTCTGGCTCCTGTAGCAGCAATTTGATCAGGTCCTGCTCTGTTTGCTTATGATATAATATAGGTATGATTCTATAGTTTCTGCCATTGAAAAACATCCCTGTGTCCATACGCTATAATAACAATTAATCTAATTAATATTCATAATGTCATTATTACTTAAATGAATATTCATCGCGTAAAGGGTTAACCAGTTTTCAAACTGTAATAGTCCATCATCGTTCCCTAATGAACATTTTTGCATGAATTGAATATAAGGTAAAATATATAAAATGGAATTGTAAAAAATATACAAGCAACAAGATGTGTTTGTGAAACACTATGCCCCCTCGATATGATATTTGACCCTGAAGGATGACCTTGATCTTGACATGTCATCCCTCAAACTGTGCAGCTTCATGGGGTACACATGCATACCAAATATCAAGTCTGTATCTCAACTGGTTCAAAAGTTATGGCCAATGATAAAGTTGGTGACCTTTGACCATGAAGGATGACCTTGACATGTCACCCCTCAAATTGTGCGGCTTTATCAACACATGAGATACACATGCATACCAGTATCAAGGCTGTATATCTACTGGTTCAAAAGTTATGGCCAATGTTAATGTTGGTGACCTTTGACCTTCAAAGATGACCTTGACATGTCACCCCTCAAACTGTGCAGCCAAATGAGAAACACATGTATACCAACTATCAAGTCTGTATCTCTACTGGTTCAAAAGTTATGGCCAATGTTAAAGTCGGTGACCTTTGACCCTGAAAGATGACCTTGACCTTGACATGTCCCCCCCTCCCAAACTGTGCAGCTTCATGAGATACACATGTATACCAAATGTCAAGTCTGTATCTCTACTGGTTCAAAAGCTATGGCCAATGTTAAAGTCGGTGACCTTTGACCCTGAAAGATGACCTTGACCTTGACATGTCACCCCCAAACTGCAGCTTCATGAGATACACATGTATACCAAATGTCAAGTCTGTATCAACAGGTTCAAAAGTTATGGCCAATGTATCTACATTGGTTCAAAAGTTATGGCCAATGTTAAAGTCGGTGACCTTTGACCCTAAAAGATTACCTTTACCTTGACCCTTTGTTGTCAAAATGTGCAGCTTCATGAGATACACATGCATACCAAATATCAAGACTCTATCTCTATTGGTTCAAAGTTATGGCCAATTTGAAGTTGGTGACCTTTGACCCTGAAGGATGACCTTGACATATCACCCCTCAAACTGTGCAGCTTCATGAGATACACAAGCATGCCACATATCAAGTCTCTATCTGTACTGGTTCAAAATTTATCTCCAATGTTAAAGTCGGTGATTTGACCCATGCAAAGATCCAATAAAAATAATTCAAGTTAACCCTTTCTTCCATGAAAATACTCAAGTAAGAATAATGATGTCATGAATATTAATTAGATCAACTTATTATAATGACACATGGACACATGAATTTTTGGCCATGGCCATGGCAGAAACTGTAGAGTCATATCTACATGTAAATTATATTATAAGCAAACAGAGCAGACATTGATCAGACAGCTCCTATTGGAGCTGTCTGATCTGGGTCAACTATTTGCAAAGCTGTAGAAAGGTGTATAAATTTATGGAGTAAAACAGGAAAAACTAGAGGTTTTTGTCACAAAAACGGATGTCTCCCCTCTAATAAAAGCAATATGTAAATAGAAATCACTAAAAATGTTATGGACTTGATGATTGATACTTCCCCTCATTATGCGCTTTCCACACCACATTTTTCAAGAAGAAAATGATAACGGCTAATAACTCCAAAAACATTGATACCAGAGTTATGGCCCTTGTGCATGACACTTACTTTCATCATGCTCTTTCCGTAAATGAAATGTCATTCCAATAGCATCAGTCGAACAGGAGTTATTGATCGGACAAAAAATGTAACAAAGGGCAATAACTCCAAAAGTATTGAAGCCAGAGTTATGGCCCTTGTTCATGACACTTTCTCTCACCATGCTCTTTCCATGAATGAAGTTTCAATACGATGGCAAGAGCCATGTAGGAGTTATCGTCCGGACAAGAAAGCGTTAAACAAATGTACAAGGGGCAATAACTCTCAATTTATTGAAGCCAGAGTTAAGGACCTTATGCATGACACTTTCTCTTATCATGATCTTTCCATGTATGAAGTTTCACTCCAATGGCATGTGCCATATAGGAGTTATCATCCTGACAAAAAAATTGTGTTTTTTTTTACAAAGGGCAATAACTCATATATTAGTGAAGCCAGAGTTATGGACCTTGAGCATGACACTTTCTCTTATCATGATCTTTCCATTATGAAGTTTCAATCCAATGGCATGAGCCATATAGGAGTTATCGTCTGGACAAAAAAATTGTGAAAAAAATTTACAAGGGCAATAACTCCATTATTAGTGAAGTCAGAGTTATGAACCTTGTGTATGACACTTCCTCTCGTCATGATCTTTCCATATATGAAGTTTCAATCCAATGGCATGAGCCATATGAGTTATCGTCCGGACAAAAAAGTGTGCATTTTTTTACAAGGGGCAATAACTCCTATATTAGTGAAGCCAGAGTTATGGACCTTGTGCATGACACTTCCTCTCATTATGCTCTTTCTATATATGAAGTTTCAATCAACTGGCATCAGGCATATTGAAGTTATCGTCCGGACAAAAAAGTGTTTATTTTTTACAAGGGGCAATAACTCCTATATTAGTGAAGCCAGAGTTATGGACCTTGTGCATGACACTTCCTCTCATTATGCTCTTTCCATATATGAAGTTTCAATCAACTGGCATCAGGCATATTGAAGTTATCGTCCGGACAAAAAGTGTGACGGACAGACGGACAGACAGACGGACAGACAGACGGACAGACAACTCTCACGAAAACAATATGTCTCCCCCATATAAATATGGGGGGAGACATAATGAGCAATATGTCTGGTCTAGAGATTAGTGTATTAAAAGTAAGGTATTTTGCCCTTTAACCCTGTCCTTCATATAAACGCATTTTCACACATTTGCAAACAGAGTAGACCCAGATCAGACGGCTCCTATTGGAGCCAGACTGATCAGGATCTGCTCTGTTTGCTGATGGAATTTGATAGTTCTGTTTCTTTACTTTCTAAGATGGCTACAATGTTCCACTTTCCATATTTCGTTATATTTATTTAAAATGTCTATGAATATTGAGTGGGTATTGAAATTTGGACTAAATATAGAACAGGGAAAGGGTTGAGAGTTAGTCTAGACAATCTTTAACCCTTTGAATGCTGATTATTCAAAGTGGGATGCCCCATCAATGCCTAAACTATTACTTACTACATGTATACAATCTATTCAGTATGGAAGTATAATTTGCAAGAGGATTCTTAATAACAAACAGTGCAGACACTGTATGGAGCCCTCTGATCTACTAGTCTATACTGTTTGCAAATGCAAGCAGACCTTTTTTCCCCACCTTCATTGGATTGTTCACACATCAGCAAGTCATAACAGTGCAAACATAAAGGCCAAGTATATAAAACCTAATTAGCATTGCATTAGTGATCAAGATTTTGATGATGAAAATAGACGAGAAACTAGAAAATTGTGTCTGTAAGACACAGTGATGCCCCCATGTAGGTGCTTGCCTAGCTGCACGTAAATTCCAAGTCATTTGACCTTGACATTGGACTTGCGGGCAGCATGGGCAGGGTGTGCAATGAAAGTATGGATGGTGTTTAATGTGTATATGCAATTCCATGGCAATAGCTACAGTGGTTAGGGAGATATAAGACAATGAAAAAACGGTGACAAAAAAATGCACGTAAATGTGACAACCAACTGCATGTAAAATTTCCAAGTCATTTGACCTCGACCTTGGGCTTGCGGGCAACATGGGTGGGTTGCCAAATCATAGCACAGATGGTAATTGATTTGTATGTGAAGTTTCATGTGTATAAGTGTAGAAATTACTGACTTGTAACACTTGAAAAACTGTGACAACCAACTGCACCTAAAAGCGTGACAGACGGACAGACAGATGGACAGATGGACATGTGCAAAATATAATGCCCCCTGACTATCGTCAACGGGGGCATAAAAAACAACTGAGAAAGCAGCTGGTGCATAATCAAAGGTTTAGCTAACAACATCTTTATAAGACTGCCATAGGCTATAACACTATCGTGAGACAATAGATTTTGCCCTAAAATAGCCAATCAGATGAAAGATAAGCGCTTCAGACACGTGGATGAAAGTCTGAATTTGCATGTGCAATGGGACCTAGGCAGTTCTTTGGTAGTACAAAACTATAGAATCTCCCTGTTGGCCTACCTGTAATGACAACCTTGGTGATCATACTCATTTAACCTCTAGCCTGACCAATTCAACAGTATTTTTTCTTGGTTTCTTTTCAAAATAGTGTCCAAAAGTTGGATCCAGAGGAGAAAGCCAATTTAACAAGCGCCTTTAATAACAAGAGGGCCATGAGGCTCACCTGAGATACCCCAGGGGTGGGACCATTTTTGACCAAGAAGTCATCATTTGTACAACCTTGGCAGAGAACCACAAGGCAAATCAGTATGCCATTAATTAAAGGTCTAAGCCTTATGGTTTCAGAGAAAAATAATATTTTATATATTTCCCATGAAAAACTAATAAGCCCCAAGGCAGGGCCAAGTTTCGCCCAGAGGTCAGGGTCGTAAGTTGAACATTCTTGGCAGAGGACCACAAGCCAAAGCTACATTCTTGTAGAGAACCATTAGATCTTGTTACATACCAAACATCAAAGGTCTAGGCCTTACAGTTTCAGAAGATTTTTAAAGATTTTCCTATGAAAAACCGATAAGCCCTTGGGCGGGGCCATTTTTGGTCCAGGGTCATAATTTGAACAATCTTTGTAGAGGACCATTAGATCATGCTACATACCAAATATCAAAGGTCTAGGCCTTACAGTTTCAGAGAAGAAGAATTTTAAAGATTTCCCTATGAAAAACTGATAAGCCCATGGGCGTGGCCATTTTTGGCCCGGGGGTCATAATTTGAACAATCTATGTAGAGGACCATTAGATCATGCTACATGCCAAATATCAAAGGTCTAGGCCTAACAGTTTCAGAGAAGAAGATTTTTAAAGATTTTCCTATGAAAAACTGATAAGCCCTTGGGCGGGGTCATTTTTGGTCCCGGGGTCATAACGTGAACAATGTTTCGTTCCCCCTAGCCACTGATGCTTCTGGCAAAATTTGGTTAAAATCGGTTCAGCAGTTTCAGAGGAGATGTCGTTTGAAAATGTGGACGGACGCCGGACGGACGCCGGACACCGGACAAAGAGCGGTCACAATAGCTCATCATGAGCCTTCGGCTCAGGTGAGCTAAAAACTCAACCAAAATCATCGAAAGCAAAAGACAAGATGTGATGCCATAACTTGCGCAAGAGTATGATAAAATGTATCGTCATATAACGCCTTACAGTACTTAAAAGTATAAACCGCTACATCAGCACTGTGCTACATGTAACGGTAATGGGCTGGGTCTTGGGTACTGCCACACTAAATAGAATAGTTTGGAGTTTAGAGTACTGAGACACTGAACAGGTCACATAGGGCCAAAGGATGTTTAACATAAAGGAACTATACAAGTACCGACACACAGCAAATGAAGAGCACACATATATCACACACATACACAAAACTGTTTCTTGCCTGCTCAACACAGACAACATGTATATAAGCATCACCGGTACGGTTAACCCTTTCCATCATATAAATGCCTTTTCATTGCAAACAGAGTAGACCCAGATCAGACGGCTCCTATAGGAGCCGTCTGATCAGGGTCTGCTCTGTTTGCTAATTGAATTTGATAGATCTGTTTCTGTTAAGTTTCTAAAATGGCTACAATGTTCCACCTTCCATATTTCATTATAACTTTGTTTGCCCATGAATATTCAGTAGGTATTGGAATTTGAAATAAATATAGAACAGGGAAAGGGTTAAACCAAAGCTCAAATTCATTTAAAACAAAAGACAAGATATGACAGCTAAGTTTACAAGTATTTTAATGTCTCATCAGGTTCCAAACTGTTTGATACATTGCTAACTGTTTGGTTCATTTTCATATTTCGTTATATTTTTTGTTGTTATTTAATAATTTGAAGCTACTTACCTTGAAAAATTGTACAAATAACATTTGTTACAGAATGAACACTTACATAGTGGGCGATTACATGAAATAAGAAAGAGATAACACTTACATAGTGGGCGATTACATGAAATAAGAAAGACTATCAAGGCCACTTTTAATTTTCTCATGGAAAATTGATGCCACCTTTCTTCATTTTGGCAACACATTGTTCCTTTGAAAAACAAATTGTTCTACACTGGTCCTATAACCCTTTACTCCATAAATATGCCTTTGCAGAGTTGAGCGAGATCAGATGGCTCCTAGGAGCAGTCTGATCAGGGTCTGCTCTGTTTGATTCTACAGCTTTGGACATTGCCAAAATTTCCTGTGTTCATGTACTATTACGAAAAATAATCTAATCAAAATGCATGATGATATCATTTCTTACATGAATATTCATGGAGTAAAGGATTAAAAAACAAACCTTTCTACACTGACAGACAGTCAAAGCTTGAGGCTCATTATGGATGCTGCAAGATGTTAACAAGCTAACTCTTTCCCCCATTGAGACAACTTTGACACTTTTTGCAAACAGAGTAGATCCAGATCAGATGGCTCCCGTAGGAGCTATCTGATCAGTGTCTGCTTTGTTTGCTTAAGAAATAATACAGATCTGATTCTACACTTTGTAAAAGAGCCAAACATTCCTATGATCATTGGCCATGATACAAAATAAGTTAATGAATATTCATGAATTCTTGTACAACTATCAATGGTGTAAATGGTTTAACCCTTTCCCTGTTCTATGTTTGTTTCAAATTTCAATATCTACTGCATATTCATGGACATAATAGTTATAATGAAATAAGGAAGGTGGAACATTGTAGACATTTTAGAAAGCAAAGAAAAAGATCTATCAAATTCTATTAGCAAACAGAGTAGACCCTGATCAGACGGCTCCTCTAGGAGCCGTCTGATCTGGGTCTACTCTGTTTGCAGATGCGTGAAAACACGTTTGTATGAGGGAAAGGGTTAAAACTAATAACTGAGCATTTCAATTATACATTACAGACTTACTTGAACATGTGATTCCATCATGATTGAGCTTGTAACCGTGGTAACACTCACAAACATACCCCCCATTGTCTACATCTCTGCATCGCTGGTCACAAAAGTTATATTTGCAATGACCTGAAAAAATACAAGATCAAAGAGAGAGATCAATTAGGTGACACAGAGAGAAACATTTAATAAACTTTAGTATGCATGGATAAATTGCTGTTTGACAAACATTCATCTTTAGCATTTCAGAAATACGAAATAGGTTCTATTCCTAAACATAAATATAATCAGACAGTTACATAGAATAGATCCCAATGTGGTACTAAACTATAGGTCATCTCATCTCGGTCCTACCGGTTTGCAAATGTAATCATGAATTTCTAAATGACATACTAATGTTAAAAGCTGCCAAAGTGAAAGATTAACCCAATGAATGCAGGAAACGAAATATACTGACATTTGCAAAAAGTGCAGATCCAGATCAGAGAGCTATTAGAGGACTCAGCCCTCTAATCAGGGTCTGCACTGGTTGTAATTCAGAATCCTCTCACAAATTATATCCTTTCCTACTGTATGGACTGGTCAATAAAAACTGCCCAATTTGACAATTCAGCACTCACAGGGTTAACCCTTTCCCTGTTACATGTTTATTCCAAATTTCAATACCTACTGAACATTCATGGAAAAATACATGTAGTTACAACGAAATATGGAAAAAGGAACATTGTAGCCATTTTTTAAAGTAAAGAAGCATATCTTTCAAATTTCATTAGCAAACATAGTAGACCAAGATCAGATGGCTCCTACAGGAGCCATATGATCTGGGTCTACTCTGTTTGCAAATGCATGAAAACATGTTTATATGAAGGAAAGGGTTAATCCTTTGATTGTGGGTAATGAGTTGGCTGTGATTTGCAAATGGTATTGACCCAGATCAGAGGGCTCATAGGAGGCCTCTGATCAGCCTAGGTCTGCTCTGTTTGCAAAGGTGTAGAAAGGCATATTTATGGAGTAAATGGTTAAATTTGAATCTGGTGCAATTTTGACTATTGTTTACTCAATCAAGCTTTTGAGAAACTAATTGACACAGTGTAAAACAGCTTGGATCCTGACGAGACGCTGAGTTACAGTATTTTGTTCACTTCTGCCACTGATATGGCATTACTAGATGTACAAAGGCTGTTGGGTTTGTTTGTTTTTTTACATGGAATGGGTTTTCTTGTAGATAATTAATACTGTATCAGCGAAGTTTGAATTAACTTGAACAGCGAAATTGGGCAAAAATTAAGAAAAAGCAATCCAATCAGTTGAAAATGCACCTCACAGATAATTGTACAATTACAAGTAGTCTTTCCAGAAAGTCTGTGGGTATCTAACTAAGCAAGTTTCTCTTATGCTAAGTAATTTGCTCTGTTAATTGATTATCGTCTCTGTCTGCAACACTTAATTCAGGTAACAATTAACTTTACAATGTTACAGGCCAAACAACATATGGATCTAGATGAGATGCAAAGTAGCTTCATGTCTCGACTGGATCAAAACTGCTCTGATTATATATATATATTAACCCTTTCCTCCATAAATACGCCTTACTACGCCTCTGCAATAGTCATTTCTTGAAACCATTGTGATAAATAGAGCATTTGCTCCATAGGAGCAAATGCTCTATTTATCACAATGGTTTCAATATTACACAATTCTAACATTTTCCTTTTCTCTAGTAAATGCTCCTTTTCAGTAGATTCATTCAAAGAGGTTGGGTCTGAAAATAGCCTATGAGGTAATGAGTTAAATGAACAGAGGAAAACTTTGCTTTGAAATCTCAATTAAATTAGAATTGTATCCATAGAGCATGGATGCCCCTCTTCTGGCAATATTGTCTCTAAGTCAAGAGCACATTTTGTAAGTGAGAAAAGGTTACAAATATACAAGTCAAACAATTAACCAATCCAGCTTTTGAGAGACTATTGACTCAAACAGTTAAGATCCAACTCCGCATCTCTTCTGGATCAAAGCTTTTTGCAAATGCCAGTCAAATTGCGTTTCGCGAGAGAAGGGTTAACATTGAAAATTGGAAAAGAGTATAGACTCCACTGGCATCCAGCATACAGGCAAGTTCACACTGGTATCCAACCATCATTTAGCATCATATCGTAATCAGTCAGCAAGAGTACTGACAGTAGCAGCAGCATTCTTATTATTCAATTCCATACAATTAACCCTTTCCTCCATAAATACGCCTTTCTACGCCTCTGTAAAAATCACCCATTGAAACCATTGTGATAAATAGAGCATTTGCTCCGATAGGAGCAAATACTCTATTTATCACAATGGTTTCAAACTACAAAATTCTAAAAAAAATCCTTATCTCAAGTTAATGCTCCTTTTTCGTAGATTCATTCAAAGAGGTTGGGTCTAAAAATAGCCTATGGAGGAAAGGGTTAAAGTGTAGCAAAGCATTGCTTAACTCTATCGTTGTTGAATATTCATGCAAGAAATAATGATATCAATAAATATTTATTAGCTGAATTTTTATAACTGCATAATTAGGTACACAGGAAGTTTGGTATTTATTGGCAGAAACTGTAGAGTCAGATGTATAATACATGTACATGTATAATATCATATCTTCATAAGCAAGCAGAGAAGACCCTGATCAGACAGCTTCTATAGAAACCCTCTGATCTGGGTCTATTCTGTTTGTAAAGGTGTGGAATTTAACCCTTTACTCCATAAATATGCCTTTTTACACCTATGCAAACAGAGTAGACTCAGATCAGATGGCTCCTATAGGAGCCATCTGATCAGATCTGATCTGTTTGCTTTATGAAATAATATACATGTAGTTTCTGACATGGCCAACATTTTATGTCTTCATAATTATGGTATTATGAAAATGCATCCTATTATTATATTCATCATATAATATATTTATTACATGATTATTCATGGAGTAAAGGGTTAATCGTATCTATTTAGTAAACTGCTAACCCTTGGAACACCAAATAATGTTTTTCTGAAAAAAAAAAAACCCATCCTCTTTAAAATAAAAATTAATCTAATAATTATTCATGATGTATGATGTCATTGTTTCTTGCATGAATATTCACAAAGTTAAAAGTTGAATGTTACCATGTATTACCGAAAGGGGTAAAGTAAAGGTGTGATAGACAGGCAGGCAACAGAAGATAGAAGGCAACAGAAGATAGATAGACAGTCTAACAAGCTGAAAATGCAAAAATGACCACTAAATTGTACCTCTTTGCTATGCAAGCAGTTGGAACAAAAATTGGATAAGTACACTGTAAAGAGTAGCAGAGAGAAATTGAAAGTCAGCTGTAAAACTATTTTGGAAGCTTAAAATTAATTGTATAACAGTATTCTTCTTATTCTGACAGAAGATGTTGTTCCCTTGAGAATTTCTGTCATATTTTACCAATATTTCTGCCTTTCCACAATACTGTATTACATGAAGTATGTTTTCTATTTCTATGGCGACACTATATCGGACATCTTTATGCCTACAGAAACCATAAATAATCCATCCAATAAAGTAAAATCCAATCAGAAAGAAAAACACACTTTCTCTGCATGCTATTTGTCTGAGTTATGTTTGCTCAGTATGTAATGAAAACTTTGGCAAATTGTTCAAAGCTCAAACTGTGTTTTTAACTCGAGACCTCAGCTTAAAATGATAGTCTCTACTTGCAACACATTTAACCCTTTCCCTCATATAAACGTGTTTTCACGCATTTGCAAACAGAGAAGACCCAGATCAGACGGCTCCTAGAGGAGCCGTCTGATCAGGGTCTGCTCTGTTTGCTAATAGAATTTGAAAGATCTATTTCCTTGCTTTCTAAAATGTCTACAATGTTCCACCTTCGATATTTCTTTTATAACTATTTTGTTAATGAATATTTAGTAGGTATCGAAATTTGGCTGAAATACAGAACAGGGAAAGGGTTAAAATTACATTAATGATTTGTTTGTATGCTGAATAGAAGTATATATAGCAAGAAATGAATACCGTAAGAAGACAAATTTTTCATGTGTTTGATATTGAAGACCCCAATGTTATTCCGCGATGTATTAGTATTTATTCGGGCTGCATTTTTGTTTTTTAACTGTTCAAAATAGGCCAATAATAGTGTTGTACAGTAAAACCTCTCTATAACGGCCACTAAATTGTGTTAATTAGTTGGTATTTAGGGCAGGTGACTGCTTAAAGCAAGGTAAACGTTAAACAGAACGCTCCTATAGGAGCGTTCTGTTTTACTTTCACCTTGCTTTAAGCAACCACCTGCCTTTAACACAAAATACTTGATGTAATTTAGTGGCCGTTATAGAGAGGTTTTACTGTATAATGAATAAAAAAAATGTTGTGTAATGAAGAGGGCCACGAGGCCCTGAAGCACTCAACTGAGATAACTCCCGGGTTGGGGCCATTTTTACCCAGAAGTCATCATTTATACAACCTTGGTAGAGAACCACAAGGCAAAGCAGCATGCCATTAATAAAGGTCTAAGCCTTATGGTTTCAGAGAAAATAATATATTATATATTCCCCATGAAAAACTGATAAGCCCCAGGGCAGAGCCAAGTTTCGCCCAGAGGTTGGGGTCGTAAGTTGAACATTCTTGGCAGACACAGATTTAACAAAATATAAATAGATTTTCATGGCCTGATGAAGTCTTTTAAAATTTCTTTTTGGATGAAATGACCATATCAACATATTATTAAACTTATTACAGTCTTTATCAGTCTCCATGCATGGGCATGGGCAATTATCCTGTCTACAGTCAAAATGGAATTTGAGGTTTCACTTTATATGCACACTTTTATCTGTAGCTCTGCTTATCACATTTTAACCCTTTCCTCCATAGGCTATTTTTAGACCCAACCTCTTTGAATGAATCTACCCAAAAGGAGCATTTACAAGAGAAAAGTAAATTTTTTTAGAATTTTGTCGTTTGAAACCATTGTGATAAATAGAGCATTTGCTCCTACAGGAGCAAATGCTCTATTTATCACAATGGTTTCAAGAAATGGTTATTACAGAGGCGTAGAAAGGCACATTTATGGAGGAAAGGGTTATTCACTTGTCCAGCTGACCCATAGTAGTGAATTCTCATCTTAGAATTAGCTACCACGATTCTAATGAGTCAAGTCACAAATGAATACAGCTTTGCTGGAGAAAGGAATTCTAAACATCTGAATATTTTAGAATTTTGTAGCTTGAAACAATTGTGATAAATAGAGCATTAATGCTCCTAAAGAAGCAAATGCTCTATTTATCACAATGGTTTCAGCAGGTGACTTTTGCAGAGGCATCAAAAGGCGTCAATATGAGGGAATGGGTTAAGTATATGGCTATTATACTAAATCGGACAACAGAAATGCAGTTGATATAACGCTCTAGCGCTTGAGCATTACGTGTGAATACCGGTAAGTCACTTTATGAATATTCATTTACTGTATGTTATAACTTATAATGTAAAACTTTCAGGGGAAGTTTTGGCTTTCACAAGAACTGTAAGATCAGATCTATATAATTTCATAAGCAAACAGAGCAGATGAACAGATGGCTCCTACAGGAACACTCTGATCTTGGTCTTCTCTGTTTGCATAGGTATGGAAAGACATTTATATGAAGCAAAGAGTTAAACTGATCCATTGGCATCGCTCAAACAAAATGAACCATGTATCAAAAGCAAACAAAACATAGCAATTGTTCAAAACTTTTTCCTTTTATTTGAACGATTTTCATCGAAAGAGATTGAGCTCTATTATTGTGCTCTAAGTTTGATTTCTTGTGCAAATGAGTCTAGACATTAATACATTATACAGTGAGCTGCATTTGAATACTGTTAGATTGTGCATTAAACAGATTCTCCAGAGTACAAGCTTTTATCGAAATATCAACAAATTTTCAAATAATATGAAATTACATCAGCTAATTGCCATTCTAAAGTATAATCAAGCCATTTGTATGGCATATGCCTAAAAGCCTCTGAAAATCAAAAAAGCTTCCACCAAAGCACGTCATGATGGGATTTTCAATTCTCTCAACATTCTCAAGTGAGGTTTATACAATTTGGGGGAGAAAATTTAATGCCAAAGGCAGATCTGTTACTGATGATGGTATTTCTAGACACTTCCTTGAGGCATATTCTAGACAAGCAAGTTCCTAAGCGTCATTCTAATCGAAATGTATTTATCTGAAGAGCTAAATTTGGTAAAGAAGCATTCCTTACAAAAACTGCCATTCTGTTACTTCATTAGTTAACTTTCTACCATGCAAACAAGATCTTGGCAATTGGTTTCTGGTCTGCAATCTACACTTAAAAGCAGGGTAATGTACATTCCTTTCTTGTGCATTCCTTTCTTAACTTTCAAGAATTTTTGGACTGATGTACACTTTACTGCTTATAATGAACCAGAGAAATCAGGACTTGAAAATTTGGGGTATTTTTTCTTTATGATATGTTATTCCTTCCCTAGTTTTCCTTATGACTGCATGATTGTAAAATTCAGAAACCAAAATTATATTAAATTCAGCAAACCCCAGTTACACTAAAGCTATGAAGATTGTCTAAATATAGTAATCAGGCATTTTCTGACGCCTACATAGGTCCATTAAACGGACCCATTCCCAATGCAAAATGGGTATTATTTTCCCCAATTTTTGGGGAAAATCCCAATTAAGATCAAATTTTGATTAAAATGCTAAAACAAGAGGGCTATGATGGCCCTGATATCCCTCACCAGACAATCACAGGAGAAGATTTTCGAAGTTTTCACTATATGTTTCTATTTAAAACTTGCCACCCCTGGGGCTGGGCCAATTTTGACCCCAGGGGCATAATTTATATAACTTTTGTAGAGGACCTGAACATGATGCTATTTTTCTAAATATGAAAGCGGAGAACCTTCCAGTATCAGAGGAGAAGATTCAGAGGAGAAGATTTTAAAAGTTTTCACTATTATGTTTATAATACATGCACTGAAATTGGCTGCCCCTGGGGTTGTCCAATTTTGACCCCAGGGGCATAATTTATATAACTTTAGTAGAAGACCTGAACATGCTGCTATGTGCCAAATATGAAAGCTGAGAACCTTCCAGTTTCAGGAGAAGATTTCAAACTATATGTTTCTATTGAAAACCAGCCACCTCTGGGGCGTGGCCAATTTTGACACCAGGGGCATAATTTATACAATTTTTTTTATGGAGGACCTACAGAAGATGCTATATTATTGCCATATGCCAAAGATGAAAGCTGAGAACCTTCCAGTTTCAGAGGAAAAGATTTTCAAAGTTTTCACTACATGTATATATACACCTGGGGCGGGGCCAGTTTTGACCCCAGGAGCATAATTTATATAACTGTTGTAGAGGACCTGAACATGATCCTATGTGCAAAATATTATGAAAGCTGAGAACTTTCCAGTTTCAGAAGATTTTCAAAGTTTTCACTATATGTTTCTATCGAAAACTGGCCACCCCTGGGGGCGGGACCAATTTTGACCCCAGGGGCATAATCTATATAACTTTTGTAGAGGGCCTACAGATGATGCTATATGCCAAAGATGAAATATGAGAACCCAGTGTGGATTCAGAGAAGAAGATGTTTAAAGGTTCAAATTGTTGACGACACATGACGCATGACGTATGCCGACGGACATCAGGCTATCACAGAAGCTCACCCTGAGCACTTGTGCTCTGGTGAGCTAAAAATGCAAAATGATTTAGTTAACATGGGACCAGAAATACTTCTCAAATCATTGAGTTTTACGTGCGAAAAAATCTCAATCATTAAAATGCATCTTTCCTAAAATTGCCAGGAAAAGGCCTGGTAATATTGTCTTTACCCTTTGATTGTAGGAAACAAATATACTGGCATTTGCAAATATAGTGTAGACTAAGATCAGAGGACTCCTAGGGGAGCTCTCATATATATCACTGTCTGCACTCACAGTTGTCATTTAAAATACTTTAGCATTTAATATTTCCTACTGAATGCACCATTATAGCTAAAAGCTGATGGGCCACTTTGAATATTCAGCATTAACAGCATTAAATCTGGAGAATTGATCTGATTACATACAATTGTGGCAATAACTTCCTATTCAAGAATAGCTGTTGTGGTCACATAACAAAACTGATAGTACAGCAAATCTATGATAATTGTACCACTCTCTTACAACTTATACACAATCATAAATTATATTGTTACCACAGGCAATCCCAGAAGATTATCTGTGATTTTTATTTCATTCACTTTTAAGAACCTATCATATCAATTACACCGGTACCAGAAATTTACTTTTAAAGTATTACAAACTGGAGTGTAAAACTGAAGGAAATATGCAACTTATCTAATATTAACCCATTCCCTCATAGGCTATTTTTAGATCCAGCCACTTTGAATAAATTTACCGAAAAGGAGCATTAACTAGGGAAAAGGAAACTTTTAGAATTTTGTAGTTTGAAACCATTGTGATAAATAGAGAATTTTGCTCCTATAGGAGCAAATGCTCTATTTATCACAATGGTTTCAACAGGTGACTTTTACAGAGGTGTAGAAAGGCGTATTTATGGAGGAAAGGGTAAACCCTTTACTCCACAAATATGCCTTTCTACGCCTTTGTAAACACAGTGAACCAAGATCAGAGCACTCCTATTATTAAGGAGCAGTCTGATCAGGGTCTGCTCTGTTTGCTTACGATATAATATAGATACAATTTTACAGTTTCTGCCATAGCTAAAATGTCCTGTGTCTGTATGACTTTGTGCTATTTTAACAAATTAATTTAATTCATATTCATAACGTCATAAATTCTTACATGAATATTCATGTAGGAAAGGGTTAAATTTAGACCGACAACTCTTCACTAGCTAATCATGACTATACAGTAAAACTCCGCTAATGTGACCACCTAAAAGAGGTATAATTCTTGCTGCTAGATGCAGGTGGTAGCTTAATGCAGGCTAAAAGTAATGCAGAAAGTTTCTAGAGGAGCTTTCTGCATTAAGCAAACACCTGCTTATCAAGACACCCATGTTTATTCATTAAGTGGTCGCATTAGAAGGGGTTTACTGTACATGCAAACTGCTTTGAAATAATTACTGCTATGTAACTCAGCATCTCATCAGGATTCATGCTGTTTGCTATCCAGCCAATAGTTTCTGGCATAATAAAATAGCCAGTTTGATAAGTTCTTGCAGAGATTCTAATAGCAAAGGAAGGGTAAAAACTGTTCAATGAAAAACAAGACTGACATTTTCATTTCTTGTGTAATTTCAGCTATTCAAATGGGAAGGAGATATCCTAGACTTCAGACACTGCTACTACTCCATCCTCCATTGGAAGTGAGCCTACAAATAATCAAGAATGAAGGCAGTGGGAATTAATGCTGAGTGGCAACAAGGCAGGCCATGGTTATATGTAAAAGTTTAAGTTGATAAGATCTGCCTGATGAGACCCAAAGAGTTGACAAACCAATCTCATGTTTTTGACATAAAACGATTATTACAAATAATAAAGGGAATGTAAACAAACATGACTTGTTAAAAATCTTCTCTTGTACATATGAAAAGGAAAAAAGATATTTATCGAGCCGCGCTTTAGAAACTGCCCTAATTTTAATTAGCACCCTGCCTTTTTGAAAATCTATGGTAACGTAAGTAAATGTATGTACATGTATGTGAAATGGTATTTAATAAACATACATGTAAATTATCCAGCAGAAGGTTTTGTCTTCTCCTTATATTTATTCACACTGATAAAATCTACTTGACAAAAGTCAGATCTACCAGACAATTTCCTAAATCTACCTGACATGCTATAGCAGGTTATCATATCTATGGCAAGAAATAATTGACATCTTGAATGTTCACAAGTACATGTAATGAGATTTATTTTTAAAATGGCATATTAACACATGACATTGTTGCCTAATTTTGGAGCCGTCTGATCTGGGTCTACTTTAATAAACTATATATAGCTGGACATATTGCTGGAAGTCTGAAATAGGTTTGTGGTAACCATGGGGCTTATCAGAGATGGTCACATAATGGCCATGGGCAGTCTTTAGTGATGCAACTAGTCAAACTTTAATAGCCTGAGCGTCACTGAGCCTGCTCGAGGTCCGGTTGAAGTCCCCGGAAAAAGTTGTTCTTAATTCAATGTAATATACAATGGTTGGGTCAAATATGGCCTGCTCAAGGACCTGGCTAAATGGTTGAGGTATAGTTATATCCTGCCACCAGTTAATTTATTGCTTTTTGCATAATTGGTATGAAAAATTTACCACTTAGTTGTCACATCATTCTCATCTGTTTGTCTTCCCCATGGTGATTTTTGATGATGCTGACAGCTGATGGAAGAGCATAGGGCTGCAAAGCCCACAATAATTTTGGTAGCTCTGGTATCAATATTTTAATCCTTTCCTCCATAAATACGCCTTTCTACACCTCTGTAATAACCACTTCTTGAAACCATTGTGATAAATAGAGCATTTGCTCCATAGGAGCAAATGCTCTATTTATCACAATGGTTTCAATACTACACAATTCTGAAATTTTACTTTTCTCTCGTAAATGCTCCTTTTGGGTAGATTCAGTCAAAGAGGTTGGGTCTAAAAATAGCCTATGGAGGAAAGTGTTAAAATACATGTTAAGAGGTACTGCCTTGGCAAGTACCTCAATAAGGGATGTAAACCATGATGTTTTGCAAATTTTACTTGCTAAAAATCACGATGCAGACGGATACCCGTGCCGACAGTATAGTCGGGTTTCCACATAACAGCTTATGGAGCACTTGCTAATAATCAGCCAATGACAATGTGTCATAATTTTACACCTGCAGCAGCAGCCACGTAAATGTTATCCTGTCAAACATAACCTTTTGATATAAAGGCCACACAGAAAATCAGAAATAAAGAGATGGAAACTGAAAGAAGGAAAATAGCTATATTCATATCATTAATTTCTTTTCCATATAGGAAAATGCACTCGCAAAATTTTGCGAGATTTGGTAAATTCCACTTACAATTATCAATTTACACTCGCATTTTGCGAGTTTAAATTCGAACCCGTGTATGAATGCTAAAGACTGTCTATAGCTACTGGAGACAATCTGCAACTATATTGTCTATCACTTTCTGGACTCAGACAATTTTATCCTATTGTAATATATCGTAAGCCCTAGTGTGACTGGGGCCTTAGCAGACAAACATATCCTCCAATAACATTGAAATATTTCATAAGTGGTAAACCCTTACAACGCTGACTTTTACAAGACTCTTCCAAAATTCAAACAGGTCAAGCTTATGGTAAATATTTAGGGATTTTTTCTAAATAAAAGTAAAACAAACAGTGCAGACCCTGATGAAAGGGTTCCTCTAGTATCCCTCTCATCTGGGTATACACAAAAAGAACATCAGTGACTCGTGCAAAGGACATCAGTGACTCGTGTCCCGCACTGCAAAGGTTGAAACTTAAAAGCAATGTGACAGCCAACTATGCCAACTTGTAAATGAGAAGCATCAGTTCAAACAGCAAGAGACCACAGTCTATTACGGCGGTCTGCGACTGTCTCCGGCACCCTCTCAGACTTCCAGGATCCCTGGTGTCAAACAAGTTGTCACCAGTTTTGACCTCTAGGGATCCTCCCGAGTCTATTACGATGGGCTGCGACTGTCTCGGCACCCTCACAGACTTCCAGTGCCAATCGAGTTAAAGAATCCTGGAAGTTTGCGAGGGTGCCGGAGACGGTCGCAGACCGTCGTAATAGACTTGGGAGGGTCCCTTGTGGTCGAAACTGGTGACAACTCGATTGGCACCGGGGATCCAGGAAGTCTGCTAGGGTGCCAGACACAGTCGCAGACCGTCGTAATAGACTCTGGGGATCAGGGTCCCTAGAAGTCAAAACTGGTGGCAACTTGTTTGGCACTGGGGTTCCTCGAAGTCTGCGAGGGTGCCAGACACAGTCGCAGACCGTCGTAATAGACTCAGGAGGGTCCCTAGAGGTCAAAACTGGCCATGACTCGATTGGCACCGGGGTTCATGGAAGTCTGCGAGGATGCAGGTCTTGATCCGTCCATTCGTCTGCCTGTTTGTGGGAAGTGCTGTTGTGTGTGTGTGTGTGGGGGGGCCTCAAGATCAATTTGAGGACATGAACATAGATGTGGAGCTGTCGTTCCTAATATACTACTGGCATAATTCCCAGGAAAATTGCAGAAAGAATATTCCGTGACAATATGCACTTCTACATATTGTGTCCATTTTACATGCAAGGTTTTATGAAAATCTGTTGAGCAGTTTCAGAGGAGTAGCGCTTATAAGATTGGCAGCTGCCCGTCCACCCGACCATCCACCCACTGTATATCAACATTTCAATAACCGGATTTTCCGTGGAAAACAAGGTTAAAAATCATTTTCAGTCAAAGTATGTGTATACTGAACATGTCTTATTGCCTGGGCCTCAATCCTTTCAGTGCAAGAAAGAGTCATTATAATTTCATTTGCAAACAGTGTAGACCGAAATGAAGGGTCTCCTAGAGGAACCTTCTCATTTGGTTCTGCACTGTTTGTCATTTTACACTTTTCCTTAAAAAATATCTGAATATTCATGGTAAGCTTGACCTATTTAAATTTTTGAATATTCCATTTAAAAAATCAGCGTTGAAAGGGTTACCCAAAGAAAAACATAAAATATTCATCTTAGCTGTGTGATTTATTATGTTAAAAAAATAAATGACTGACATAAAAATGGTTTAGTTTTCCAACATTGGGAAATAAAGTATTTTTATCACTAATTGTCTAGACTTTAAATCACTACAGTAAGTATGTTATAGAAGCCCATTAGAATAAAACTGAGACTGTAATAAGGAGTAACTACAGTGCTTTTAATATATTTAAAATACTTTTGACTAAATTTTCTTGTTATAAAAATTGGTTTTGTCCTCTTAACCCTTTCCTTCATATAAAAACACATTTTCATGCATCTGCAAACAGAGTAGACCCAAATCAGATGGGTCTGATAGGAGCTGTCCGATCAGGGTCTGCTCTGTTTGCTAAATGAATTTGATAGATCTGTTTCTTTACTTTCTAAAATGGCTTCAATGTTCCATCTCCCATATTTGATTAAAACTATTTTGCCCATGAACATTCAGTAGGTACTGAAATTTGGAATCAACATAGAACAGGGAAAGGGTTAACTCTTAAACTTTAAGTGATTTACGCCATTTTTTGAGAAACTGTTGGCTAAAAGGCAAACAGTTCAGGCCCAGATCAAATGTAGTGTTCCTCAGTGTGTGATGATCTGGAGGTACTGTT
Organism: Azorinus chamasolen; assembly: GCA_963576725.1. Lineage (NCBI taxonomy): Eukaryota > Metazoa > Mollusca > Bivalvia > Cardiida > Solecurtidae > Azorinus > Azorinus chamasolen. The sequence continues at coordinate 47,114,983 of OY755243.1, read as the reverse complement.
CATTGTGTAATTATAACACGTTATGATGTCATTTAACGCTATAATTATATAAGTACCTTTTGCAATTACAATTTACTTCAGAAACACATCTATTTACCCTTTACCTGATAGAGCTGACTTTTTACACCTTTGCAATCAGCGTAGACCCAGATCAGACAGCTCCTGTTGAAGCCGTCTGATCAGGATCTGCTGGGTTTTTAGGTTTCGGACTACTTTCCGAAACCTAATAGTAATTTTTTATTTATACAGAAGATCCTGTACTTTCTGCCATGGTCAAACATTCCTGTGTTCATTTACCATAATAAATATTCAGCAATAAGTATTCCTGATACATGTATTATTTCCTCATGAATATTCATAAGGTAAGGGTAAGGCCGTCTCTTGTATTTGCAAGTGCAGCCCATATATTTCTGTGTCATTGACAAAATTTATTTGGAGAACAAATCTTCTTTTAGGCAGGTGGGTTGGGTGTCCTCAATTATTGTATAGACATAAGAATACACAACAATCAAAGTGTTTAAAAGCACTTAAAATCATCTTAACCTTTGTTACTTTTTTTTGGTTTATTTTTTGAATACCAAATTTTCAAATCATAAAGGTCTATAATTGTTTATCCCTTTACCTGTTTAATGTTCATGAAAGAAATAATGACATCACGAATATTAATTAAATTACATGTACATGTATTTTTATAATGGCATATGTCAACACAGGGCATTCATTTTTGGCTCAGGCAATTGAAAAATGTGTTTCTTTACTCTCTAAAATGGCCGTAATGTTCTTCCTTCCATATTTCGTTGTAACTATATTTTGCATGAATAATCAGCAGGTATTGAAATCTGGAACGTAGAACAGGGAAAATGTTAAATCTGCAAATGTATTCTGAATGACAAACAGTGCAGAACCTAATCAAAGGGCTACTCCAAGGTCCTTTGAGTCTGGAGACCAAAAGTTGTCTGACCTTTAATCTGGACCAAAACTGCTCTCAAAGGTCTTTAACCCTTTCCCTCATAGAAACGTGTTTTCATGCATTTGCAAACAGAGTAGACCCAGATCAGACTGCTCCTAGAGGAGCCGTCTGATCAGGGTCTGCTCTGTTTGCTTATGGAATTTGATAGATCCGTGTCTTTACTTTCTAAAATAGCTACAATGCACCACCTTCCATATTTGATTTATAATAACTGTTTTGTTCATGAATATTCAATGGGTATTAAAATTTGGACTAAACATAGAACAGGGAAAGGGTTAATACAGCCAAACCTATGCAGTGAAACTGCTGTATCTGTATGTTTTTGCACTAAACCTAACTGCTAGTGTCTCGTTTTTCACAGAAATGTGTGACAAAAGGGTATTCCTGAGAGGGCAAACACTAAACACAAACAGTTTGTGACAAATGAGATGAATGTCAATCTCATCAAGTCTCGATGTTCGTTAAACAAAAAATCAATTATTCATGAAAGAAAAAAAAAAAATGCTGGAGAGAGAAAAATAAGGAATGACCCTTGATATCAAATCTCATTAATTCTTTAACCATAATATCACCACATATGGATAGCACAGTCATGGAATGGAAACCACATGGTGTGACCCTTTCCCTGTTCTAATTATTTATTCCAAATTTCAATACCTACTAAATATTCATGGACACACTAGTTATAACGAAATATGGAAGGTGAAACACTGTAGTCATTTTAGAAAGTAAAGAAACATGCAGATCTATCAAATTCTATTAGCACACGGAGCAGACCCTGGACAGATCTGGGTCTACTCTGCTTGCAAGTGCATGAAAACATGTTTATATGAAGGAAAGGGTTAACTCTTTACCTTATGTACATTTATACAATTAAGTTATACAAGAATTCATGATATCATGCAAAATTTTAATAGAGTAGACCCAGATCATTCAGCTCCTGTAAGAGTTGTCCGATAAGGGTCTGCTCTGTTTGCTTTTCTACAGTTCCTTCTTGGGACAAAAAACAAATCTCCTGTCTATGATTCATTATAAGGTATTGTCAATGATTTTTTATAAGGTCATGTAATCTTGAATAATGTTCAAGTGGGAATGGGTTCATTGAAATAATAGTTATTCTGTCATATTGAGCACAAGAATTCTTGATCATGACAGAATATGTAGAATTGGCTATTTCATATACAATATGTATACAGCTGTAATTAGCTATTTTATAAGCACACATACATGTAGTGCAAACGCTGATCAGACGGTTCCTACTAAGGAGCCATCTGAATGGGGTCTAATCTGTTTGCAAAGACAGGAAAAGGCGTTTATATGGATTAAAGAGTTTAATCATACCAAACTAGAAACTAGAGGTTTGTTTTTGTCACAAAAACAGATGTCTCCCCCTCCCAACCTCTTTCCAATTCACAAGTGTAATGTCTGTAACTCCAAACTTATCAGGGTCTAATTTTTAAGTCATCAGGGGCAATAACTCCAACATTGTCAGGGGGAGACAATTCAAAAGCCCCAGGTACACAAAAGCACATGCTAGTCAACATTCTTGTGAAGTTTGGTGACTCTAGTACTAGTGGTTTCAGAGATACATGTGACACAAAGTAAAGTTTCTCTTATTTTAAGTCATAAGGGGCAGTAACTCCAAAGTTATCAGGGGAAGACAATTAAAAAACCCAGATGCACATAAACTCATGCTGGTGAACATTCCTGTGAAGTTTGGTGACTCTAGCCCTACTGGTTTCAGAGATACGCGCGACACAAAGTTTGTATAAATTTAAGTATTCATATCAGGGGCAATAACTCAAGAATTATCAGGGGGAGACAATTCAAAAACCATAGGTGCACAACAACTCATGCTGGTGAACATTCCTGTGAAGTTTGGTGACTCTAGTACTAGCTGTTTCAGAGATACGTGCGACACAAAGTTTTTCTAATTTTAAGTCATCAGGGGCAATAACTCTGAAGTTATCAGGGGGAGACAATTCAAAAAACCCAGGTGCACAACAACTCATGCTGGTGAACATTCCTGTGAAGTTTGGTGACTCTAGCCCAACTGGTTTCAGAGATACGCGCGACACAAGTTTGTGACGGACAGACAGACAGACAGACAGACAGACAGACGGACGGACGGACGGATGGATGGACGGACGGACGGACGGACGGACATACTAACAAATGGGTAGTTGTGTGACTTTTTCCTTTGATCTTTTCTTGTGTGACTAGTCCCACAAGAAAAACTATTTTTGGCTCTAACTTTGGAAAAGAATGATCTGGAAGCTAACCCTAACCCTAACCCTATGTCCCACAACTGGCCAGGTTAATGTCACAAGAAATGGCCAGGTTAATGTCACAAGAGATGGCCAGGTTAATGATTTTACTTGTGGGACTAGTTAGAAAAAGTCACACGACTACCCTTTGGTGAGTGCGGACGGACGGACGGACGTACTAACAAATGGGTAGTTGTGTACTCTGGCAAAAACAATATATCTCCCCATAAATGGGGGAGACATAATTATCGCTGAAGAATGTTTTTGTTTGCTTGTTTTGTATCAGGGTTTAATACATCACTTTTAACCCCCCTTTCCTTCATATTCACTCATTTGCAAACACAGCAGACCCAAATCAGACGGCTCGAGCCGTCTGATCAAGGTCTGCTCTGTTTGCTTATGACATGATAAAGGCCTGATATTACACATTTTGTCAATGCAAAAAATTCCCTTGAAAACTTTCCATTATAAACAAGAGCCGCATGTGACGCCAACGCTAGTCTGGTTTGGTGCTTGTCAACTAAAAAAATAAAGGCCATAACTCCAAGATTTTGAAACCAAGAGTCATGATTCTTATGTAAGGGCCTTCTCCTCAATGAGATCTACCCATCTATGAAGTTTCATGTTGATACCTCTTATACTTTTTGATTAATCAGCTACATTAAAGTTTTTCGAGGCCAATTAACTTCATAAAGATAATTCATTCTATGAGAACACTGTAACAGTATGTTAATCTTGCTTCCCATAGCCTGTAAACAGAAATTTCCTGCATTATAACATGGAAATATAAACGCCTTTTCACACCTTTGCAAACATAGTAGATCCAGATCAGACAGCTCCTTTAGGATCCGTCTGATCAAGGTCTGCTCTGTTTGCTTATGGAATTACGGTATATAGATATGATTTTACAGTTTCTGCCAAGGTATTAAGCATAATGTGTTATGTACCATTATAAAATTCAGCCAACCATTATATTTATGATGGCACTATATTTTACATGAATATTGAATAGGTGGAGGGTTAACCATTTGAAAGTAGGAAACGAGTATCCTATAGGAGCCGTCTGATCAGGGTCTGCTCTGCTTTGCTTTATGAAATAATACAGATCTAATTCTACAGTTTCTGTCTTGGTCAAACTCTGATGTGTTCATATTATACTATCAAGAAAATGCATGTAGTTAATACATGTATTCATGATGATGATGTTATTATTTCTTTCATGAATATTCATGGAGGAAAGGGTTAAATACTGATGGACCGTTCCATTTGAAGTATCCAGCATTCAGATGATGCGGTAAAAATAGTCTTGAATGGTTGAAATTTCCACAGCTGCTGACAAAGCTCAAGCTTGAAGGATTACTTGAAGAAACAATCCAATTTGGTGAGAATAACTGAGATTTAAATTAGAAATGGGACGTCACCAAGGAAATTATCCACTTTCCTCAGAATCCCATTTAAATCTTCAAGGCTGACAAACACATCTAATATCACTTGTTTGACAGATCATTGGACTTGTTGATATTTTCACCTGTTCCTAGTAAGAAAGTGTTTATAAAGATGACATGTACATGTGCCTTTGAATGTGATAAAGGAGTGCACTGTCAATTGCCAAGATCAGGCTCGCGCCTACAAAACTTCGCTAAGAAACGATCTATTAGACTCTAGGAAAGCTTGATTATGACTCAAGCTATTGGTGCATATAAATTTGGTGCATATAAAATGTTTGAACATTTGTGCAAAACACAGTAGACCGAGATCAGAAAGCTCCTATACACTTGGGCCCAACTACGTATTAAAATTATCAAATGTTTTGCTACGACAATTTATATGGGTATTATAATAGATTTGTTTTCCTACGAAGCCAGTGTATCAATTGGTAAATGTTTTCCTACGAAAACAAAGTTGCCTTCGTAGGAAAACAAATCTATTATAATACTCATATAAATTGTCGTAGCAAAACATTTTGATAATAATACGTAGTTGGCCCCCAGTGCCATAGGTGCCATCTGATCAGGGTCTGCTCTGTTTGCTTATAATATAATACATGTATATAGATGTGATTCTGCAGTTTCTGCAATTGCCAAAACTTTCTATGTAGGTGTCATAATAAACAAGAGCTGTCACAGTCAGGTGAACATTTGTGCCAGGTTATTTTGAAATCCATTCACAGATAAAAAAAAGTTATAGAAGAGATGGATGAATGGATGGAAGGACAGATGAACAGATGGACGGAAGGAGGGACAATGCGATTACTATATGCCCGCCGTTGGGGGCATAAAAATAAACTACATGTAGTTACTATTTGTGATGTCATTATTTCTCACATGAATATTCATGGAGTAAATTTTAAGGGTTAGGAAATATATACTGTTGATAAGAGAATGGAAAAGCAATTTCAAAGAAATTTATCAAGAAAGCACGTCCTCACAGATCCTCTGAGAGACTAAGATAAAACTACAATCATCAAAACTGGGATGCATTTGCCATACAGTGGGTCTATAGACAATTTCCGTGTGAACATGCAGATCTTTTAAGACTACACAGAGACACCACAATGACTGCAACAAGCATTATTGCAAATGCTTGCTAGCAAACTGTGCTTGGAGTGGTATCCTTACAAACTCTCTGCCAATGTTCTGGCGTTGATATAAATACAATGTACTCATACTGGAGTTATCTTTGATTCTTTTTTATTTTTTATATGATATTAGTCAGTTTAGACCATAATAAGACACTCAGTTATTTAAATTGAAAATGTCTCCCACCCTTAACAAGAAATTTTGATAGCTATGGAAACCCATTGAAACCCTTAGGCCACTATAAAATCTATTAAAGTTTATGTGTACAGGACGTACTTATTTCGATGTACATGTTGGTTAAACCTTTCTTTACCTGTTCTATATTCAGTCAAAATTTCAAAACCTATGGAATATCAATGGACAAAATAGTTATAATGAAATATGGAAGGTGGAACATTGTAGCCTTTTTTAGAAAGTAAAGACGCAGATTTATCGAAATCCATTAGCAAAAAGAGCAGACCCTGATCAGACGGCTCCTACAGGAGCCGTCTGATCTGGGTCTATTGTTTGCAAATGTGTAAAAATGCATTTATATGAAGGAAAGGGTAAATTATTCTCAATAGACCTGATTTCATACTTTATTTTTCTTTTCACTTTTAAATAAACAGCTATATATTATGAGACTCTTTGTTGGGCTGCCTTTCGGCAGCCCAAACTTATACGCCTTTGAAAAAGTTGCATGTAGTAACCGCGGTCCTGTGTTTCTATAGATGCCGACTGCTACGGATTTTTCTTACGTTATCTCGTCTATTTTAAAATTCACGAAACTTATGTTGTTGTTTTTTCAAAATTTATGAATTACCCATTTATTACTGTTTAAACTCCGCATGATGTTTTTGCATTTTAATTTCATATGCACATGTTTATGCATGTTCTTCGGAAGCGGTTTTTCCATTAATCGAAAGGAGATAATTACAAAAACAAATGTCATTAATGAAAAGGAATGGAAAATGGTTATATGAATTAAAAGCAAATACTGTACTGTATAATTGCAATTATATTTCATGAAAGATTGTTTTTCTTGCGATTTTCTTGATTTCAGTATGGATTTAAACGCGTATTACGGACACGAACATTTGCGCCCTTTCAATTTTGCCAGTTTTTGGGGGATTTCCCAAATGGTAGTGACATAGTAAAGCTAGTTATGATTGATAGGCGCTTAAAGTGTAAAGTATCGTGGTGTTAGCCTAGGATACTCGAGTACACGGGTTTGATCCTAGGTAGAAACCAATATATTTTTTCTTTTCGTATGTCATATTTTCCTTTTTATTTCTTATTTTGACATTAACATGCTTTTGTTTTAACTCCATTTTTATTAGCATCCAGACATTAATCGTCCTGTGTGTAGAACCTACTCCACACTTAAACAAATTGCACCTTAAACTCTGATTTGCTGATGAAATGACGTCAACAAGTTAACAAGTGAATAACTGATTAACCGTCAGCTGAATTTGGTAACTAGTTGAATACAAACTTTTTATTTCAAAGTAACTTAAATAATAAAAATGCAAACACAACAAAACCTCTCAAACACGACAGGTTTATGAAAGTGTTATACATGTATGTTGTTTCTCTGATTACCATTCATTTATAAGTTTTTCCTCCATTGTTTTATTTTCTGCAAGTACACTATATACATGTAATCCGCCTCTTATTTAATTATTTATTGGCATTTAAGGTCTTGGTTTACACTGCTGATCTTGCCACCTGATACATGTTAGGCAGCCATTTTACGCTTGCATAAAACCTCGCTTGTTTCATATTATCCAGTTGTAGTACAAAAACGAACAGCTCTCACATGTCATGATTGCTTTGATTTCATAATGTACCCTATTTACTCTAAACATTTTAACACCCAATCCCCGCCCTTGATGGTTTTGTAACACTGTATAACTCAATTTAGCACCATATAAATTACTTTAAATCATACTGACGATTGTAGCAATTTAGCAAATTGTGCAGACCTTGATCAATCTAATCCTTCATAAATTTATTAGGGGTCTGCATTTATTGCCTAAGTTTTTCTTTCCAAATTAAGGTTGCATGAAACTAAATTAACAAGTTTTTGTGTTTGTAGGATAAAGATCATTAATTGTACTGTAGATTTTCCCAGAAGCAGAATTCTTTCTCCATTATGAGGATTCTGCCTAAAATTAAAATCTGTCCACAGAAAATCAAATTGCAAAATTGCCTTGGAATACATGATGGCTGCTATTTAATTTCTGCAATTTTCTTCAGACTAACTGTTGACATCAGAGAGAGGCTTGTACAAAATGCTGAAATTGATTGTGGGGCCTGGTAATATTCATTTTAATAGTTTTGGAAGCAGCTTTAGTAGCCATTTTAGAAACTAAAGAAACAGATCTATCAAATTCAATTTGCAAACAGAGCAGACCCTGATCAGACGGCTCCTAGAGGAACTTTCTGATCTGGGTCCACTCTGTTTGCAAATGTGTGAAAACACGTTTAAATGAAGGAAAGGGGGTTAATAGCTTTGGAAGCAGCTTTTAAAGTTTCATGATTAGTTACACTACCTAATTAACCTTCAACATGCTAGGCAAACAAATTCAATTGTCAATCATATCAATACTCATACTGCCATGATACTGGAGTTATCTTTGATAACTTTCGATTTTTTTTTTATTATATTAGTCAGTTTAGACAATAATAAGATAAAGTAACAAGAGGGCCATGAGGCCCTGAAGCGCTCACCTGAGATACCCCAGGGACGGTGCCATCATTTGTACAACCTTGGTAGAGAACCACAAGGCAAAGCAGTATGCCATTAATTAAAGGTCCAAGCCTTATGGTTTCAGAGAAAAATGATATAGTTTTCCCATGAAAACTGATAAGCCAGGGCCAAGTTTCGCCCAGAGGTCATGGTTGTAAGTTGAACAATCTTGGCAGAGGACCACAAGCCAAAGCTACATGCCAAATATCAAAGGTCTAGGCCTTACAGTTTCAGAGAAGAAGATTTTTAAAGATTTTCCTATGAAAAACTGATAAGCCCTTGGGCAGGGCCATTTTTGGCCCGTGGTCATAATATGAACAATCTTTGTAGAGGACCATTAGATCATGCTACATACCAACTATCAAAGGTCTAGGCCTTACAGTTTCAGAGAAGAAGAATGTTAAAGAGTTTCCTATGAAAAACTGATAAGCCCTTGGGCGGGGCCATTTTTGGCCCGGGGGTCATAATTTGAACAGTATTTGTAGAGGACAATTAGATCATGCTACATGCCAAATATCAAAGGTCTAGGCCTTACAGTTTCAGAGAAGAAGATTTTTTAAGATGTTCCTATGAAAAACTGATAAGCCCTTGGGCAGGGCCATTTTTGGCCCGGGGGTCATAATTTGAACAGTCTTTGTAGAGGACCACCGGATCATGCCACATGCCAAATATCAAAGGTCTAGGCCTTACAGTTTCAGAGAAGAAGATTTTTAAAGATTTTCCTACGAAAAACTGATAAGCCCTTGGGCGGGGCCATTTTTGGCCCGGGGGTCATAATTTGAACAATCATTGTAGAGGACCATTAGATCATGCTACATGCCAAATATCAAAGGTCTAGGCCTTACAGTTTCAGAGAAGAAGATTTTTATAGATTTTCCTACGAAAAACTGATAAGCCATTGGGCGGGGCCATTTTTGGCCCGGGGGTCATAATTTGAACAATCTTTGTAGAGAACCATAAGATCATGCTACATGCCAAATATCAAAGATGTAGGCCTTACAGTTTCAGAGAAGAAGATTTTTAAAGATTTTCCTATGAAAAACTGATAAACCCTTGGGCGGGGCCATTTTTGGCCCGGGGGTCATAATTTGAACAATTTTTGTAGAGGACCATTAGATCATGCTACATGCCAAATATCTAAGGTCTAGGCCTTACAGTTTCAGAGAAGAAGATTTTTAAAGATTTTCCTATGAAAAACTGATAAGCCCTTGGGCGGGGCCATTTTTGGCCCGGGGGTCATAATTTGAACAATTTTTGTAGAGGACCATTAGATCATGCTACATGCCAAATATCAAAGGTCTAGGCCTTACAGTTTCAGAGAAGAAGATTTTTAAAGATTTTCCTATGAAAAACTGATAAGCCCTTGGGCGGGGCCATTTTTGGCCCGGGGGTCATAATGTGAACAACTTTTCGTTCCCCCTAGCCACTGATGCTTCTAACAAAATTTGGTTCAAATCGGGTCAGCAGTTTCAGAGGAGATGTCGTTTGAAAATGTGGACGGACACCGGACGACGGACGCCGGACGGACGCCGGACACCGGACACCGGACGCCGGACGCCGGACGACGGACAAATAGGGGTCACAATAGCTCATCCTGAGCCTTCGGCTCAGGTGAGCTAAAAATGTCTGCCACTGTTATGATCAGAAGTCAGATACATAGATGTAATAGGTAAATTAAACCGTTTTCAAGAACAGCTCCTTAAAATTTCCGAAAACTCCTTAACAAACCCTATGTTGTGACATTCTAAAGAGTGGTCACATTATAGGCTCTGTTGGAGAATAATGGTTTTATATGTTAGCCCATAAGTCTGTTAAAAGTTGATGAACACAAAACAGTCAAAGGGTTCCATTTCATCAGACAGTTTCATTTTGAAAAACATGCACTCGAGCTCAACAGCCATCCAAGGGGAATAATAAACTGGCTGCTTTATATGGAGTTAGCATGTCAACCTAACAAACAGTTCAAAACTATTTATTAGCTTGCTTTTAGGACATTTTAACCCTTTCCTTCATATAAACGCCTTTTCATGCATTTGCAAATAGAGTAGACTGAGATCAGATGGCTCTCATAGGAGCCGTCCAATCAGGGTCTTCTCTGTTTGCTTTTGACAAGATATAGATCTGATTCTGCAGTTTTTTGTCAAAGCAATAAATTCCCTTTAAAAGATTACATAATAAAAATTGAGCTAATAAACATTCATGTTGTCATTATTTCATACATGAATACTGAACAGGACAAGGGTTAACCCTTTGAATGAGAGAAACAGTGTAGAACCAGACCTGACTCTACTATGAACCCCTTCCCTGTTGAATATTCATGTACAGTAAAACCTCTCTAAACCGGAATTCTATAATAAAATAATTTAGATTGGCAGGTGGCTGCTTAATGCAGGGTGAATGTCATGCAGAAAGCTCCTATAGGAGCTTTCTGCATGACTTTCACCCTGCACTAAACTGACACCTGTCTTCAAGACCTATAATTATACTAAATTGAACGTCCGGTTAAGAGGGGTTTCACTGTACATGTAAGAAATAATGAAACTCTTAACATTATTTTGGAAAAAAAAACTGCAAACATTAAAGTCACAAGACTAAGTTTCCCTATTAGTGTTTTGACCCAGTCTTAGTTCAGGAAGCCAGTCACTAATGTCCTTAGCAAACAGTGAAGACCCAGATGAGAGGGCTCCTTGAGAAGCCCTCTCATCAGGGTATTCACTGTTTGTCATGTTACACTTTTCTTTTAAAAACCCTAAATATTCGCATTAAGCTTGGCCTGTTTGAATGTTGGAATAGTCCATTTGGAAATTGAGCGTTGAAAGGGTTAAACAGTGGGACATGTGTCATCACCACCAACCACAACATGGTCAACTTGTAGTAACAGTTGATGTTTTATGTCAAAATGTTTCAGCTGATCCAAGTGTGACTGCTCTGTTTGCTTTTGACATGATAGAGGGTCTGCTCTCTTGAAAAGTTTACATTATAAATGCTAATAAATAAGCATGTTGTCATTAACTTCTTACATAAATACTGAACCTTTTCGAACCAGCTGTCATAGAAACAAGATGTGTTTGTGGAACACTTTGTCCTAACCAAATACTGAACACAAATTAATAGCCAGTTTGACTGAAGTATGATCTTGACAGGTCACCACCCCAAAATGTCAGCTTCAGCGATAAAAAAGTATGTCTCTTTCTCTAAAAGCTGAAGTTTAAAATTTCAACAAAAGTTGAAAATTAAAAGATAATTTAGTTACTTTGGCAGCAAATCAGAATATTTGCCATAGTGTTTTGCTAGGCAAACAAATTCAATACTCATACTGCCATGATACTGGAGTTATCTTTGATAATTTTCAATTTTTTTTTATGATATTAGTCAGTTTAGACAATAATAAGACACTCAATGAGCCAAATTAAAAATGTCTGCCACTCTTATGATCATGAGTCAGATACATAGATGTAATACGTAAATTAAACTGTTTTCAAGAATAGCTCCTCAATATTTCTCCAACAAACCCTATGTTGTGACATTCTAAAGAGTCACAGGTCATAACATAGGCTTTGGTGGAGAATAATGGTGTTATGATGTTAGCCCATAGTCTGCTAAAAGTTGATGAACACAAAACAGTCAAAGGGTTCCATTTCATTAGACAGTTTCATTTTGAAAAACATGCACTCTAGCTCAACAGCCATCCAAGGGGAATAATAAACTGGCTGCTTTATATGGAGTTAGCATGTCAACCTAACAAACAGTTCAAAACTATTTATTACCTTGCTTTTAGGACATTTTAACCCTTTCCTTCATATAAACGCCTTTTCATGCATTTGCAAATAGAGTAGACTGAGATCAGATGGCTCTCATAGGAGCCGTCCGATCAGGGTCTTCTCTGTTTGCTTTTGACAACATATAGATCTGATTCTGCAGTTTTTTGTCAAAGCAATAAATTCCCTTTAAAAGAATACATAATAAAAATTGAGCTAATAAACATTCATGTTGTCATTATTTCATACATGAATACTGAACAGGACAAGGGTTAACCCTTTGAATGAGAGAAACAGTGTAGAACCAGACCTGACTCTACTATGAACCCCTTCCCTGTTGAATATTCATGTACAGTAAAACCTCTCTAAACCGGAATTCTATAATAAAATAATTTAGACTGGCAGGTGGCTGCTTAATGCAGGGTGAATGTCATGCAGAAAGCTCCTATAGGAGCTTTCTGCATGACTTTCACCCTGCACTAAACTGACACCTGTCTTCAAGACCTATAATTATACTAAATTGAACGTCCGGTTAAGAGGGGTTTCACTGTACATGTAAGAAATAATGAAACTCTTAACATTATTTTGGAAAAAAAAACTGCAAACATTAAAGTCACAAGACTAAGTTTCCCTATTAGTGTTTTGACCCAGTCTTAGTTCAGGAAGCCAGTCACTAATGTCCTTAGCAAACAGTGAAGACCCAGATGAGAGGGCTCCTTGAGAAGCCCTCTCATCAGGGTATTCACTGTTTGTCATGTTACACTTTTCTTTTAAAAACCCTAAATATTCGCATTAAGCTTGGCCTGTTTGAATGTTGGAATAGTCCATTTGGAAATTGAGCGTTGAAAGGGTTAAACAGTGGGACATGTGTCATCACCACCAACCACAACATGGTCAACTTGTAGTAACAGTTGATGTTTTATGTCAAAATGTTTCAGCTGATCCAAGTGTGACTGCTCTGTTTGCTTTTGACATGATAGAGGGTCTGCTCTCTTGAAAAGTTTACATTATAAATGCTAATAAATAAGCATGTTGTCATTAACTTCTTACATAAATACTGAACCTTTTCGAACCAGCTGTCATAGAAACAAGATGTGTTTGTGGAACACTTTGTCCTAACCAAATACTGAACACAAATTAATAGCCAGTTTGACTGAAGTATGATCTTGACAGGTCACCACCCCAAAATGTCAGCTTCAGCGATAAAAAAGTATGTCTCTTTCTCTAAAAGCTGAAGTTTAAAATTTCAACAAAAGTTGAAAATTAAAAGATAATTTAGTTACTTTGGCAGCAAATCAGAATATTTGCCATAGTGTTTTGCTAGGCAAACAAATTCAATACTCATACTGCCATGATACTGGAGTTATCTTTGATAATTTTCAATTTTTTTTTATGATATTAGTCAGTTTAGACAATAATAAGACACTCAATGAGCCAAATTAAAAATGTCTGCCACTCTTATGATCATGAGTCAGATACATAGATGTAATACGTAAATTAAACTGTTTTCAAGAATAGCTCCTCAATATTTCTCCAACAAACCCTATGTTGTGACATTCTAAAGAGTCACAGGTCATAACATAGGCTTTGGTGGAGAATAATGGTGTTATGATGTTAGCCCATAGTCTGCTAAAAGTTGATGAACACAAAACAGTCAAAGGGTTCCATTTCATTAGACAGTTTCATTTTGAAAAACATGCACTCTAGCTCAACAGCCATCCAAGGGGAATAATAAACTGGCTGCTTTATATGGAGTTAGCATGTCAACCTAACAAACAGTTCAAAACTATTTATTACCTTGCTTTTAGGACATTTTAACCCTTTCCTTCATATAAACGCCTTTTCATGCATTTGCAAATAGAGTAGACTGAGATCAGATGGCTCTCATAGGAGCCGTCCGATCAGGGTCTTCTCTGTTTGCTTTTGACAACATATAGATCTGATTCTGCAGTTTTTTGTCAAAGCAATAAATTCCCTTTAAAAGAATACATAATAAAAATTGAGCTAATAAACATTCATGTTGTCATTATTTCATACATGAATACTGAACAGGACAAGGGTTAACCCTTTGAATGAGAGAAACAGTGTAGAACCAGACCTGACTCTACTATGAACCCCTTCCCTGTTGAATATTCATGTACAGTAAAACCTCTCTAAACCGGAATTCTATAATAAAATAATTTAGACTGGCAGGTGGCTGCTTAATGCAGGGTGAATGTCATGCAGAAAGCTCCTATAGGAGCTTTCTGCATGACTTTCACCCTGCACTAAACTGACACCTGTCTTCAAGACCTATAATTATACTAAATTGAACGTCCGGTTAAGAGGGGTTTCACTGTACATGTAAGAAATAATGAAACTCTTAACATTATTTTGGAAAAAAAAACTGCAAACATTAAAGTCACAAGACTAAGTTTCCCTATTAGTGTTTTGACCCAGTCTTAGTTCAGGAAGCCAGTCACTAATGTCCTTAGCAAACAGTGAAGACCCAGATGAGAGGGCTCCTTGAGAAGCCCTCTCATCAGGGTATTCACTGTTTGTCATGTTACACTTTTCTTTTAAAAACCCTAAATATTCGCATTAAGCTTGGCCTGTTTGAATGTTGGAATAGTCCATTTGGAAATTGAGCGTTGAAAGGGTTAAACAGTGGGACATGTGTCATCACCACCAACCACAACATGGTCAACTTGTAGTAACAGTTGATGTTTTATGTCAAAATGTTTCAGCTGATCCAAGTGTGACTGCTCTGTTTGCTTTTGACATGATAGAGGGTCTGCTCTCTTGAAAAGTTTACATTATAAATGCTAATAAATAAGCATGTTGTCATTAACTTCTTACATAAATACTGAACCTTTTCGAACCAGCTGTCATAGAAACAAGATGTGTTTGTGGAACACTTTGTCCTAACCAAATACTGAACACAAATTAATAGCCAGTTTGACTGAAGTATGATCTTGACAGGTCACCACCCCAAAATGTCAGCTTCAGCGATAAAAAAGTACGTCTCTTTCTCTAAAAG
The DNA here is from genome assembly GCA_963576725.1 of Azorinus chamasolen. NCBI lineage: Eukaryota > Metazoa > Mollusca > Bivalvia > Cardiida > Solecurtidae > Azorinus > Azorinus chamasolen. Next base: position 47,099,659 of record OY755243.1, on the reverse strand, counting down.
CTGAAGTTTAAAATTTCAACAAAAGTTGAAAATTAAAAGATAATTTAGTTACTTTGGCAGCAAATCAGAATATTTGCCATAGTGTTTAAATTTGAAGGGTATAATACATTAAATACCTAAATACTATCATGATAGTTCACCAAAGAACAAAACAAAGACACAAAAAAATTAACAAAACAAAAACAAGTCTCATGAGAACCTCATTCAATGATGTTTTTGATGACTAGCAGGAATTATTGTATTAACCATTTGTCATTCACAGTTTAACCCTCACGTAATATTATGCTGTATTTTCAAAATGGATTATTCCAAAATTCAAACAGGTCAAACATATGGTGAATATTTAGGGATAATTCTAAAGAAAAGTGTAACATGACAAACAGTGTAGACCCTGATGAGCCCTCTCATCTGTGTTTACACTGCTTGTAAACGACATCAGACAATATGTCCACTGTAAGGGTTAACAAACAATATTAGTCCACTGAGTATGAAAGGCTAGGGTTTAATTTGCAAGAGGACTCTGAGAGCTTTCTGATCTGGGTCAACACTGGTGCAAACGCCAGTGCACTAGTTTCCTACATCCAATGTGTTTAAAGACTGATTCAGGTTTTTTCAAAGTCTCTGTGCCATGGGAAACACTGACCAACCAAGCTGTTGATGTGTCATTGCCAAGAATTATTAATAAGATAAATAATAGCAAGGCTCAGTAGGCCTTAGGGATGGAGTCATTGTCAGTGAATACCATACAGCCATTTACAAGAGTATTGGACTGTTACATGTAGTTTTTGTATTAATATACTCCTGTCATTGCAGCAGTTTCTCCCTTTGAAAGGAGAAACATGCAAACAGTGTATCCCAGATCAGAGACAGTCCTAGACAAGCCCTCTGATCAATGCATGCAGTGTTTGTCATTCAAAATTTTCTTTCAAATTACCGTATATACATTGTATACTTTTTCATACTGAATGCACTCTGATTGGACTCCATTATTAACCATTTACTCCATGTCTACACCTTTGCAAACAGAGTAGACCTAGACCAGAAGGCTGCAGTAGGGGCAGTGTAATCAAGGCCTCCTCTGTCTGCTTATAGACTTATATAGCTATGATTCTACAGCCTCTGCCAAGACCAAAATGTCCTATTTTATACCAGTATAAATTCAGCTAATTAATATTTATGATGTCATTACTCCTTGCATGAATATTCATGGAGTAATTTAGGGTTAAATGATGATGAACAATACCACCATGAAATTGAGCATTCAATGATTATACTATAAAGTTTTCACAAGATATCTAGAACATAATATTATATACCGTAGTCTTCATGCAATGGGTATCTTCAGTATTTCAACCATTCAATATTTTGATTTTCATCCGTTGTCTTATTCTTTTCTGTACAAAGTTTGACAAATTAGATATTTTACAAGCTTATATTAGATTTACTTTTACACTATGATTCCTAGCAACACTTTTAGCACTTGTATGGCCTTTGAAATATCTTAGCAGATTTGATTGGCATTCTAGGTTATATAAGGCTTTCTGAGAAATACAAAAAGGAGCATTCATGTAATCAATTGTGATAGATGTCTGTCACTGTTTTTAAGAGGATTAGGTCTCTTACAATGCTGAATTTTCAATGGAATAACTCATCAGTGTTTAACTATATAATTATAGAGTTTACTCAAAATTAAAGGCTTAAACTGGCTAGAGGATTAGGAATAACAAACAGTGCAGACCCTGATCAGAGGACTCCTCTAAGAGCCCTTAGATCTTCTGGTCTACACAGTTTGCAAATGCCAGTGCATGTAACTGTCCTGCATTCAAAGGGTTAAATGAAAAATTGCGAAAGTATATATGTCAGAGAACAACAGAACTATGGAACTCAACCACAAGAGACATTGTACCATATTTATTCTAAATATCATGACAACTATGGAACTCAACACAATGTACAAGAGACATGTTCTGTATTTATTCTTAATGTCAGGACAACTATGGGACTCAACACAATGTACAAGAGACATGTACTGTATTTATTCTTAATGTCAGGACAACTATGGGACTCAACACAATGTACAAGAGACATGTACCGTATTTATTCTTAATGTCAGGACAACTATGGGACTCAACACAATGTACAAGAGACATGTACTGTATTTATTCTTAATGTCAGGACAACTATGGGACTCAACACAATGTACAAGAGACATGTACTGTATTTATTCTTAATGTCATGACAACTATGGAACTCAACACAATGTACAAGAGACATGTACTGTATTTATTCTTAATGTCAGGACAACTATGGGACTCAACACAATGTACAAGAGACATGTACTGTATTTATTCTTAATGTCAGGACAACTATGGGACTCAACACAATGTACAAGAGACATGTACTGTATTTATTCTTAATGTCAGGACAACTATGGGACTCAACACATGAGGCATGTACCATATTTATTCTAAATACATGTATCCGGACATCTATTTTCCAGAGAATGTAAATTCTACACTGTTTTGATAATTTAACCCTTAGCAAACAGTAGATCGACCAAGACCAGATGGCAGGAGCCATCTGATCAGGATCTGCACTGTTCACTTATGGACTAATATAGATTTGATTCTATAGCTTCTACCATGGAAACAAATTTCTGTGTTCATATGTCATTTGCAAAATTCCTCAAAAATATAAAATCATTATTTCTTATATGAATATTCATTAGGTAAAGAGTTAAATGAAAGTAGGAGCTGTCTTAGGTCTGCTCTGTTTGCTTATAGAATAATCTACAGTTGAACTTGGATATCTCAAACTCAGGATAACTCAAGTTTTGGGATAAATCAAAGTAAAAGTTTGGTGCTTCCAAAATTTACAAGACAGAATTGTTCTAAAAAGAATTACTGCGCATATCTAGAAAGACATGTGGCAGCTTAATGTAGGTCGAAAGTAATGCTGAAAGCTACTTCAGGAGCTTTCAGCATTACTTTAGACCTGCATTAAGCTGTGAACTTGATAAATTGTTCAGATTAGAAATCGGATGACTCGAACCTCTGTTATCTTGACGTAATGTGTATGGTCCCTTGAAGTTCGAGATATCAAAATTCAACAGTAGACCTGATTCTGAAGCTTCTGTCACAGCCAAAAATTTCATTGTTTATAACAATGAGAACATTTCAGTCCATGGATATTCATACAGTAATGCATTTTTGAATTAATATTTGTGGAAGAAAGATTTAAACAGGTACATGTACATGTAACAGTGGAATATCTGATCTAGGTCTACTCTGTTTACAAAGGCATCCCAATCAAGTAATAAGTAAATTACCTTTTGAACAGATTTTAAGATGTCTCATTGTTTGTACACTGCTGATGTGGTGAGTTACTCAGACTCTCATCCAGATCCAAACTGCTTGCAACAGGTTATACAACTTCACACAAGTTCTGAGAATTGATCAAATCTGGCACACCACTGGTGTGACTTGAATTTAATTTTCTGAGAATAATGACACTCATGTCCTGTTAGCTGTCAATTTAGCAGTAATTATCGGCAAAGATACACAACACATAAATGTTTTAAGCAATGAATGTAGAAATTCATTCAAGACAGAAACAGACCTGACACGACTGCTATATTTTTAACCCTTTCCTTCATATAAACATTTTTAAAGGAAAATACCAATACATAATTTATGTGAAAGACAAAAAATCTGGAAGATGAGCGATGTTTGCCGTGTCTTCAGCCTTAAGATATAAATGACATTCTGAGGAAAGTGGATCATTTCTGGGGTGAAGTCCAATTTCTAATTTAAATCTCAGTCATTTTCAGCAGATCAAATTGTTTCTTCAAGTAATCCTTCAAACCACATGTTTGACAGCAGCTGTAGAAATTACCAGCCTTCTCCATCATAATTCAAGACTGTCTCGCTTTAGCCTAAACAATTATCTGTGATCAAAGTGAGATTTGGGTCCATTTTGGGATATAAAAGTTTAAAACTTCTAAGTCTGAGATCATTCAAGTATCTGATTGGTCAGACTCTGAGCAGGCTCAAAATCTGACCAATCAGATACTTGAGAATGATCTCAGACTCGAGCACAATGCTTTATAACCTTGGGACCTTGAGGGAGTCAAGCTTGTCTCCATGAGGCATAATCAAAAGTGTAGCAAAGGGTTATCACTGACAATTAACCCTTTCCTCCATAGGCTATTTTTAGACCCAACCTCTTTGAATGAATCTACCCAAAAGGAGCATTAAAATTTTACTAGAGAAAAGTAAAATTTTAGAATTTTGTAATTTGAGACCATTGTGATAAATAGAACATTTCCTCCTACAGGAGCAAATGCTCTATTTATCAAAATGGTTCCAAGAAGTGGTTATTACAGAGGCGTAGAAAGGCATATTTATGGAGGAAAGGGTTAATATATAAGTATAGTAAACTCCACTTGTAACAATATCGCATAAAGATATATTGCTTGTAAGATACTTGTTATGTGGTCTGTCCATACTCGATGCCTTTGTCATTCCACTCCAGACATTCCAGATGAGTGTTACAGGACAATTGCTCCTTAGGACGAGTGCCCCTCAGATGCTATGATAATACTATCTGGTCCCCAGCCATTATGCTTACTGCATATAATGATAATTCATCAATTATTGTCTTGCAGAGGTGCAAAAAATAAGAGCAACTAATTTATAAAGTGCAAAAAATCTCAGGGTGCAGAAAATCTCAAGATACAACAGATCTTATGAAGCGTTCAAACACATTACTCTGTTTGCAAAGGTGTAAAAGAGAGGGTTTATCAAGGAAAGGGTAATCCCTTCCCTCCATATAAACACATTTTCAAGCATTTGCAAACACAGTAGACCCAGATCAGATGGCTCCTATAGGAAACTTCATGAAAAGTTTACAATATAAAATTTCGGCTAATAAATAGTCATACGTGTATATTGTACTCAGGTGGCTGCTAGGTGCATGAACTTTCTGCAATATTGCTTTCAGTCTGCATTAAGCTACCACCTCCATTTTGAAAAACTTATATTTCTTTAATTAATGGTTATTATAGAGAGTTTAATCGTCTTATTCATAATTCATTACCCCAAGTAGGAGGGCGTTTACTAGAGTGGAGTCGTTTATTAGGGAGAAAATGGTAGATACATCACAAAATCCCATTTTATTTCCTTAAACAGTGACTGATTATTCAGCAACAGCTGACAGATAAGCTGTGGTCAACTGCCTCTGATTTCAATCATCCTATCATTGGAAGGGGATAATATGCATTTAGATGGTATCGTAATTGATGAAACTTTCTAAGCCTTCAGTTAAACCAGCCGGGAATACTAATAAAGAACTTGGAATAAGTCTTCCCTACCCTATTATGTGTCTTTTATATTAGAGCTCTCGTGTCAGTTCAATGCTATGCTTTCAAGAGGAATGACTGGTATCTTGATATAGTCTTCCATTGCTACAGTTCCTAATGAACAATAGCATCTGTATTGGAATATTATAATACAGTCGAGACTGCCTTAGTGACCCCCTGGATTCAGCGACCCCGTCATATGCGACTGTATTTCATCCCGCCCAACGTATTTTCCTATAATTTTGGTCTGAATTAGTGACTCCCTGTCTTACGTGACAAGCGACCCTGATTTTGCGAACCAAACATAGGCTTCTGTCTGTATTAAATGACATTCAATTATCACAGTTTCTTTTGTTTGTTTACATAGCGCGTCGATTTTTCACACCATATTAATTAGGGAAAATCCGGGATTGTAATCACGCGTGAACTAGCTGGTTCCCGACTTCCGCTCTACAGATACATGTACGCGAACAGAATATTTGGGAAACCAGTCGTGTCAAACATGGCTACGTACATCGTATACAAGATTCGCCGGAGGAGATTTCGAGCGACAAAACTGTTAAAGAACGACAAACAAGGCAATTAATTTGATCTGGCTTTCGATTATTACGGGCTCTTTAGTTCAGAACGATCTTTATAAATATCAATCAGTATGTGTATAATACATGTCTCTATCAACATTACTCGAAAGTATGCTTGGTAATCTGTACCTGGTTTATATTTATATCATTAAGGGTTTAATTTAGTGCATGCACTTACATGTCTATTATATTTGTACATGATTGTATCGTACATGTACTAATGTTCTGGTAAATGAATGTTTTATTAATTTATTAAACTTTTAAATTAGGGTTTATTTGTGATAATAAATGTTGTATAAATGTATTAAATAATAGATACATAATTATTTTGTATTAGACTGGATTAGTTTTATTTTTCCCTTATGTAGATTAGTTTCGGTATACGTCATGTATTATATCCTAGGTCTGTATTAAGAGACTCCCTGTCATATGTGACCTTTTTCATGAAGTCCCTTGGAAGGTCACATTTGACAGTCTCGACTGTATCAATATGTTACTTGAGATGAAGGCAGACTTTTAAAGGGACATAACTCAGACAAGGGTGTATTGCGTATAATAAATTTGCAAATAGAGTAGACCCATATCAGATGGCTCAAGGAGCCAGCTGTTCAGGGTCTGCTGTTTGCTCCTGATATAATACAGATCTGATTCTACAGTTTCTGCATTTATGGCCAAAAATCACATGTCCATGGATGTGCTATTTTAAAAATATAAACAAACAAAAAGTATGATCTTCTTCAGAAACAGATCATACAGACAAATTAACAAATTTACTGTATTGAAAGCCTTTCATGCTGAAACCTAAATTCATTTTTTAATCTTCATCACTGGTTAATTTATTAGTAATTTCACATCAGGATCCATACTGCTTTACACTCAAGACATTTTTAACTCATTCCCGCATATTGATGTCTTTTGACACCTCTGTAAAAGTAATTTCAGAAACCATTCTGATAAATAGAGCATTTGCTTATGATGATTCATCCCAATGGTTTAAAAAAAATACATCATTCTAAAATTGTCCTTTTCTCTAGTAAACCCCTCATTTTTGGTAGATATTTTCAAAGAGGTTAGGTCTAAAAATAGCCTAAGTGGTAATGGGCTAATAGAAATGGAAGTAAAAATGTAGTTTTAGAATGAAGCAGATAAAAATACTTGCAGATGACAATTGCACAGTGCAGAAGGTTAAAATGTAACATGCACAGTGTGACTCAGAGTAGAATTAAACTGTAGAAATAATTACAGTTAAACCCCGCTAATGCGACCACTTAATAAACAGCCACTGGTGCCATTTAAAGCAGGTGGTTGCTTAATGCAGGACGAAAGTTATGCAGAAAGCTCCTATAGGAGCTTTCTGCATAACTTTCGTCCTGCATTAAGCTACCACCTGCCTCTACCATCCAGAATTATGCCTCTTTTAGGTGGTCGCATTAGCGGGGTTTTACTGTATATTTATGTTATTCCATAAGCAAACAGAGCAGATCCTGATCCGACGGCTCCTACATGAGTCATCTGATCTGGATCTACTCTGTTTGCAAAGGCAATAAAAGATGTATCTATGGAGTAATGGGTTATCCCTTTCCCTGTTTAATATTCATGTAAGAAATAAAGACATCAGGAATATTTATTATCTGGATTTTTATAATGGCATAATTATGTACACACGGTTTTTTGGTACTGGTAGAAAATCTACAGTCAGATATATTATATAATCTATTATAATTTCATAAGCAAACAGAGCAGACCCTGATCAGATAGTTCCCACAGGCTTGGATATTAAAGGCATTTGTATGAAGGAAATGGTTAAGTTGTGAAACCTATACTATTAGTTTCAAAATAGATGTGACATCAAGTAAAAACCTTTTCTGATCAGGATCTAAACTATCTGATGCAGTCTACCAGTTGTCGAGTTATTGAAATCAGATCAAAATCAAAATCTTAATTTTGCAGGAAACCTGGAAGACTATTTTTTGTGGCTTCAGTATGTAAAGAATAAAAGAAAAACTTATCTCCAATACAGTAAACCCCTCTAAACCGGAAATTACATATAAAATGTAGATACTTTTAGGCAGGTGGCTGATTAATGCAGGATGAAAGTCATGCAGTGAGTTTCATCCTGCGATATTTACAGTGTACTAAATATAACATCAAGTTTGAGTGTTTTTTTCTGTAATGAAATTATCCTCATATACCAGATTGACAGACTGAAAATAGCTACGCTGAAAAATCTTATCTCTTATGATTTTACCTAGCATTTCATGTGTTCCAAAAAATAAACTTCCAAAAATTATGCATTTTTGGGGGGGAATGTGAGAAAAACAATCAGTCATTACTCATTGACAGCAACAACCCTCAATTGTAAGCCTCATTTCAGAATGAAAACAATGCAACCTTGGGCTGGGATAGTCCGATCACATCCGACAACCAACAAAACCAGATTCTTTTTCTTTGTAATGTGACAAGTGCTATGGACACCCTGCTAGGTAGGGGAGAACAACGAAACTTTAATCCTTTCCCTTAATGAATATTCATGTGAGAAATGACTGTATAGATATTAATTAGATGAATTTTTATAATGGCATAAAAAGTTTTGGCCATGGAAGACATAATGTAGAATCAGATCTGTATTATTCCATAAGCAAACAGAACAGATTCTAATTGAATATCATTATGCTCCTGACAATTTCTGTGCTGACCCTTTGAATACAGAGTATGAGTATACTGGCATTTGCAAACAGTGTCGTACACTGGGTCTGCACTGTTTGTGATTTAAAATTCTCTCACAAATTATACCATTTTATACTGAATTGACTCAATCATTCAACAATGATGGACCATATCACTTTGAATATTCAGAATTCAAATTATTAACCCTAAAACAATTCCCTGTTCTGTGTTTATTTTCAATACTATATATTCATGGACAAAACAGCTATAATGAAATATGGAAGGTGGAACATATCGAATTCAATTAGCAAACCGAGCACACCCTGATCAGACGGCTCCTATAGGAGCCATCTGATCTTGGTCTACTCTGTTCGCAAATGCGTGAAAATGTGTTTATATGAAGGAAATAATTAATCTGAAAGCGTTAACGTGATGATAGTTGTATTGGATCGGAACAGTACGACATTGGCTTCCGCCTCGTACGGTACTAAGTCACAATTTAATTTGATGTTATAACACTCGCCTGACACACTCTGTATCATTTTTTGCCAGTAATTACTGTTAAATTGACAGCCAACAGGACAGGGTGACAATTCTCACAAAACAAAATACTTTCTTTACAGGGCAGTAATTGGTGTTGTAAATGTGCACATCCAGAGAAAAGAAAACTGCTTCTAGCACCTGCTTGTCAACTATGTAAGACCTGAAATTGGTCCATATTTCAGGAAAATTGAATACCATAAATGTTTAATTGTAACATGGTTCATTTTAGGATGACTTCAAGCAGACTTTAACCCTTTACTCCAAAGATATGCCTTTCAAAACAGAGTAGACTCAGAGCAGACAAATTCAGTAGGAATTGACTGATCAGGTTCTGCTTTGTTTGGATGTATGAAATACGGTAAAACCTCTCTATAACGGCCACTAAATTACTTCAAGTATTTTATGTTAAAGACAAGTGGCTGCTTAAAGAAAGGTGAAAGTAAAACAGAACGCTCCTATAGGAGCGTTCTGTTTTACTTTCACCTTGCTTTAAGCGGCCACCTACACTAAATACGGTACCAAATAATTAACAGACTTTGGTGGCCGTTATAGAGAGGTTTTACTGTACGGTAAGTTATGATTTTAGTTTCTACCATTGCCAAAACCTACATTGTTCATAATATATGCTTTCATAAAAAATCATCTAATTAATATTTGTAATTTCCTTTTTTCTCACAAATATTCATGGAGTAAAGGGTTGTAAGCAACAAAAATATGTTGGCAATCTCAAACGTTGTTGATGACATATTTGCTGCAGGAAAAAGTAAAGCGTTCACTAAGCTAATGATAATTATGATATTTCAATTATGTTTTCAAGAATATTTCAAAATCAATAAATCTAAGATCTGCAAATTTACATACGGTATATGTAAATTTACATAACAATGATACTACAATCATGTAGTACCAATTTCTAGTTCTAAACCCTTAACCCTTTACTCCATGAATACCGGTATTCATGTCAGAAATAATGATGCCATGAATATAAATAAGATTCATTTTTGGCCATGAAACTGAAGAATCATATCTATATTAATTCATAAGCAAACATAGGAGACCCTGATCAGACGGCTCCTATGGGAGCCATTTGATATGGGCCTACTCTGTTTGCAAAGCCGTTACAAGACAGGTGTATTTATGGAGTAAAAGGTTAAAGTGGGAACAGAGTATATATGACCTTATGAAAACAGTGTAGACCCAGATCAAAGGGCTCCTGAGTAGGCCCTTTGATCAGGGTCTGCATTGTTTGTCATAACAATCATTTTCTTCAGTGATAAGATTTTATATTGATACCATTTTTTGAATAATTAATATTTAGAATGAAAGGAGCCAATTGCAATTTTCATCAAGTTAATGGTGAAAAATAAGCAAGCGCCAAAGAGTATAAATAGAAACATACAGTTGCTTTCAGAACATAATAGTGTCAAACTTGGATATTTAACAAGAGCCCCGTGTGTCGGAACATTATACGCCCAAAGTCTGTGCTGTCGTAACATGCACACTATTAATTTGAGTTGAAAGTCACTGTGACCTTGACCTTTGACCCCATCAACCTCAAAATCAATAGGGGTCATCTACTAGCCATGACCAACCTACTAAGTATGAAGACAGCACACCTAATACTTATCAAGCTTTTGAGCAAAGTTTTTGAGTTGAAGGTCACTGTGACCTTGACCTTTGACTGACTGACCTCAAAATCAATAGGGGTCATCTACAGGCCATGACCAAGCTTCCTACTAAGTATGAAGACAGCACACCCAATAGTTGTCAAGTTATTGAGCGGACAAAGATGTGGCTAACGGACGGACAGACAGACAGACACTTGTGCCATACCATAATATGACGAAGTTACCTTCGGGTGTATAAAAAGTGTGTTTGATTTAACATATGTGTGATGCATAATTAATGACAGACAGACAGATGAACAAACAGACAGACAGACATAGGACAACAGAAGTGATCCCGCTCAAGCAGGTCATACAATATTCCAGAAACATTAACCCTATCCCTTACACTGTCAAATTGCTGAATATTCAAAGTGCAATGACCCATTAGTGTTTGATTCAGTACAAAAGGCTTAAATTTGATTTTAGGTGCCTTCTGATCTGGATCTACACTGTTTGCAAATGCCAGTACACTCATTTCCCCAATTCAAAGGGTTAGACTGCTACAAGAGTACTTCAATTACATGTACCAGTTCAATACACTTGTAAATGACTATACAGCATTCACTGACAATGAGACCATCCCTAAGGGCCACTGAGCCTTGCTAATATTTATCTAATTAATAATTCTTGGCAATGACAAGCCAATAGCTCGGTTGGTCAGTGTTTCCCATGACACTGAGACTTGCAAAGACTCAGGTCAGGTATAATCCAATAATTTCTGCTACAATTATCAAAGCATCACAGAATGATGTCCTCAAAGCTTCTATAGTCTGCCATGGAGACTTTCATGTTCTCTGAAGTTTATCTGATAGCATTGGTAACATATTTATCACGGCTCTGGCTCTTGGCTTTACTTGACTGAACTCTGACACACTGTTCTATAATACATCTGTTTTTCAAATTCAAACTCATTAACCTGTATTCTGAAAGGACAAAAATGGCTGCTGCACTGATAAACAAAACATGCTCAAGAGATTTAATTGTGCAGTTTATGGGATGACGAAATAACAACATGAAGGTGTTTAACCCATTCCTCCTTAGGCTATTTTTAGACCTAACCTCTTTGAATTAATCTACCGAAAAGGAGCATTAACTAGAGAAAAAGATTTTTTTAGAATTTTGTAGTTTGAAACCATTGTGATATTAAGAGGGCATTAGCAAATGCTCTATTTATCACAATGGTTTCAAAAAATGACTTTTACAGAGGCGCAGAAAGGTGTATTTATGGAGGAAAGGGTTATATCAAAGAAACACCTTTCTAAACTTGTAGAAGTCATCTTATCAGGATCTCCACTGTTTGCTTAACCCTTTACTCCTTAAAATACACCTTTCTACCCCTTTACAAACAGAGTAGACCCAGATCAGATGACTCCTACAGGACCCTTCTGATCAGGGTCTCTGCTCTGTTTGCTGATGATATAATAGAAATATGATATTATAGCTTCTGCAATGGCCAAAATTTCCTGTGTTCATGTGCTGTTGTAACAATAAATGTAATTAAAATTTATGTTATCATTATTTTTTACATGAATATTCATGGAGTAAAGGGTTACAGAATAATAAATCTGATTCTAATAATAAATCTGATTCTAGTTTCTACCAATACCAAAAAATCCTACAAATCACATCAATCATTTGTTTATATGCTGAAAAGGTGTTAGATATCACAAGAAAAAGAATCCAACAAGCGCTCGGATGTGTTTGATATTGAAGACCTGCAAATGCACTACAGTAGAACCCCTCTAATGTGACCACTTAATAAATACACATGGTTGTCTTTATAAGCAGGTGGTTGCTTAATGCAAGGCAAAGGTAATGCAGAAAGCTCCTCTAGGAGCTTTCTGCATTACTTTTGTCCTGCATTAAGCTACCACCTGCATCTAGCACCCAGAATTATACCTCTTTTAGATGGTCGCATTTGCGGGGTTTTACTGTACTATATAATTATAAGGGTTATGTTTTAGTTTTGTAACTGTTCGACATAAAAATAATTACACAGAAAATATTTTGTTGTACAACAAAATATGTACAACAAAATATTATTATAACAAAATATTATAAGTATAGACGTAAAATGGCATATCTTGTACCACAGGGGCATTTTTCGATTTAAGTTCAAATTGAAAATCTTCATAATAATGATTGAACATAACACATTTCAAGTTTTATGATGTTACTGGCAATATAACTTTTATTGTAGGGACAATCACTTTAAAGTAAAATAAAGTTACTTTATTTGAAATTGTTTCTGCATATTAAAGTATTCTATGAACAATAAGTACCCATTTGCTGCATGAATATTCATGAAAGACTCCACCTGTTATGAACATTGATTCAATTCTTGTATTAAAATATAGAACAAGGAAATGTATTGCCATTGCAACAGAGAATCAGATATAATTGTAAGATAAATGCAAACAGAACAGACCCTCATCAGACAGTTCCTACAGGAGCTATTTGATCTGGGTCTACTATGTTTGCAAAAGTGTAAAAAGGTAGGATTGTGGGGGGAAAAGGGGTAGAGCAGATATAGTATTATGGGTGAAATAATTCTTCAGGTTTTTAATATCAATAAAGCGTTCTAAATGCAAATTATAACTCCTTAATAAAGAATTCTATCTGTCGGTACCAGAAATAATATAGGCAGCTGTTCATAGATTATCACCATCTGTTGTTTGTCAATCACCAAAATATACAACAATCCTACTCCTCTTTGCACATCAAATATGACTGTTTAACCCTTTCCTCCACAAATACGCCTTTCTACTCCTCTGTAAAAGTCACCTGTTGAAACCATTGTGATAAATAGAGCATTTTGCTCCTACAATGGTTTCAATCTACAAAATTAAAAAAAAAATCCTTTTCTCTAGTTAAAGAGTCAAAATATTAACCTTTACTCCATGACTATTCATGTAAAAAATAATGACATGAAACTATAAATTAGATTAATTGTTATAATAGCACATAGAAATTATGACCATGGCAATTAAACTGCAGAATCATATCTATATTAATTCATAAGCAAACAGAGCATACCCTGATCAAACCTTATAGGAACCATCTGATCTGGGTCTACTCTGTTTGCAAAGGTGTAGAAAGGCATGTTTTAAACAAAGCAACAGAGGTATCCAAATTTACCCAATCAGTATAGGGGTTACTTGTTATTGGCCTGAAGTGGTTTCAATCACAATTTAATTTGCAGCTAAAGCTCCAATTGCATGGATCTTACTTTTCTGTAATGGCCTTTTACTGTTTCACTGCCATTGGTGAATCTGAGATTTTCTATGCAAACAGTTTGGATCTAGAAGAGAAGACAAGTATACCCGCCATCTCAACACTCACCGGGATCTTAACTGTTTGTTACTGTGAGTAAGATTTCTGAAAGAAACTGGGAGAAAATTAAACAATGAAACAGGCAACAGACAACAAACTTTGCAGACATCACAATGTGGCAACGAAAAGAGTTCATTCTATGTGAAAAGTAGTTTGTAGGTAATACACTGGATTAGGACCTTGTTTATTTCAGCTAGGCTACAAGATAATATCAGAAACACAATATGCTGTGCAATGCACTCAATTACCTAATTACTCAAGTATTCAGACGAATGAACTTTGGCAAATGGTGAAGGCCCAGATCAACCAGCTCCTGAAGGAGCAGTTTGATAAAGGTCTTAACTATTTATTTAAATTTATTACTACTGGTATGTCAGGTGCCAGATTGAATTATTCAACACTTTTAAAGGAAGAATTTGGAAATCCTATCCCAAGGGGTTGAGGATATTATCATCCAAACAATTTCTTACCAACTAAGATCACAGTCAAAGTCAAGGTAAGAGAGACACCAAAGTAGTAGGTGACACTCCCCAATCCCAAGCTGCATCTAAATAAAACAAGAGCACTGCAAGTGGGTGCCAATGCTCGTCTGTCATCATTGTCAAGATGAACATGCATACCAAAAATGAAGGTTGTAAATGAAAAATTGAAGAAGTTATGGTTAATGTTAAGATTTTTGACGACAACGACGACGACAATGACGCGGACGCCGGAGTTACGACAATAGCTCGTGATTTCTTCGAAACAGACGAGCTAAAAATTCGAAATCTTAACCCAATGGATTGAGTGAGAATCTATCATCCAGACAAACATCCAGACAAATATTTACTAAAACTGAAGTTAAGGTCAGGGTCACGGAGACACCAATGTAGTATATAACACTTTGCTAACTCAAGATGCACCAACAGAAGAAATTTGGAAATTATAATACAAGACTTAGTGGTTGAGGAGATATGGTTTAGGCAAAAATCCCTTTGGAAGGATAGACAGACAGAGTGCAAGCCCATAGTCAAGCTCCGGTGGCTGGTGCAGGATTAATAGAACCACGAAATCATCAGTATTTCAATTAATATCAAATACCTATGCAATATATTTAATGTAAAGTAAAATCAAAAGATTGTAATAATTCAGAATATTATGATACAATCTAACACACTTTGGTATAAAATGAGTATTCCCCTATGAGCAACTTCTAAGCATTAAATGCCAAAATTTCTTAAAATCATCCAACATTTTAAAATGGAAATACTATATTTGTTTCTGCTTTCTATCATAAATCAAGTGATGTGAAGCTTCAGAACTAACAAACACTGGAATCATATCTTCCGTCAGAGCAGATAAATACCATGTGCGCGGTAATCAATTTCGGGATTCTGTGCACATGCTTTTTCCCCCATATGACAGCAGTTGGTCATTGAGAAATGGAGCAAATTAAATAGAAACCATGGATTCTGAGATGACTGCGATTTGCTGAGGACAGAATTGAATTCAAAATGTTCTTCATCAGGAATTAGGTAGGATGCTCCTAGTTGTAATAGGATTGCTCTATCAAGGAGACTGACAGTGGAATCAATGGTTTATCTCAAGAACTCACAAACCTCATAAACAATGTACAATTTTTAACCACTAACGCATTCCCTCAAAAGCCATTTTTAGACCCAACCACTTTGATTAATTCTACTAAAAAGGAGCAATTAACAGAATAAGGGAATATTTTAGAATCATGTAGTTTTGAAACGACTGTGATGAATAGAGCATTAATTTTGCTCCTATAATGTATCACAATGGTTTTCAGAAGCAACTTTTACAGAGGCATCAAAAGTTGCAAATATGCAGGAATGGGTTAAGAAATCCACTACAGAAAAACCTCTCTATAACGGCCACTAAATTGTGTTAATTGGTTGGTATTTAGGAAAGGTGGTTGCTTAAGGCAAGGTGAAAGTAAAACAGAACGCTCCTATAGTTTCACTTTCACCTTGCTTTAAGCAGCCACCTGCCTTTAACACAAAATACTTGATGTAATTTAGTGACCGTTTTAGAGAGGTTTTACTGTATAAGCCATTTTTAAACAAAAGGTAAAGTTTGAAACATGTGTTAAAGGCTAGACAGAATCCGACTCAAACTGCTTTCCAGTAATATTTTAGAATACATCTCTATCCACTCATTTCCTTAAATTAACACTTTACTAAATAACCCATTGTCTAATGACACCTTTGAACGCCTCTGTAAAGTCACCTTTTGAAAGCATTGTGATAAATAGAGCATTTTCTCCATAGGAACTTTAATGCTCTATTTATCACAATGGTTTCAAAACTAGACAATTCTAAAATTCTCCTTTTTTCTAGTAAATGCTTCTTTTCAGTAGATTTTTTTCAGAGTTTACGTCTAAAACAATTACTAACCTATAAGGGAATGGGTTAAAGACATATTTTGACACCTTAACAGAGTAGACACAAATGAGATGGCTCCTGTCGGAGCTGGCACTCAGACTGCTTATGAAATATCTGATTTTATGTTATTTGTCATAGCAATATATAACAAATATAAGTAACCTATTTAATTAATTTCATTTAATTGATATTCACAGTGGGTGGAATCTACCATGAATATTCATGAGGTTTAGGGTTAAAAATATCAGTATAAATCAAAACTGATCAGAAAAATGGCTTAAAAATTCTGTTCCATGTTTTAGATGTTCAGATTAAACTACACGTAATACTGAATTAGCATCAAGCTACTTCATTATACATGTATACACAAATTGTTATGCTTTTGCAAATAGAGTAAACCAACTAATCAGACAGTTTCTGTTTCAAGAACTGTCTGATCAGGGTCTGCTCTATTTGCTAATTGAATAATACTGATCTAGTTCTAGTTTATGCAAGAGCCAAAAAATCCTTTATTCATATGCCACTGTAAAACTTCAGTTGATAATATTAACCCTTTCCTCCATAAATACGCCTTTCTACACCTCTGTAAAAGTCACTTTTTGAAATCATTGTGGTAAAAAGGGCATTTGCTTCTATTTATCACAATGGTTTCAAAACTACACAATTCTAAAATTCTTCTTTTCTCTAATAAATGCTCCTTTTCGGTAGATTTATTCAAAGAGGCTGGGTCTAAAAATAGCCTTTGAGGGAATGGGATGTTAATGTTTACATTAATATTCATAAAGTAAAGAGATAATTAACCAAACAAACAGGCAATAAGTCCTCACAATGACAAAGCAGCTTCTAATGTTAACACCAGGTATTCTGGTTTTACTAGCACTCCATGCCACCCATGATGGAAACGGCTTTCCTGTGATAAACAGCTTCCAACAGACCATTTCATTGGTTTCTTGCCTGCGGAAATCAAACATATACCCATGACATCTGATTTTGTATTCTGTTTGAAGAGTTAGTTTTCAATTCCAACCAACATCATCAATAAGTAATAAAGTTGTGTGTCATGGCTACCAATCTTTGATTTGTCTCATTACACCCATTAACCTCTGTAGCAGTCATGTATTGTCATCTGCAAAAATTGTCATGTTTCCATTTTCATTTTTTCTCAAAAACATTATACTCACAGTCACATATCAAGCAGTCTGGATCCTGATGAGACACACAAAGTGGTGTGCACTTGTTAACCCTTTCCCTGTTCAGTATTCATGCAAGAAATTATGACATCATATAATTATATTGATCTATATAATCTCAAAAGCAAACGGAGCAGACCCTGGATTTCCTATAGGAGCCATCTGATCTGGATCTACATTTTGTACTTTGTTTGCAAATGGGTGAAAATGTGCTTACACAAATGAAAGGATTAAAAGAATATCCAAATTTCAGAAACAAAGATCACTGAGACCATAGTGTACCATCATCATAAATTTTAAATGAGTTGTTATGGATGAAATTTTCAGACAGGCTCCAATTAGCACAAAAGTCTTTAGATTTTAATGTAAAAAAAATGCCCTGAATATTTCACTTCTAAATTAACTTTAACAAACATGCTCAGGTCATGAACTTTGATCAGTTTCAGGATAAAAAACAAATAATAGAATTCTTTAGAAAATCACTTAATTACTCTGGCCCTATTATTTGGAGTGAAATTCCTACATAGATTTGTTCTTCGGAAAAGTATCTCCACATTCTAAAATTCTTACTGAGATCTTCAATGGATGTATGCTGGTGGTGCAGTTAGCAGTGTCACTTTAATATGTTTTCTGGTTTTTTTTGTTAACCTACTTCAACCCTTTCACTGTTCAATGTTTATTCTTAATTTTGATATCTACTGAATATTCACGGACAAAATAGTTATGGAAAGTGGAACACTGTAGCAATTTTAAAAGTAAAGAAACAGATCTATCAAATTCCATTAGCAAACAGGGCAGACCCTGATCAGACGGCTCCTATAGGAACCATCTGATCTGGGCCTAATTTGTTTGCGAATGCACAGCGTATTTATGGAGTAAAATGTTAAAGGAAGACAATCATGACATTTTGATGCAGAAAATTGTCTCAATAAACTAGATTATAACTGATGGTAATTAATACAGACCACCACCCACTCCATTTCCAACCCCTTAAACACCACCTTGGACCTTGGCAATGTTATGCAATATGCAGTGTCATAAAAATGTACAAAACACTGTAAGTAGTTCACTACACATGCAAGGACATTATAAATTCCAAGATGGCCACCAGCCAGCCATCTTGGATTATCAACTGGGAAAAAAATTGTTGCAAACAGTGCCAAACATGACAACGGTAGTCACCGTATAATTACTTGATTAAAGAGTTCTCATGCTATCAATATTTGAATCATTAAATCTTGTCTCAGAAATTCAAGAGCAGGATAATCTGGCCTATATCAAATCTGACAGGAAACTAGCTCATGGCCTATATAGACAACAGCATGTTTCCTACCAGATTTTCCAGTGCTTGAATTTATAGCAGAGACAAAAATTAACTATTTGCACGCTAAGTAATTTTTGTCTGCAACAATTGTCGTCTGCTTCAATTCTTAAAATAACTTTTCTCTAATTTCTTTGCAAAAATATGATCAGGATGACAAACAGTTTGGATCCTGATGAGACGCCGCATTATGCGGCATCTCATCTGGATCCAAACTGTTTGCATATGTAATCACAGTTTCGCCGCTAGTGTGCAAAGAGTTAAGGAGCCACCCATTGAAGTACACAATTACATTACTATAAAACCTTAACTTTTATAAAAAGAATTTTTTAGAATATCTTCTAGTAAGAGTAATGTTTTAACCTTTTCCTCCATGAATATTAATTTAAGAATGTATTACTGCATGACTATTAATGGACAGAAGTTTTATAATTACACATTAGTATAGAAATTGTTGGCTGTGACTGAAATCTATATTAGAAGCACTCCGATCAGGGTCTGCACTGTTAATGCTACACATTTTTTAATGACCTGACATAAAAGAAAGACACTGCACAGCAGGTTAACCATTTACCTCATAGATACACCTGTTCAAAATGTTTGCAAACAGAGTAGACCCAGATCAGGACGGTGACTGCTCTGATTACTTATGAAATAATATAGATCTGATTTTACAATTCCTGCCATGATAAACATTATTCCCTTGGTCAGATGTTTACTTGGCATATGTACCAATTCTCATTCACAATGTATCAGCAAGGACAGTCATATGATGATACACTATTGCTGACCACTTAACCCTTTATTCCATAATCCCACATTTTTATGCCTTTGCAAACAATTAAACCCATATCAGACAGATCCTGTAGGATACATCTGACAAGCGAGGTTTTACGCAAGCGTAAAACCTGTTTAAGAAGGGTAGAAGAAAAAACATTGAGCAATATTATTTAGTAATTTTGAGTAAGAGACACGTGGGGAAATTTTAAAATGATTGCAGAATGAGGAAATTTAGTAAGATATCATTTTGCTGAAAACGATATTTGAATCACTTAAAGAAGGGAATGTGAACATTTGGAAACCAAGAAATACAGTTCTCATGTGATGTTTCAGGCACCGATAAGACCTTTTGACAGTCAATTTGAAAGTCAATTTGTAAGTAAAAGCATGCTTTGAAATGTCTTTTCAAGTGAATATCTGCGAATTAAGGATCTTTTCTTATTTCTGATACAAAACTTTCCTGTTGATATGTATTTTTATAAGAAATGTTATGCAAGGACATACAAAGTTCTCATACCAAAGATGATCAATTGACTTCTGTAATAAACAACTAATAACAACACATCAAACATCAAAGAAAAATATTGCAGCTGCATTGTTCTGGAGTGTAAATCTAAAAACTAGTCTCGCAGTAAATCATGGTCATTTTGAATTTCAATCAAAGAGTGGGTGCGGCTTTTGCCGCAGCCAATTAGAGTCTGCCTTGTTTGCTTATATGGTTCAGATACTCTACTTTATGTCATAGTGGTAAAATCTTTGATACAATAGATAAATAATAATACCCATACATACCAATTTTCAGCAAAATTGATTAATACCTGAATTGCGACCATTATCAGAGGCTAACACGCCATTACTTTGACAACCAACTCATTTGAAGCACCTACAATTGAGATCCGAGTACTCAAATACCCTTACATATCAAATTTCAGCAAAATCAAACAGAAATATCCAAACAGACTAGTTTTCAGCAAAATCGTACAATTTCTAAATTTTGACCAATCAGAGACCACCATTTGGTTACTATGGTAATTTTTTGAAAGAAAGTAGATTGCGCAATTACACATAACTAGAGGTGTGTTCAGAACATAGAGACTCACTAGTGACAGCTAGAAAACATAAACGCCTCTGGGTTCGCAAGCACACACGTACCTACATACCCAGCAGTTTGCCGGAAAATCCAAAATGGCGTTGAATGTTATCATGATGAAGAATTTGACATAAAAAAAGCGATGATGGAAGCATTATGCTGCATACATGTATATATATGGCATGCTCATTACGAATGAAAAAACAATTGTCATCATTCTGGTTAGAATAATAATATGGGTATAAATAATGATAATCATGCCAATAGTAAATGAAATTACAGTTACAGAACACACTATACACTTTTCTGTGTGTTTTTTCTGTCTTTATTTTTTATTATTTTCAAATTGAAACCCTTACTCTTAAAAGTCTCACATTAGCAATTTTTATATTTAAGTTGTATGTTCAAAACATGTATATGTAACGCAACTGCTTCGTCATTTAAGTTTATAATTTTTAATACAAGCGCGAGACCCCACATCTTTTCAGAATAGACAATATCTTGTTACACAAGCACTTCAGTAAGCGCTCATCATCCTGAACAAGCCTCAGTAATGTTCATGTCAAGTTTAGGGGACATAATAAGCAATTATCTCATTTGATGAACAAAAGATAAATGATGTTCTGCACTGTATTAATAAATTCGTTTCGAGTCATTTCAAACTAAAAGAAACATTTCAAAGCAACAATTATAGCTCAAAACAATCAGATAGTTTAAAACATTAAGGCAATGTTTACTGCATATATTCGGAACACTCTGATCTAGTTCTAATCAGTCCAGAAATTAGATGACTTCAGCCTTGAGTTCCAAGCTTCACATGCAATCTCACTTACTTGTACCTAAAATTCGAGAAAATTTGACAGAAATCAATTTGTTCCATACTAAACCGCTAGGAGCAAATTATTATGGTGTGATTTATGACTTTTCCAAAGCTATTATTTCCTGAAATTGATATTTTACAGCAGAGAGTATACTGGTAATTTTACACTACGGAGGCAGGATATCTTTAAAAGATGTCTCAAGTGAGATCCCCTCAATTTTAACCCTTTGAAGACTCTGACTGAGTTCTTGAAATAGAATAATCCACTAATGTTTAATGATAGAGTACATTCAGTATGAAAGATTCAATTTGTTGAAGGATTATGGATGACAAACCATGCAGAAGCCCTAGGAGCACTCTAATTAGGGTCTGCACTGTTTGCAGATACCAGTTAATTCATTCTCCACATTCAAAAGATTACATTTAAAACCTATGAGAACATTAGGATTGACAAATTTATGAGTTCCTGTACTTAGGTGTACTTGACCTGAACCCTTAACCCTTTCCTCCATAAATACACCTTTCTACACCTCTGTAAAAGTCACTTTATGAAACCATTGTGATAAATAGAGCATTTGATCCTATAGGAGCAAATGCTCTATTTATCACAATGGTTTCAAACCACCAAATTCTAAAAAACTTTCTTTTCTCTAGTTAATGCACCTTTTCGGTAGATTTATTCAAAGTGGTTGGATCTAAAAATAGTCTATGAGGGAAAGGGTTAACCCTTTACTTCATAGATACACGATTAATTCTTTTGCAAACAGAGTAGATCCTGTAGGAGCTGTTAGATCAGGGTCTGCTCTGTTTGCATATGGTATAATATCGATCTGATTCTACATGATTGTACAGTCTCTGCCATGGCAAAAATTTCATCTGTTCACAAATTTGCCATTATAAGACATTATCTAATTAATATTCATGTCTGCTCTGTTTGCTTATGATGTAATATAGATATGGTTCTACAGTTTCTGTCATAGCTAAACATGGCTGTGTCCATGTGAAATTAGTCAAATTACAACTATTATTTCAATTAATAATCATGATGTCATTATTCTTACATGAATATTCATGGAGTTTATGTTTAACCCATTCCCGTATAGGCTATTTTTAGATCCAACCTCTTTGAACAAATCTACCGAAAAGGAGCATTTACTACTAAAAAGGAAAATTTTAGAATCGTGTAGTATTGAAACCATTGTGAAAAATAGAGCATTTGCTCCATAGGAGCAAATGCTCTATTTATCACAATGGTTTCACAAAGTAACTTTTACAGAAGCGTCAAAAGGCGTCTATATGCGAGAATGGGTTAAACTATTTCTTGCCTTGGCCAAATTATAATCAGCATGAACAAGGTAGGATTATGTAGATAAAAACAGAAAACATGCTTTAGAGATATCCATATATACCGGTATGTCTCTATCAATAAATCTGACGAGTTTATACTATTCTCCGCATCAGAAATACAAACATGTAAGAACTCGTCGATGACAAAACATTATAGTATTCCAGTTGTATACCCTTACATTTTCACAAATATCTTGACTTAAATTTATTACCCTGAGACTAGCCCCATGTGAACAATGTATATTTCAAACTTTTTTATCATTAAAATAAATAATACTGCAATTTTAACATCATGTGTTGATACATTATAATAGTTGCAACCAAAGGTGCCCGACGCATGCTTGGACTCAACCATGGAACCCCCTCCCCCCCCCCCCCCCCCCCCAAAAAAAAATGTGATCGAAGTATGTTCAACTAGCCTAAAACTATTTATTTGAACCTTAAACCACTCCGAAAAACAAGAAAAACACGACCCGGAAAAAAAAAATCCTTTCGGGTCTATATATGTATTGAAAGGTCCCTAACTACGTCAGATCAGCGGCGGAAAATACAACAGTCATGTTTTTCAAAGTCTTACAGCAAAGCCAATTTAACACTGATTTCAATCATTTTGGTCTTGATCCGTTCCAAATTCCATAAAGCGGCGCAGTTAGTGCTTTCCTTAAATATTGCTCCGTCTTGTCACTGCAAGACTGCGAATTTGAAAATACGCTAGAGCGAAACGATGTGACTCCCGCCAGGATGCATAGAAGTATATAGGGGGATCTGTATTCGTTAAACATTTCAACAAAAACGCGAATTATGCTGAAACACATTCGAAAAACATTCAACTCACCTCAGTTAAAACGGTGCTGGCTATTTCCAGTCTGCTACGAGACGCCAGTTTTCTTTCTCCTACTTTCGTTTTGAACGAAGTTGGCCATTTCGCTGTGGCCCGGAAGTAGTAGTCAATTTGCATATCGAATAGTTTATGAGCCGGGTCACAGCAAAATGGTCGCATCCTTCAAAAAGGAAAGTTGGAGAAAGAAAATTGGCACCTCGTAGCAGACTGGAAATAGTAAGCACCATTTTAATTGCGGTGAGTTTAATGTTTTTCGATAGTGTTTCACCATAATTCGCGTTTTTGTTGAAAAGGTTAACGAATACAGATCCCCCTATATACGTCTATGCATCCTGGCGAGAGTCACATCGTTTCGCTCTAGCGTTTTTTCAAATTCGCAGTCTTGCAGCGACAAGACGGAGCAATATTTAAGGAAAGCACTAATTGTGCCGCTTAGCATATGGAATTTGGAACGGATCAAGACCAAAATGATTGAAATCGGTGTTGAATTGGCTTTGCTGTAAGTCTTTGAAAAACATGACTGTTGTATTTTCCACCGCTGATCTAACGTAGTTGGGTACCTTTCAATACATATATAGACCCGATAGGAAAAATTTTCCGGGTCGTGTTTTTCTTGTTTTTCGGAATGGTTTAAGGTTCAAATAGATAGTTTTAGGCTAGTTTTACATACTTCAATCACATTTCTTTTTTTCTTTTCTTTCTTTTTTTTGGGGGGGGGGGGGAGGGGTGTTTTTGTCCGTGGGTGAGTCCAAGCATGCGTCGGACACCTTTGGTTGCAACTGCCTTTTCCCTTGGTTATTGGCAAAACAGGTTCTTCATCTTCAAATGTTCACAGTAAAACCCTTCTAAATCGAACGTTAAATTTAGTATAAATGTCGATCAAGCTCAGAGACAGTCAATTTGCAGCTTAATGCAGGGTGAAAGTCATGCAGAAAGCACCTAGAGGAGCTTTCTGCATGACTTTCACCCTGCATTAAGCAGCCTGCCACCTGCCTAAAACTGTGATATCTGCCAGAACTACCCTAAATATTCTACCAGACAACTAAGGCAAATAATGCAGACCAAGATCAAACTGCTCTGGAAGGAGCAGTCTGATTAAGGTCTTTCAATATTTGCTATTTAACTATTAGTTTTGTTTAAATTTAACAGAACAACGGTGAATTGACTTATAAAGCTGTGTCTGAATGTTTCCCCTGCTGTAAAATGATATCTGCTTAACACTTTAACCCTTTCCCTGTTCTATATTTAGTCCTATTTTCAATACCTACTGAATATTCATGGGCTAAATAGCTACAATGAAATATGGAAGGGGTAACACTTTAGCCATTTAAGAAACTAAAGAAGCAGATCTATCAAATTTAATTAGCAAACAGAGTAGACCCTGATCAGACAGCTCCTCTAGGAGCCGTCTGATCTGGGTCTACTCTGTTTGCAAATGCGTATAAACACGTTTATATGAGGGAATGGGTTAATCCATGAATATTCATGTAAGAAATAATTACATTATGAACATTAATTAGATTAACTGTTAAAATAACACATGGAAACAGGTGTCTTTTGGGCAATAGCAGAAACTAAAGCAAACAGAGCAGACCCTGATCAGATGGCTCCTACAGGAGTCATGATCTGGGTCTACTGTTTGCAAAGGTATTGATAGAGTGAAGGGTTAAACTCAAATATGTTGGAAATTTTGCTTTTGTCCAATTCATGCAAGATTTTGAGAGTGAGTGGCTAAACACCGTAACTGGATCCATTACCAAAATAAATCTATCTAATGTTTGCAAATGCCAATAGTCATCTTTATCAGGGAAAGGGTTATAAACGTGTTTTCACGCATTTGCAAACAAGAGGAGACCCAGTTCAGACGGCTCCTAAGGGAGCTGTCTGATCAGGGTCTGCTCTGTTTGCTAATAGAATTTGATAGCTCTGTTTCTTTGCTTTCTAAAATGTCTTAAATGTTCCACCTTCCATATTTCTTTATAACTATTTTGTTAATGAATATTCAGTAGGTATTGAAATTTGCATTAAACATAGAACAGGGAAAGGGTTAACTCAATTGCTGCCACTTATTGTTATCTACATACCCTGTCACTTGCTTTAATGTTCATTTTTTAATTGTTTCCTCATTGTTTCAAAAAATGCCATCACAATATCAATCTGGTATGATCCTGATGAAAAACTGATTTAAATTTGTGAGGGTTTTATCTGGATCTAAACTGCTTGCAAAGGTAATAACAGGTTATTTTATGACCTGGCCTTTTTCTGGCATCTACAAGGGTCCATTTACCCATTCCCTGTTCAATATTTATGTTAGAAATAATGACACCATGAATATTAATAAAATTATTTTTTATAATGGTACATTGTATATGAACAAAGAACATTTTGGCTCAGGCAGAAATACCAGAATCAAATCAATATTGTACAATAAGCAAACAGAACAGACTCTGATCTATAGGATCCATATGATCTGGATCTATGCTGCTTCCAAATGTGTGAAAGGGGTCATATTGAGGAAAGGGTTAAGAGGAACATTTTTTTCAATTTGGGGGGAAAATTGCAATAGAGACCAAATTTGATTAAAAAAAAAAGCAAAATACTTTAAATTGAGACCAAAAAATTCTTTCCAAATCATTGAGGTTTACTAAAAAAACAACAAATTGCCATTTATTAAAAGGCACTTTCCCCGAAATTGCCAGCAAATGGCCTGATGGCAGTAAAATAGAGAACCCTTTCTCTCATGAATATTTATGCCAGAAATACTGACATCATGAATATTTATTAACTGACTATTGGCGTGAAAAGGTGTTTATATCAGATCTGGGAAAGCGCTGATCTGGTCATATTATAGAAGTCATATAAACTTTTCCAACCCCACTACGCCGGAATTCTAGTAGAGAAGAATGTAGATACTTTTAGGCAGGTGGATGCTTAATGAAGAATGAGAGGAGCTTTCTGCATGATTTTCCCTCTGCATTAAGCTGCCATCGGTCTCCAAGACTGGTATATATACTAAATTTAATGTCTGGTTTAGAGGGGTTTTACTGTACAATCATGCATTTGCAAAAACCTTGATACACAGTATGAATCTAAATGAGACACTTGACACTTGAACTCTAATCAGCATCCAAACGTTTTGATTACTGTTTGAAAAGAAATGACTGGGGAAAAAAACTTTAAGATTGAAATCACAAGACAATTTTATTCAGTGTTCGAAAGGTTAAATGTAAGCTGCATGATGCACCTATTGGTTAATTCTTTGAAAATCTAGCGGTGAATTTTTTATTACAATATGCTAACATTTTGGATACAGATGAGACATTGCAACATCAGGATCTCAACAATTTCTCACTTTCTGATTATATTTTTAAAGAGATTCACAAGACAAAATGAATTTAATAATAGTGGCAAACGACATTTATTGCAGACTACAATTACTATACATGCAACGAGTTGACCTTTCTCATGCTAAAAAAATAAGGTCTGCTCCATCTCAGATTAGCTAAACTTTTCACTGACTTCCGATTCGATCAAACATTTGACAAACTATTGACTAAGTGTCAAACAGCTTGGATCCTGAAGAGACGCCGAGTTACTCGGCGTCTCATCTGGATCCAAGCTGTTTGCAAATGGTAGTCAAAGCACCTTTAACATGAGAAGAGTTAATAAGATTCAGGGACATGGTATTGTTATCACAGGAGCTAGCTGTATTATATTCACGGGTATCAAGTTGATCAGGAATCCTCGGCTCACTTTTCATTACAGCAATGTGAATCCAAGCCAATAATGAACCCATAAACTGCCTTTTGATTGGCTATAATTCATCAGCTTCCTCATTATCTCCAATACAATCACAAATCATCATCAGCCCAGACAGGAGCTGTATGAGTGAACTCTGACATCTACAGAACAGAGTCTGACAATGTCAGATCAGGACCCATGTACTGTAAAACCTCTATAAACCGGGCATTAAATTTTGTATAAATATCGGTCTAGGGAACAGCTAGGTGGCAGCTTAATGCAGGGTGAAAGTCATGCAGAAAGCTCCTCTAGGAGCTTTCTGCATGACTTTCACCTTGCATTAAGCAACCCCCTCCCTAAAAGTATCTGAGCTCTTCTCTACTAGAATTCCGCTTTACATGGGTTTTACTGTACGTATATAATTATGTCTATTTTTATATCCTGTGAAATGGTTTCTTGGCAGACATAATTTTGATAATGAAAATAACATGAACAAAAATAATCATCTAACCCTTTAAACTCTTCCCATGCTATTACAGGTAAACATGCCAAATACCTCAGTGTCTCATCAGTCTATGCTGTTTGTCACTCAGTCAACACTTAAAAAGCTTGAATGAATCGGAGAAGATAAATTTGCAACAAATTGGAATTTAATCCTTTCCCTGTTGAATATTAATGTCAGAAATAATGACATCATGAATGTCATGAATTAGCTGAATCTGTACACAGGAATTATTGGTATTGTTAGAAATTGTAGAGTTGAGATCCCATACCAATACCAATTAGGTTTATTATTTATAACAATTAGGGCCACCGGCCCAGAATACAATACAATGTTATAGCAATCTGTATAGTGATACAATTACAAATACACATTAACATTTATATACAGACGCACTGAACTTTCAACATGAACACAAATAACGGCAATTACGGCAAGTGTTCTGTGTTTTTCACATAATTTTACATGTATAATATTACTATAGCATGTAGTTACGGCGTTCTGCAGCACCCGCACATCCGTTTCACGTATGTGAAGGAGGTGCGCTGGTTCTGCAAATGGCCAGCGCTACAATGTAGAATGTAATTGCTTTATTCATTTGATCAACTCTGTTATGGTACATTAATATTATTTTAGAGTTTATTATGTACACCTATATTTAAAAGTGCGCTTCAAGTCCAATCGTGCAGACTGGGGTCAAACAATATCGTACTTAACACATTGCACGCTATTGACGAGTAAACTCGTCGTTCACAATCAATGCGTATTTGACTTGTTCTTTCTGATGCAAGCAGCATAGACCCAGATCAGAAGTTGACCTACAGGTGTTCTCTGTTCAGGGTCTGCACTGTCTGCCATTAATAGCATATAGCTACAGATAAAGGTCTGGTGGAGAAATAAAGGAGATATTCTTGAAACTGTTTAAAGTTATGCATCTTATCTAGACCTCTGGATCTATCATAATTTCATAATAATTGTAATAGCATATAGCTACAGATAAAGGTCTGGTGGAGAAATAAAGGAGATATTCTTGAAACTGTTTAAAGTTATGCATCTTATCTAGACCTCTGGATCTATCATAATTTCATAAGGAACAAGAGCAGTCCCAGATCAGAAGTCTCCTAGAAGAACCCTCTGATCAGGGTCTGCACTGCTTGTCATTCAAAATCCTCTCACAAGCTATACCCTTTCAACCTGAATGGCCTTCCTTTACCATGAAACCATGAAGGACCATTTCACTTTGTTCAGCTTTCAAAGGATTAATCTATACCATAACAAACTAGAAATTCTGAGAATATGGAACTACATGTACATTGCAGAGGTCCAGATAAGATACATAAATTTTCAAATTTTTCAAGATTAACCCCTTTATTTCTCCACCAAACCCTATACTGTGACCACTCTTTAGAACTGCCTCTTCGAGACGATTCTTAGAAGAGTGGTCACAGTAGGGTTTTGGGGAGAAATGACAGTTTTAGTATTTGGGTATCTGTTGCGATTATGATATGCCTACATTTTGATTTAAATCTTCTTGTCTGTGTGTACCAATGATAGATGGAGTCTAACAAGCACATAGAGGATGGTGACGTAGCAGACAGTTTCTATTACAACCTTCTCTCAGCTGTCATGGGGGACAATTATATCAACATCATTAAGCATCAAGCAAATGGACCTATCGCCTAATATGGTAATTCCCCTCCTATCAATCTTGGTACAGTATATCTTGTGTGGGATTCCTAAGCCGCTTATGGTGTTCTATCAAAAGAACTCTTGACAGATGCCTCCATAGTTGGACATGATTTGTAACCATTTTTGTGGGACAGAAATATACCTGCTTGCTCTGCATATCAAACCTGGACCCGGACTTCCTGAACCAAGCGGTATACCATGTTGGCATTTACCATAACCTGTCTTGCATGGTAAGGCAGTTTCTTATAAATGTAGCATGACCTTTTTATATTTCAGTGCCTTTTAACCTAAACAAACAAATCAAACAAAACAAATATCTGGGGAACATTTTATCAACAGTTGTACGACCGTCATAGCTAACTGATTCGGTCTTATAACAAGTCTTAAGATTTTAAACCATTTTATCAAACGAATGTAGCCGTGACGTCGCAAGTCATGACAGGCTTATAGAAAAGCTGAAACTTCCTGCCATTTTTAACTGCATTGAGATTATGTGATTGGGCTTACAGCAACAAATATTGTATTATCTTTTACACAATTATATTTTTTAGTAGACAGAAGTAGAACTATTAATGATCTTCAGCTATGGTACAAAGTATCATTTACTAATTAACTATGTTCGGTCTTTCAAAAGCCTCCAAGGACCATCAGGGTTACAAAATACAAAATTTAAAACATTTGAAGTAAGAAATAAATGATACTTTTTTCATGTGACAATGTCTAAAACTACAAAGTTCCACCAATTATGATGATTCATCATTATGGCGGTAATGATGTTGACAGTTTATCGTGACGAAAAAACCTGTCAGTTATGATGGAAATAGGTAAGTAGATCTAACTGATCATAAAGTGATAATACCGGTCTAATGGAAATACTCTACATTATTGGGTACACAAAACAGTGTCCTGCTTGCTTAGGTCTCTCATCTAAACGCAGAGTGGTGTTGTTGCCTGGGTCAGTATGGTTTTATGTCTTCCAATTTTGGCTCTTCATGCAGGCTGTGAGTAGATTATAGCGTTCAGGAAGTTAGACATCTGCAGGATTTGGTCTATGTTATGTGGACAGTCCTCTAGTCCATGGTTTTATGGCAAGCACACTTCTTATTTGGGCTACAATTTTAGTCTTTGAAATACATGAATGTCCCTTTATCTATGACTGTCTTTAAATTGTACAGTAGAACATGTCTTAACCCATTCCTTCAGAGGCTATTTTTAGAGGAACTAGAGGCTTTCTGTAAATGTAACATGGTGAAAAAGTTGTGGCTCGACTGGGACTCAAACCCAGGGCCTCTGGCTTACCATGTCAACACTCTACCGACTGAGCTACCAAACCACACAAAGCCTATCGACTTATTTCACCATAATCTCTACCCGGCTACACACACACCCTCTACACAAGAATTCGTCCCGTATTCTTACTCAAAGAACACTCCATGAGTTTCTTATTATTACATATTATCTTCATATAATCTTCATATAAATCACCCTGTGGGTTATTTACATTGGGCGCCAAATGTAACATGGTGAAAAAGTTGTGACTCGAATGGGACTCGAACCCAGGGCCTCTGGCTTACCATGCCAACACTCTACCGACTGAGCTACCAAGCCACACAGTAAAGCCTATCAACTTATTTCACCATAATCTCTACCTGGCTACATAAATATTCAGGGATAATTTGTTTTTTAAGAAAAGTGTAGCTGGACAAACAGTACAGGCCCTGATGAGAGGACTCCTCTAGAAGCTCTCTTCTGGATCTACACTGTTTGCAAAGGATATTAGTGACTAGGGTCCCTAGCTTTACTCTTGTTCTGCATAATATGATCTGATCAGAAGGAATTGAGTGCGGTCAGGTAGCAGTTGAGTTCATTTGGACAACAGATTGAACAGGTGTCGCATTGATCGGGGAGCGATCGGGCATTACTTGAGGAGAGGTCGAGTTGATCGGGTACAGATTGGGTAAATTACTTCATCCCGACCGCACTAGATCTCTACATGATTGTCTCCCGATCAACTCGGCCCTCTACTCAATCAATACCCGACCACTTCCTGATCGCTTCTCGGGCGTGTGGCTTAGGGCTACTCAATCTCTACCCAAATTTTTTCGAGCAATGCCAGCCAAGGTAGACCTCCCCGATCACTCCTGACGAGCAAATTTGACCAGTCCCCGATCATTTGATCGGGCTTGATCAAGCTGATCTGATCGGCAGTTGGAACCTAGCTTTACTCTTGTTCTGCATAATATGAAACCACCTGCCAATGAGTATTCATTTAGTGGTCACTTCAGAGGGGTTCTATAAAGTACATGTATTAGAAAATATCTTTTAAACTCTTTTACCACCCAAGTTGCCGGAAAGCAACTCATGGGTGAATCTGTGATAACCTTTGCAAACAATTTGGATCCAAATGAGATGCCAAGTAACTTAGTGTCTTATCAGGGTCCATCTGTCTAACACACCACTTTCATTTTAGAGAAGAAATTGAAGGAAATTCCATTCTAAAAGTTTGCTGACAAAAGTTAAAATAATCGGCACCAAAAGAGATAACTCATTCTCTCCTAGACTATATTTAGACCCAACCTCTTTGACTAACTCTACCGAAAAGGAGCAGTAACTAGAGAAAAGGAGATTTTTAAGAATTATGTAGTTCTGAAACCATTGTGATAAATAGAGCATTTGCTGCTATGGAGCAAATGCTCTATTTATCACAAAGGTTTCAACAAATGACTTTTACAGAGGCATTATAATGCGTCAGTAGGGAGAAATGGGTTAAGTGATTAAACCAGTAATGTATGAAAAGTGCCTCTCTAACAGTTGCTAGCTAAGCAAATCTAACTGCTTACCTAAATGCCTTATTAGGGAAGGGTGATTTACATGTAACTGCAGAGATATGCTAATGAGTAATTTGAACTTATGATTAAGTAATCAAACCCAAACCCACATCAGATTACTCATAGGACACCCAGTACACTTGTACTTAAGAGAATAGTTAGGAAATCTAGACAGTAGACACACATTTTATATTTCTCTACCAAACGTCTTGCTGGTCCTCAATAGAATCACATTGAAAAGGCAATTCTAAGTATAGCTCGAACAATTTGACCTGGACCCTGACCTATATGCAGAATACATAATGAGAGAGACGACGCTGTATACAGTAGAACTTCTCTAAACCGGACATTAAATTTAGTATAAATATCGGTCTTGGAGACATGTGGCAGCTTAATGCAGAGTGAAAGTCAGGCAGAAGGCTCCTCTAGGAGCTTTCTGCATGGCTTTCACCCTGCATTAAGCAGCCACCTGCCTATTAGTATCTAAATTCTTCTCTACTAGAATTCCGGTTTAGAGGGGTTTTACTGTATATAAAACTCTGCCGATAAATTGTGAAGTCCATTCTCGCTGAAATTATGGGAGAGCAATTACCCGTGGTCCCGTGCATACATTGTATGTAAAACATACAATCAAGAGTGTGTCCATGCATAGTTGCTTATCGGGACAAGTGCTGAGGATAAACCTGTGCAATGTTGATGATAAAAATAGAAATGTTACGAACATAGATTTTTATAATGGCTCATGAACACGTGGCCATGGTGGAAGCAGTAGAATCAGATCTATATTATACCGTAAGCGAACAGAGCAGATACTGATAAGACAGCTCCTATAGGAGCCATCTGATCTGGGTCTGCTTTGTTTGCAAAGGTGTAGAAAGATGAATTTATGGAGTAAACGGTTATATAGGTGCATAATCAAACTTCTCCACAAACCCTATATTGTGACCACTCTTCAGAATCAACTCTTTGAGACAATTCTAAAGTGTGGTCACAACAAATGGTTGCATGCAGAATTAAAGGAGCTATTCATGGAAATGTTTTAAGAAATCTTATCTGGACCTCAGGCAGTACAAATACTAAGTTTGTTCCAGATATGAGGTGTAAGCTAAATATTTTTAGGGAATAATTTATCCACCAAACCCAAAGAGGGTCTCCTAATAAGTGAAACAACTTAGGGTTTATCGGCAGTAGAGACTTTTTCCTCTGAAATACTCCACCTATCTTAAGCCCTATTAAAAAACAAAAAGATACCGGTACTGACATAAGTCTGATTGTCAAACAGCGTGGGAATTATTAATGAGACATTCGGTTACTAGTCTAGCCATCTCATTTTGGATCCAAACTGTTTGCAACAACAATCGCAATGTTGCCCATAGCACTGCTGATGAAGTCCCAGGGCAGACTTTGATGTACATAATTTAGGTTCCAGACACAATGTCAGACAGACAAAATGTCATTCCACACCCTTGAAATTGGCCAATTTCACACCAGAACAACTAATCAGTCATCCCTGAACTATAATGAGCTCTTCACAGTGTTAATCTATGACCATGCATCCTCTGGAATGGAAATAAACATTTGTAAATACATGTACTTTAGCGCACATGAGTTCTCAATAAGTGATTGTCACAGAAGTACACCACTCATCTACTTAAAGCTACAATTTATTGCACAATTATTGCTGAATGTGTTGAATGTGGTTTCAATACAGGTCTGATTCTACAGTTTCTGTCATGGCAAAATTTTACAACTGCCCTTGTCCTGATGCCGTTATAAAATGGGTTCAGCTATTGAATAATCATAATGTTATTTTCCTTACATGAATATTTAAATTAATTTAACCCTTTCTTCCATAAATATGCCTTTCTACGCCTCTGTATAAGTCACTTCTGGAAACCATTGTGATAAATAGATAGGGATAAGGGTTTAAACTCCTAGTAGAATCAAAATAGTTTCAATCTACAAAAAATTATCATCTCAAAGCTCCTTCATAAGTGACCCCCCCCCCCCCCCCCCCCCAATACACACTGTCTAAATTCCTTTCGAAATACCTTTAAATTCTAACAGTTATACACCAAATTGTCCTTCTATGTCTTTAACCCTTTCAGTGAAACAGGTAATTAGGGGGAGGGATTTTTATATGAAATAAAATGTTTATACTATAGTGAAACAGGTCACTAATGTCCTTTGCAAACCATGTAGGCCCAGATGAGAGGCTCCTAGAGAAGCCCTCTAATCAGAGTCTGCACTGTCTATTCAAGTAACACTAAATATCTTAAAATTCATAGTAAGCTTGACCTGTTTTGAAAGGGTTAAATCAGAACTTAAACACTAAAGGTGACGAGTACCCCCACATGGCAGCCTGATTGCAAATCCAAGAGGTTGATAATGCATCATCAACTACCCATGTTACATGGACAAATGAGAAAAAATACTCAAGGTTCAAGGGGAGATAATTTGGTAATGCCTGGTAATACACATGAAAATTGCATCTTGTACATCTTCTATTCGTGGTTATTATGTATGGCAAGTATTGATTCAATAACTTTCAAATTGAAGGAGAAAGTTCACAACACCAAATACCCATGTCTCATACCAAAATGACCAAAAAAAATACTCAAAGTCAAAAGGGAGATAATTCTGCAATGTCTGTTTGTAAACCCATGAAAAGTGTGTCTTTCACAATAGTGATCTACTATGCATGGTTGTGTATGGCAAGTATCAATTCAATAACTTTCAAATTGGAGACGGAGTTCGCAACACCAACCACCGATGTTTAAATGCGGACAGACTGATCGACCGACTGACTGAACGACCGACCAACAAGGCGATTCCAGTATACCCACTAAAACTTTGTAGGGGTGTCAAAACACATTCGTGTACACGTGTAAAGTGTAAACAGAGGTGCCAACTCTCTCAATGTCTGAATACCAACAAAATATCAATTTTTTTGCAAAACTCTCTCCAATCTAATCTGTATTTTAACTCTTTGCACCTAGATAGAGGCGAACAAGTGGCATAATTTGGCTTTTCATCAGGATCCAAGCTGTTTGACTCTTTGACCATATTTTTGCAAAGAAATGAGAAATTTTATTTTAAGAATTGAAGCAGATAAA
This sequence comes from Azorinus chamasolen, assembly GCA_963576725.1. Lineage (NCBI taxonomy): Eukaryota > Metazoa > Mollusca > Bivalvia > Cardiida > Solecurtidae > Azorinus > Azorinus chamasolen. Next base: position 47,063,854 of record OY755243.1, on the reverse strand, counting down.
ATGAAATAAGTTAGAAAAGGTTGGATCCAGATAATAATTTATGCTATGCAATTCAAGATCAGACTTAGTTCAAAGATGTATAAGACTGTTCATAGGTTATCAAAAATGTTTGCATAGGTAATCACTGTTTTGCAGCTAGGGTGCAAAGAGTTAAAAGACTGAAATAGAGAAAAAAGTTGAAACAGTGAAATATGGGTCAGTTTACATTACGGCCTTTTATGGATAGTTTTGCACATGGTCAAGCAACCAAATTACTAACAAACATTACATTGGGTTATAGGCCTGCAGGCGTGCGATGACCAGCCATCTGTCAGGATAATTGTAACTGACCAGGCCAAGTGCAGAGAATTACGATGTTTGCCAAAGACAGCAGCGCACTGTGATCACTTCCGCAAGAATGGTAATGAAAGAACTCCAAATGACTGAAATAGGATACCATCTCTTGTCATGTGGTCCATAATCAAGTAAGAATGACAACAGACTCTAAAACACATGTACATGCATTATGGGAACAAACCCCATTGTATCAAGACAGGACTTTTCCTGGCAATTTTGGGAAATATGCATTTTAATAATTAGCGATTTTTTCACAGGTAAGACTCAATGATTTGGAAAGCATTATTGGTCCCATTATAACTTATTTTGCATTGTTTAGCATTTCAATAACAAATTTGGTCCCTGTTGCGATATTTTTCCAAAAATTGGGAAAAATGTTACCTATTTTGCAATGGGAATTGGTCCTCTTAACAACCAATGTAGACACCAGAAAAAGGCTTGGAAGGTCAAGGTTACTTAAATCAACAGTTTCTAGTCACCATAATAGGATTTTTTAAATAATCTATTGATGATTCCTATATACAGTAAAATCCCGCTAATGTGACTACCTAAAAGAGGTATAATTCTGGATGCTAGATGCAGATGGTACCTTAATGCAGGATAAAAGTAATGCAGAAAGTTCCTAGGAGATTTCTGCATTACTTTTATCCTGCATTAAGCAACCAACTGCTTATAAAGACCGTCAAATTTATTCATTAAGTGGTCACATTAGAGGGATTCTACTGTATAATCTGAACTTAGGACAAACACTTCTCAACCCTTATCATGCTACACACTCCATCATCATGTGGCAAAACTTGCAAAGAATAAAAAAGGAAAACATATCTTTTGACAGACCACTTAAATTAGCCTGTTGGGCAAACTTGTGATCCTAACCTTTTACTACAAAAAATATATACACCATTTTATGCCTTTGCAAACAGAACAAACCCAGATCAGATGACTCCTGCGGGAGCTCTGTTTGCTTATGGAATAAAATAAGACTGATTCTAGTATCTGTCATGACAAAAATTCATGCAATTAATATTTATTATGCAATTATTTTTAAAGGAATATTCATGGAGACAAAGGTTAAATGCCTTTCAGCTGGTATTGTTACAGCCACCATCTTCGTCTACAGAATAGTTTTTACTACTACAAAGTGTGCAAACTGTGCAAAGAGGTACTGTAGAACACCTCTAAAATGACAACTTAATGAATAAACATCGGTGTCCTTATAAGCTGAGGTAGCTGCTTAACCCTTTCCCTCATAGGCTATTTTTAGACCCAACCTCTTTGTATTAATCTACCGAAAAGGAGCAGTAACTAGCGAAAAGGAAACTTTTAGAATTTTGTAGTTCTGAAACCATTGTGATAAATAGAGCATTTGTTCCTTAGGAGCAAATGCTCTATTTATCACAATGGTTTCAAAGAGTGACTTTTACAGAGGTGTAGAAAGGCGTATTTATGGAGGAAAGGGTTAATACAGGATGAAAGTAATGCAGAAAGCTCCAGTAAGGAGGTTTCTGTGTAACTTTCATCCTGCATTAGCATCTAGGACCTAGAATTAGACCTCTTTTTCGTGGTCAAATTAAAGGAAGTTTACTGTATTTGCATGGAGTACTAAGCTATAAAGTATGGATTATTCTCATTGTGTACTTTGCTATAGACTACTTTCACAACATATTGTAGTAAGTACTCTGTCATTTTTTCCAGACAACTTCCACTACATATTAGAGTAATACTCTGTCATTGTTTTCTTAAAATTGTAGTATGTACTATGATTTTTGCAATTGTAGCACTATGACAGTTTTGCTATAGTGTAGAACTATGACATATGTTTGATGTATTGTAATACATTACTATGATATGTTTGTTACATTGTGGTATGTGCTTACTTTATTGTAGTGTTATGACATTTGTTTGCTATATTGTTGTATGTACTATGACATTTGTTTGCTATATTGTAGTCTGTACTATGACATTTGTTTGGCAATGTTTGCTATAATGTAGTATATACTATGACATTTGTTTACTATAGTGTAATACTATGACATTAGTGTTTACTATATTGTAGTGTTCTTGAATTTGTTTGTTATAATGTAATATGTACTTGATATTTGTTTGCTATACTGAAGGACTATGACATTTGTTTATTATACTGTAGAGTCTGTAGTATTATGACACCTGTTTGCTATATTGTAATATGTACTATGACAACCATAATGGCTGTATTATAGTACTATGACAATTGATTAAAGTAGTACTATTACATTTGTTTGCTATATTGTAGTACTATTACATGTGTTTGCTATATTGTAGTACTATTACATGTGTTTGCTATATTGTAGTACTATTACATGTGTTTGCTATATTGTAGGACTATGATATTTGCTTACTATACTGTAATACTATGACATCTGTTTGCTATATTGTAGTATGTACTATGACAACCGTTGGCTATATTATAGTACTATGACATTTGATTTAAGTAATACTATTACATTTGTTTGCTATATTGAAGTACTATTACATTTGTTTGCTATATTGTAGTACTATTACATTTGTTTGCTATATTGTAGTAATACTATTACATTTGTTTGCTATATTGAAGTAATATTACATTTGTTTGCTATATTGTAGTACTATTACATTTGTTTGCTATATTGTAGTATGTACTATGACAATCGTTTGTTATATTATAATACTGTGACATTTGATTAAAAATAGTACTACTATGACAATCGTTTGCTATATTATAATACTGTGAAATTTGATTAAAATAGTACTATTACATTTGTTTGCTGTATTGTAGTACTATTACATGTGTTTGCTATATTGTAATACTATAATATTTATTTGTTATATTGTAGAACTACGTGTATTACATTTGTTTGTTATATTGTAGTACTATGACATTAAGTGTTTGTTATATTGTAGTACTATGATTGCTATACTACAGTACTATGACATTTTACTGCTATATTGTGGTAGGTACTATATATGACAGACATTTGTTCGCCATATTGTAGAACTGTGACATTATTTGCAAATGGATAGTTGCGCAACACCCTGTAATGTACATTGCAAGTCTATGAGATCATGTGTGGCAGTGTGGTAGTTGTTTGACATCAATGCAACAGAGAGAGCATTTATTTGTATTTTCTGTTTGGTATGTGAAAGGGCCCAGACAATTCTCTCTCACTTGAATGTCTTTCAGCATAAATGGGATGTAGAACCGTTGTTCTTTGACATCAATGCAACAGACAGTACGGTATTTATTTGTTTCCTATTTGGTATGTGAAAGAGCCTTCAGACAATTCTCTCTCACTTGAATGTCTTTCAGCATAAATGGGATGTAGATAAACTAAACAATGACAGTGCACCAAGCCTCAGACCTTTCTAGTCACTGATAATTAGGACCACAATTAGTTCTGTTATGTACATGTTCTGCATATATACAATCAACTTCAAGCTTGGTACAGGCTATGGTACAACTGGGAAATTAGCCCTTTGAATACAAGAAATGAGTGTCCTGACATTTGCAAACAGTGTAGACCCTGATCAGAGGGCTCCTAGACCTCTGATCAGGGTCTACACTGTTTGTCACTCAGAGTCCTTTCGCAAATTATACCCATTCATAGTAAATGGTCTCTATTGTCATTAACACTCACAGAACATTCCACTCTGAAAAAATCAGCAATCCAAAGGTGAATACTCACTTTACAGTGCCTGTGCACAGTAATTACTGAAGGAGAGTTTACTTAGCAAAATATTGCCAGTTTCTAATTTTCTCTGGTATTAATTAACTTTTCTAGTACTCAGGGTAAATTACTGTAATTCATTTGGGGTGTCATGTTGTTAGTTCTATCGATACAGTCCCAACCTTAAGGTACTTCTTACCTATCAGTACTGGAATTTATCACCAAAAACATTGGACCATGTCATAAAAAACGACTTAAACTTGCTTTATTGAGATTAATCCAAAACTTTAACATACATAATGAAACACATTTGCAAATTATAACACATGTTGCTGAATAGACAAAGATTTTTTGCTTTAAGTCTTTGAAAACACTTTTATCATGCAACCTCACCAAATACAGTCACTTCCTACTAGCATAATATTTTTTCACGTCGACGCTGTAAATTTGTGAGGTATAGTGCATGTGCACTGACCCGACTGAGATGCAAGTTTGGTTCAGTCAATAGGAGGAAAACAGAAGGACGAAAAAGGCATAATTAAACATAAACATTAACAATGAAGTAAATATTCCAAAATAGGGAATTAATATAATACATAAATACTTAAACTGCTCTGATCTAATATTTCGACCACTAAGGGCCTTTGTCAAAGATTATCATGTCAAAATACACGTCACATTTTTGTTACATGCATTCAGCCATAAAATCAAAGAGAATAATGTTGATCCAGCGTCGTCTTGGATGTTCCATGCATGTAGAACTGAAAGACAGATCCATGAAACTGATTGGATATGGAGGCTGAGAACCTACAGACCATTTGGCTGTAACATCAAAGAGGATAATGCGCTAATGCATGCATGACGTCGTTGTACCCATGACGTCATTTGATGACGTCATTTTGATGACGTCATGACATTTTAAAAAACAACCCAATGTCACCAAGACGACGCTGGATCAACATTATTCTCTTTGATTTTATGGCTGAATGCATGTAACAAAAATGTGACGTGTATTTTGACATGATAATCTTTGACAAAGGCCCTTAGTGGTCGAAATATTAGATCAGAGCAGTTTAAGTATTTATGCATAAACATTAAATTAACACATTTTCTCACCTTTGTCTCAACTATCTGTCCATATAAAAGGATTAAATCAAGTTTGTTTATGTTGTAAAAGTCGATGACGTCACTGCATGGCAATATGATATGGAGGACGATCAACGCCAAAATTGCATCATGCTTTGTGGCATTTCAATTTGCTTCATGTTAAATGCATTATGCTAAATGATTATTGCATGTCACGATGTGCTTTCTTCTTTCTTTGAAGTTTCTTCCTCGATCCAACATTTGACCTTCTGTAAACTTGTTTATTGATTATAATAACGTCAAATAATGTGTTTCATTGTTTAAACTTCTTTGGAGCATATTCTTTGTGCTATATGCTTAGCGCTTGGTGCTTGGTGCTTGATGCTTGATGCGTGGTTCGTTGTTCCATCTTCGCCCCGGTCTTTGTCGTACTCTAGTCAGCTCGGACTAAAATGCTGAAGTGATTTGCCGAATACATAGGTAAAGAAGGAAAACGCTATGAAGACATAGAAATAGAAGGATTTCAAAAAACACACAAAAAATAGAAGGGTTACTGATCCATTACATTAGAGAGAGAGAGTGTGTGTGGGGGGGTGTATTTACTGCTTGGAGAAGAATAATAATAACAAGAGGGTCTGAAAGGCCCTGACATCGCTCACCAGACAATCAGATGATAAGATTTTCAAAGTTTTCACTATGTGTTTCTATAGAAAACTAGCCGGTCCTGGGGTGAACCAATTTTGACACAAGGGGCATAATTTATGTAACTTTTGTAGAGGACCTCAAGTGAAGAAAATTTAAGAAAATGTAAATGAAATTTAAACATATAACAATGTAAATCTAAATAAGGGCATGCACAAAAGTATGTATACCCTCTCCCTGGGCAAATTGGTTGAATTTCAGAAAGAATATATTAATCTATATCGTTAATAACTCAAAGTCTCATCAGGTTCAATTAGTTTACTCTCTATTTGCATTTTTAAAAATTTGAAGCAGAGATCATTTTAGATTAACTAGTATTGAGCAAAAATATTTTCTCGTATTCATAATAATTACAGCGTGAGTAAATGACGTCACAAATATGTGATTTTAATAGCGCGTGCATTCATCCACCTGAATCGGGGTCAGATGTCATTTATGCATTTCATTTTTTTATGTGCAATACTTTATATATTATAGCTTTATATTAACTATTTGGATGCTAGTGGCAAATCAAATCTATGATAACAGATTGGATCCAGATTAGACGCCATTTTACTCGGAGTTTTATCAGGATCCAAATGCGTGTCCATAAAGAATAAATCTACAAATTGAAGCAGACAACATTTATTAATTATCCAGACGCAACATTACTGAACTTCTGAACATTTATTTCTTGTGTATATAGATCTGTGTTTTACTGTTTTGTATTTTGTATGAAATGCTTGTATTTTGTATGAAATGCTTGTTTTGAGGGCCTCAAGGTAGATTAGTCATTATGACTAATTTAGCTACCCTCGTTAAATAAAGTATTCAATGTTCAAAATTTCAGATATTTTCATTACACCTTCATGAGTTATTATTATTCATATCTTAATTTATTTTCAACCCTTCCCCTGTTCTATGTTTATTCAAAATTTAAATACCTACTGAATATTCATGGACAAAATAGTTATAATGAAATATGGAAGGTGGGACAGTGTAGCCATTTTAGAAAGTAAAGAAACATCTTTCAAATTCTATTGACGAACGGAGCGGACCCTGATCAGACAGCTGCTATAGGAGCCATCTGATCTGGGTCTGCTGTGTTTGCAAATGTGTGAAAAGATGTTAACATTAGAGAAAGGGTTAGTAAACATATTATAAGTATATTGTACACAAAATGAAAATAATGTAATGTAATGTATTTCTCAAACCCAATATAATTCTAATAAAAATATGCTATTTTATGATATATTAGACATGTTTATATTTATACATGTACTCTTAGCCCTTTCCCTGTTCTATATTTAGTCCCGATTCCAATACCTATACAGAATATTTATGGACCAGAAATTATAATGAAAATATGGAAGGTGGAACATTGAAGTCATTCAGAAATTCTAAATAAACAGATGAATGAAATTCAGAGCAGATCCTGATCAGACGGTCCGTACATGATCCACGCGTGGTCTATCACACATCGGCGATGAGGGTACTACACAGTTGACCCTTTACTCAATGAATATTCATGTGAAAAATAATGACAATGAAATAGCATATGGACACGTGAATTTTATCAGGGCAAACTATGCAGAATGATATCTTTGACAGACCATCAGCAAACAAGATAGACCCTGATCAGACGGACATAAAAAAGCAACAAATAAAATTGCACCAAAGGCAACATCTTTTTTAAATAATTAATCCCCCCCCCCCATACACACACGTCCGAATAATGTTCTTTTTTTCGCTCAAAACAACATTTAAAAACCAAACCAAACATTTAATTCGATCTACGTTGAATCCATCCTCAGTACTTTCAGTAGTTTGATTATCTGGTTTTACATGCAGCGCCACCTATATGGCGAGTTCGGCTGAAGTGCATTATGCCTTCGGCGTTCGTCGTTCGGCTTTATGCTTGTTGCTATGGGCTTACCGCATTGGGTCATGTGTCATTGAAGAAACTTCAATGCAAGAAGGACTCCCATCTTGACATGCAATAATCGTTTAGCAAACTGTTCAACACCACAATGCAGGATGCATTTATCATGAAGCAAACTGAAATGCCACAATGCATGATGCAATTACAATGAAGCAAACTGAAATGCCACAAAGCATGATGCAATTTTGGCGTTGATCGTCCTCCATAATATGACGTCACGTAATTCGTACTTGCATGTATTTTCATTCAGGGGGCGAAACCGCTTTAGCAATCTTTCTATTTCTTCATTTTTTCCATTTTTCTTGGTGTTGCATGATAAAAGAATTACTATGCTAGTAGTTTGGAAGTTCAGCTGTATTTTGGCTCATCAGAAAAGTAGTTAAATGCTCGCCAAGGCTCGCATTTAACAACTTTTCTAACTCGCCAAAATACAGCTGAACTTCCAAACTACTAGCATAGTAATTCTTATATGTCAGACATAATAGCACTGAGTTTACATTAACTTTCCCTCATACAAATGCTGCCTCTGCAAACAGAGTAGACTAAGATCAGAAAACTCCTGTAGGAGCCCTATGATCAGGGTCTGCTGAAAATTTGTTGTGGATATACAGTTTCTAGTACTAAAATCTATCAATCTAAAAACATTCCTACGTACACAATTATGCCATTATAAAAAGTCAGCTAATAAATTTTCATGATGTCATTATTTCTCACATGAATATAATATTCAACTTGGAAAGGATTAACCCGTTCCCTCATGTTGAAGACTTTTGACGACTCTGTAAAAGTCACTTTGTGAAACCATTGTGATAAATAGAGCATTTGCTCCTATAGGAGCAAATGCTCTATTTATCACAATGGTTTCAAATTACAAAATTCTAAAATTTTCCTTTTCTCTAGTTTAAATGCTCCTTTTCAGTAGACTTATGCAGAGAGGTTGTATCTAAAAACAGCCTATGAGGTAAAGGTTAAACACTGAGAATAAACTTGCTCGTACTGAGGGTCACATAAGACATATCACCCTTCTCCTGCTGAACACAACCTAACTGGCTTTTACAGTTTGGATCTGGATGAAACTTTTAACCCATTCCCTCATAGGCTATTTTTAGACCCAATCTCTTTGAATAAATATACCGAAAAGGAGCAAAAAGGAATTTTTAGAATTGTGTAGTATTGAAACCATTGTGATAAATAGAGCATTTGCTCCTATAGGAGCAATGGTTTCAAAATGTGACTTTTACAGAGGCGTCAATATGAGGAAATGAGTTAGTTAAATTAACTCTGTATCTATATCTAATGATTGGCATCCAAGCTGTTTTGTTACTCAGTATTTTCTAAAAAGCATGAATAAATTGAAAGAAATTAACAAGTAAGCACTATATATATGCGGATGCCAATGCTCATTTTTTCGATTGGGTCCATAAAGTGGCATAATTTTGTAAAAGCAATATCTTTACAGTTATGGCCCTTGGTCAAATTGTAGCCCTCATGGTGATGAACAAGTTTAACACGATTTGCTTGAACAGTTTTAATACAATAGGTTTTTTGTTAGGGTTTTAAAAATTAGGTCAAAGTTCAAATTTCAAGGTCAAAAGTAAAAAAAAACCCATAACATTGACGGAAAGGTCTTGCCATACTAGGGATTCAGATATGAAATATGAGAACCTTGCTTGTTACGATTTCAAAATGACAGACATCTTAGATTTTTATTTCCTCAGTCAAAAAGGGACATAATTTTGTAAAATAAACCCTTAAATCTGGCCCTTTATTTTAGCCCTTGTACTGGTAAACAAGTGTGACTGTACAAAGTTTCATAGGATTTGCATAATTAGTAAAAGAAGTAAAAACGAGCATTTAAGTTTCCAGACGACAACAACAACAGTGATGACAACACAGACACCAAAGTTATGGCAACAGTTTGTTATTTTTTCTTCCAAAAGCAGACAAGCTAACAATTGCAACAAATCAGATTTTCCAAACCAGATAGCATTTTTACAACAGAAGAAGTATTAAGAAAATGAAACAGAAGTCCTTTACTCCTTGAATATTCATATTAGAAACTTAGTCGAAATAATGATTATTTATTAGATGCATTTTTATAATGGAAAATGAATAGAGTAAGTTTTGACCATAAACTGTAGAACCAGATCTATATTATTTCATAAGCATACAGAACATACCATGATCAGACAGCTCCTACAGCAGCCATCTGGTCTGGGTCTACACCGTTTACAAAGGCATTATTAAAGGGCTTTTCTATGGGGTAAAGGGTTACCATACTTATCCTCTACACCACAGCTTCATGTCTGACATCATGACTTTGTATTAGTACCCTATCTCTTTGCATGCTATGTTACAAATTGTCTTCAAAATCTGATATGTGCTACAATTCTCCAAACTTGTATCAAACAGTTTGGATTCTGATGAGACACCGAGTGACACCATATCTCATCTGGATCCTGTTGCGTAGATTATCATGGTTTCACCATCAGTATGTAAATAGCTATTGAAAACATTTGGCCCTAAAACATTAATGGCTAAAGTATGCCCATTAATTTTTGAAGATAATTGAAAAACTTCACACTTATTTAGCCCTTTACCCAGGCACGTACCCAGGTGGGGGGCTAGGGGGCCCGGGCCCCCCCAGCTGGCTGCCAAGATACCATTTTTAATGGGCCCTTTTTAGTATTCAGCTTAATCTACCGTTTTGAAATTTTACCAAGGCACTTTTTAGTGACCGATATTTTCCTCCCTGGAAGAGATTATCTGTTAGTTATCTTAGACAAAGACCGACCTGTCACGCTGTGATCCACGCTTGGCCTATTTTGGTATGGACCAATCAGGAGAATCCCCCGCGGAGAACACCCGAATTACGTAATCACGAGTTGGGTCCGGTTTTCGCTATATACTGGAGTTAAGCAGATAAATTAATCAGGAACCAGTCGTGTCAAAATGCAAATTGCTACGTTGTTCACAAACATTGTCAAAAAATTAAGACAAGGGGTGTGTTGTATCAAGACGTTATTAAGCATATCTTGCTACAAAAAGCAGTATACACTTAGACCGATAAGCCTTTTACTGACATTGATCAATAGCTCGTAATGAAAGAATAACTCCGAACAATTCGAATGATAAAAAAGTATTAATGATTCGTCCCCAGATCGATTGTACTGAATAAGTCGAGGTTTATTAACGTTTTTCATGGATTTTTTGGGCGACTTGAGATTGGGAATTTTGCTAAAATAAATGGGTGAAAAACATACATTTTGCCATTGGGGATATAGCCGAATAAGGGCTATAAAATCGGCTAAAAAGGCCCTGAAACTTATTGTAAATTAAAAAAAAAGAAATGTCTTTTTCATTGTATAAATAAATCTGTTATAACCAAACAGGCAGTTTTTTCACTTGAAGGGGAAAACATTGCTACCCGTTTTTATACAGTAAAAATGGCGAATTAGGGGAAACAATCAAGCGCAGTTTGCCAATTGGGCATATGATTTTAAAGGAAATCACGAGTATCTGTTATATAGAAAAAAAGCCCTGCCAGGTGAGCGATTAAGGGCCATCATGGCCCTCTTATTAAACTGTAACATTTCATGTTTGTAGTTTTGATCAGTGTTATTTTCACATTTAGAAGAAAGAACCCATTGTGATGCCATGGTTAGTTCAGTGTATATTTATTTGGATATTTTGCTTTTTTGCATATAATTTGGAAATGTTCTGAAAAAAAATAAATCAATAATCTATATATTTGCATTTCAGTTATTTATTCTTACAGAAAAAAACCTTTTCATATGTCTGTATGCCTGTCTGTCAATGGCAACAATCTTTAGACATGGTCACATGTCTGTCTGTCTTTTGTGTCAATGGCAAAACAACTTTAACCAATATCAAGTTTGTCTGTCAATGGAAAAAAATCATGAACACATATCCGTCTGTAAGTCTATACACTGAAACACAGGTGTAAACGGAACTGATTTCCTATATTATAGCATAAATTATATCTTGATAGAGTGATTCAGATAGCAGGAAATTGCACCATTCAATGTGGCAAACCAAAAAAAAATCGGCTACCGGGAGGGGACACCCCTCCCGTGCCCTCCCCACCTAGGCCCCCCCAGCGAGAATTTTCTGGGTACGGCCCTGCTTTACCTGACAGAGAAACTGTCTGACACCTCTGTAAATAGAGCAGACATGGTTCAGATGGCACCTGCCGGAGCAGTCTAATTAGAGTCTGCTCCATTTGCTTATGAAATCATATACAAATGTACATTTAGATCTGATTCAACAGTTTCTGCCATGGTCAAATTTCATTTGCTCATTATAAATGCCATTATAAAATTCATCTAATTAATATTCATAATGTCATTATGTCGTCCATGAATATTCATCAGGTAAATGGTAATTAGCATACTGTAACATCATGACTTCGGTCATCTTATAAACAAAATGGTATCTTATAAACAAAGTGCTAATTGTTTATTTCACACAGGTACATGTATTGCAGAGGCTTGAACCAAGATGTATATTCCAACTATAATACTATAATAGTCTAATTCCAGCACTAACAAGGTAAATTTGCTTAATCTAATAGATTTTGTCTGCCAAACAGCTTTTTTGGTCTTCCGAGACCTGAACAATTCTTGTAGTTTGCATGTTAATTCAAACAACAGATTTTCAGAGAATTTTACTGGTGGCCCATACCAGACTACTTGGTAGCACGCGCTGACCAAGTCACAATTTATATATTGTATTATGTCTCCTAAACATCAGTAACATGCAATGAAAATATGTAATGGGGGTTTTAGTGCCAGGTTTTAGGTCTATGTTTATAATGCTACTTATCCAGTGACTTGGGGTACTGTAGACAGGATCCAGGGCACATAACACCTTCATTAACCATTGCTAAACCCTTTACTCCATAAACACGCCATTGCAAACAGAGCAGACCCAGATCAGACTGCTCCTGTAGGAACCGTCTGATCAGGGTCTGCTCTGTTTGCTTATCCTATAGATATGGTTTTGCAGTTTCTGCCATAGTCAAAAATTTCTGTGTCCTGATGCTATTATAACAATTTATCTAATAAATATTCATGATGTCATTATTTCTTACATGAATATTCAAGGAGTAAAGGGTTAACCCTTCTCATGCTGAAATAGGAATCCATCCACTATGAATATTAATTAGCCGACCCATTCTAAAGTTGGATCAATTGTAGCCACTGAATTATCACAGCAAACAGTGTAGATCCACATGAGACAGCTCCTCTAGGAGCTGTCTCATGTGGGTCTACACTATTTGCAAGTACAGATTATGTAAGCAAATAGCATGAAAAGGGTTCATACCACAATAGTTGCTAATAATTAAAATAATTTGCAACAGCAGTCTGTCTATTACGCAAACTGTGCACAAGATTACTTGAGATACATGCAATTGTTCAAGCTGCTTCCATTTGCAGCTTTGAACAGTAAGTTCTGAAAGATAATTTTGCCCTCATGCCTCTTCAAAACAGTAATTGATCTTGCTTGGCATCTCATCTGGATCCAGACTATTTGCATTGGTGATCAGTATAACCACTAAATGACTGCTAGCTTGCAATTCAAAGAGTTAACCCTTATCCTGTTGATTGTGACCTAAGCATCATTTGCAAACAGCTTGGATCCAGATGAACTGCCGAGTAACTTGGTGTCTCATCAGGTTCTAAGTCGTTTGACCCTCAGTCAGTAGTTTCTCAAAAGCTTGAACAAATCACAAGTAAGTAAATCTTGCTTCATTATTCATATCAGATTTTCAGCAGAGATTTTTTCAGCAGGATAAGGCTTAAGAAGAATCATTTTTCTTATCACCCATGAACCAGTCCGTCTGGCTCAGGCCATAAAATTCTAAGTAAACATGGTAACTCACAGAACAGAGGCTGCCATACAATGTCCGACACCTAACTAATTTTCGTTACATCAAATTTGTTTTTTCCTCAGAAATATGAGATAACCTTGAAATTGCTTCACTTTAGGCTATGACTGATAGCTGCAGATAGGAATGATCTTGAGCAGTTGATCCACCTCTCATTCCGTCAAACACAACTACTCATGGTTTAACATAACCAGTACATTTTGTACTTATGTCATTTTACAGGAGGAACAATGTATGTCAAAAAGGCTTATGTGACACAATTAATATAACATGACTTCATTTCCAGCATGTCAAAACATAATATTTTTCCAGAAATTCATCAGGGACACAAGTTTTTATAAAGCCATGCTAGTGGCTGTGTGGCGTCCCTCTAATGGTTTCTGTAATTTATTTTGGCATTCCTGCAAGCACAAAAATCAAACAAGTTGTCATTGACATCTTCTGAGGTTTCCAGAATCTAGAATGTCCATGTGATTATGAGCTGTGTCTGTAATTGGCTTGTAAATTACTGAGAGAGAAAATGTCCAAAAAATATTTTTGCCTTGAAATATTTCGGCAAGAGCTTTTTATAAATTTAAAAAAGAAAGCTATTATCAACAGTAATGTTAGTCTTCAAATCAAACTTTTGACAAAAGTTTCAATTTTAGCTTTTTGCTCATGAGAGAGACTTGATTTTATTTTACATCAATATTATAATGAAGAAAATTCTAACAATTTTTCGAAGATTAATAACTGGTGGGAGTGTTCATAGGTAATCATTTAGACATTCCTGTGGTATAAAGAAAAGTGAAAGAAACTGGGAACCAGTTATAAGGAAAATACATCACTTTAGAATGTGCAAATTTCAGTCCAGCAGAACTTTGTCATGCACCCTCCAACATGTTGGTCTGACCTGCGATCTAATCAGGGCTGTGTTGGTGACAACTGGACGAAACCTCGCATCTCTTTGGACAATTAACTCATTCCCTCCGAGACTATTTTTATACCCAAACTCTTTGAATAAATCTACCAAAAAGGAGTATCAATTGTAGAAAAGGAAATTTTAAGAATTTTGTAGTTTGAAACCATTGTGATAATAGAGCATTATCACAACGGTTTCAAAATGTGATTTTTACTGAGGCGCCGGCGGAATGTGTCACTTGGATATAGGAGCAAATGCTCTATTTATCACAATGGTTTCAAAATGTGATTTTTACAGAGGCATCGGAATGCGTCACTAGGAGGGAATGTGTTAAACTGGCATTTGCCAACAATTTGTATCCAGGTCATATGAACAAAACTCAGAATGCTTGACATTTGCCATAATAATAATTCCCTCCATAATGCCATTATAAAGACGCAGCTGATTAATATTCATAGTCATTATCTTTTGCATGAATATTCATGAGAGAATTAGGGTTGAGGAATAATATTGGTATGATTCTATGTACACAGTTTCTGCCAGGGCTTTTTTTCATCAAGTGGGGAAGGGGCCTGGCCTCTACTTTTGGGGAAAAAATAGTACAGTATTTTGATATTGGCGAAACAAATTTCCAATGTAAAGTCATTGTTTGGGGGAAAAGTGCAGGATTTTAAAGAAATTTTCTGAGGGGAAGGGGCCTTTAAACGACCCCTACTATAGAAGGAAAAAAAGCCCTGTCTGCCATGACAAAAAATCCCTTGTAACTAATATAAAGTTTTAGCTCATCAATACCATAAAGTAATTATATCTTACATGAATATTCTGGATGAGAGAAACTTTCAGCATTAACCCTTTCAGTGCAGGAAATGATTATATACTGTTTTTTGCAAACAGTGTAGAACAAGATGAGAGGACTCTTAGAGGAGCCCTCTCATCAGAGGCCTTTCTGCACAGTTTTTCATGTAACACCTTTCTTTGACCAAATCCCTGAATACTCACAGCAAGCTTGACCTGTATGAAGTTTGGAATAGTCCCCTTGAATGTTCAGCATTGAAAGGGTTAATGGTTTTGTTTCAATTTCGAAAAGTTCATAATGACATTAGATGGCACACAAGCAGGTAATAGTTTACAATATAACCTTTTCTCCAGAACAACAAAAACGGAAAGACATATTAGATCTTGTTTCCCCCTCTGACATTATCTGCAATATCACTAAAACAGTTCCTGGATTATCCCACTTGTGATTTATCAAATGCTTTCAAACTGTGTCCCTAACTTGATTTCATAAATTATTTCCATTTAAAAATCAATACCCAGTGACAGCCATTATATGAAATGATATATGATAGAATGTGTGAAAGGAATTGAATGGAGTATAGCTTTCTCTTCACTATTTTGTAAAAATGATTGGATAATTGTCGTCCCTTGAGATTGAAACATGATCTGATGGAAAACCTTTGAAATATACGGCTGGTCTGCTCAATAAATGCAACTGTTGCACTTCTCCTCCAATATTTCAAGGCCATGTAGAGCAGTAGATATCTTAACCCTTTACACCATAAATATGCCTTTCTACGCAAACAGAGAACCAGATCAGATGGTTCATGTTGGAGCCGTCTGATCAGTGTCTGCTGTTTGCTTATCATATAATATAGATATGATTCTACAATTTCTGCCATGGCCAACATGTTCTGTGTCCATGTTTGTCTTAACCCTTTACACAATGAACTTGAACTAGAAACTACCGGTATAGAATCAGATCTGTATTATGCTATAAGCTTCAGGAGCCATCCAATCTGGGTCTAGTTGAGTCTCTGTTTGCAAAGGCATAGAAAGACTTATTTATGGAGGAAAGGCTTAAGTGACCACCAAAAAGGAGTTCTAATTATGGGTCTGTAAAGCAGGTGGTAGCGTAATGTAGGTCAAAAGTAATGCAAAAAGCACCTAAAGGAGCCTTGTGCATTACTTTTGCCTGCATTAAGCAATCACCTGCTTTTTAAACTCCTTTGCTCAATTAATGAATGACCGCTTAGGCCAGGTTCTACTGTATATATGTACATCAACCATAATATATACTGTAATACTGGGGTATTCAGTCTCCCCTATCCCATAGTAATTCCATTAGACACCATTTTGAAAGCTTTATATTAAACTACAGGGCTCCAGATAAGATGCGTAAATTAAAACATTTTCAAGAATAACTCTTCGAGACGATTCTATAAGAGTGGTCACAGTATAGGCCTAGGTTGGGTGGAAAATATTTAGTATTTGGGTAGTCATCCTTATCTGCAGCTCTGAGAACCACAACATAATAACATTTGAAACAAAGTGGTCCATATGACATTGTGTAAAATTGATGCAAATGGACAAGGACATTATCAAAATATAATACACTTGGGAAAATTGTCAATAACATTTAAGATTCAACTGAATCATTATTTGCATCAACTGAAATGACTACCAATTTAATAAATTGATATAGTGGCTTAGATTTTTATAATACACTGTTCACAAAATTTAAAGAATCACTTGTTATTTTCCCATTGAGTTACATACAATGACCATCAACATTAGACAGTCTGTCATTTCTGGGAAAGAGGTCACAAAAACTTTGCCTTCAACTTCCTGTAGATGACTGGTCAGTTGTCTGATCTGGGCCTGCTCTGTTCGCTTATGCAATTATATAGATCTGATTCTCCAGTTTCTGCCATAGTAAAAAATTCCTGTTCATATGCCATTATAAACAAGAGGGTCAAGATGGTCTTAATCGCTCACCTGATTATCATAGATTTAAAATTATAACAGGGTAGTCCCAGGGTGGGGCCAATATTGACCTAAGGGAACAATGGTGGTAGTGGATCATGAGCAGTGGTTCTGGAGAACAAGATTTTCAAAGCTTCAGAATATTGATTTTATAAAGACTATAATTCTGACCAATCATAATATTAGGCTAAAAATGTGACCTCTAAAGTGATTTTTCTAAGATTTGACCAAGTGACCAACTTTTTGATCCCATCCAGACCATGATCAAACTCAACCTTGATATCACCAAGACAAACATTCTGAGAAAGTTTGAGGAAGATTTGACTAAAAATGTGGCCGCTGGAGTGTAAAGAAGATTTTTCTAAGATATGACCTAGTGACCTACATTTTGGCCCCACTTTCGAACACTTCCAAGATGTTATCAGGACAATCATTCTGACTAAGCTTCATGAAGACTGGGCTAAAAATGTGACCTCTAGCTTGTTCACAAGGTTTACCTACCATTTGACCTGTTGACCTAGCTTTTGACCCTACATGACCCACTTTCAAACTCTATTGAGATTCTATCAAGGCAATCATTCTGACTAAGTTTCATGCAGATTGGACAAAAAATGTGACCTCGAGAGTATCCACAATGTTTTTCTACTGTTTGACCTACTGACCTTGTTTATGACCCCAAGTGACCCACTTTCAAACTTGTCAGAGATTTGATCAACACAATCATTCTGATGTAATTTCATGAAGATGGGGCTGAAAATGTGACCTCTAGAGTGTTCACAAGGTTTTTCTACTATTTGATCTGGTGACCTAGTTTTTGACCCTACATGACCCACTTTCAAAGATGTCAGAGATTTTATCAGAACAATCATTCTGACAAAGTTTCATGAGGTTTGGGCTGAAAATGTGACCTCTTAAAAGACTAAAATGTTCACAAGGTTTTCCTACTAGATGACCTAGTTTTTGACCCCACATACATGTAACCCACTTTCAAACTTGTGCGAGATTTTATCAAGACAATCATTCTGACCAAGTTTCATGATGATTGGACTCAAATTGTGACCACTAGTGTTCACAAGCAAATTGTTGACGACGGATGACGGATGACGGACATTCAAGTCTCCCAAAAGCTCACCCTGACCTTTACTCAGGTAAGCTCAAAATAATGTAATCAATATTCATAAATATCATTCTTTCTTCCGTGAATATTCATGAAATAAAAAAGATTAATGCATATGAGTGTTCAATACATTCATTAACAGCTAAACATGTTTTAACACATTTGCAAACAGAGTAGAACCAGATCAGACGGCACCTATAGGAGCCGTCTGATCAGGGTCTGCTCTGTTTGCTAATGGAATTTGAAAGATCTG
This sequence comes from Azorinus chamasolen, assembly GCA_963576725.1. Lineage (NCBI taxonomy): Eukaryota > Metazoa > Mollusca > Bivalvia > Cardiida > Solecurtidae > Azorinus > Azorinus chamasolen. The sequence goes on along the minus strand of OY755243.1, from coordinate 47,045,181 downwards.
CTTCTTTACTTTCTAAAATGGCTACAATGTTCCACCTTCCATATTTCATTATAACTATTTTTCTATGAATATTCAGTAGTTATTGAAATTTGGAATAAATATAGATCAGGTCCAAGAGTTAAAAGTGACCTGGAACTGCTTCATTCCTGTGTTAAAATTTTAGATAAAAATCGCAAAACCTTGTTCCTCACAAAAATAGCAGGTTTTGTCAATATTTTCAGTGTACAATGCATCAGAGGTTTATTCTGAAGGTTCAGGAGGCACACAAACACATCTAAAATTGTTGTATGAAAGCAAATTTTATCTTTGTTACTTGTGTTGATTAAAAAAAAATCATTTTTTGTGAGGAATGTTGAAAACTTACACTTTTTGTATTTTTCAATCTACACTGCAGAGTTGCATTTTATTAATAAATGCACAAATTGTTCTCAGACCATCATTTTGAACGTCTTGACAACACATGAAATTGGAAATGGATGCTATTTAGAATGCTTTTCTAGAATTGACAGGTCGTCAAATGATTATGTGTTACAATAATTGGCACTGGTATCAGTCAGTATCTCTACATCTGCAGTATAAACATGTGGTGTGCAACTGCAGTGAAAGGCAACACCAGGGAATATTGGTTTAACCCATGATTCCTCATATATGCTATTTTAAAATTCAGCCTCTTTGAATAAATCTACCAGAAAGGAACATTTACTAGAGAAAAGCAGTCACTTTTTGAATTCTACATACTTTTGAAACCATTGTGATAAATAGAGCATCAACTTTGCTCATGTGGAGCAAATGCTCTATTTATCACAATGGTTTAAAAAAGTAACTTATACAGAGGTGTCAGTGTGCAGGAACTTTATTCTTCAAAGAAAATTTTATTTGTCATTGGATAAACTTGGCATTTAGTTAAAAGTGTTCCACTGTAAGATACTGCACAAGTTTCATGTAAATCAGAAGAGCCAAGATACCCATATATCGCTTAACTATGTACCTGTGTAAGCCTTGACAATTCAATTTTCATTAATCCACTATTTACAATACAATAGGCAAGTGCCATTAACATACGGGCAGACCATTCTAATCAGTATTTGTCACCACAGTATAAATCTTAAGGAAGTGACTGTCTTGCATGTAAATGACAATTTTCCCAAGATGTTGAGAATCTAAGATCACAGCAAAACAAACAAATGTTTCAGTCAATGATTGTTGACACACTATAAACAGCTGGATAAATGACTGGGTTTATTGTGCCCTTCAACCTTTACAGAATGAATATTCATGCAAGAAATAATGACTATGAATTTTAATTGGATGAACTTTTATAATGGTAAATGCCATTACAAATAAGAGAATGTTTCACCATGGCACAAACTGTAGAATCGGATCTTTAGTACAGTAGAACCCCTCTAATGTGACCACTTAATGAATAAACATGGATGTCTTTATAAGCAGGTGGTTGCTTAATGCAGGACAAAAGTAATGCAGAAAGCTCACGAGCTTTCTGCATTATTTTTGTCCTGCATTAAGCTACCACCTGCCTCTAGCACCCATAATTATACCTCTTTCAGGTGGTTGCAATAGTGGGGTTTTACTGTATTTCATATGCATTTACAGTGCTGACCCTGATCAGACTGCTCCTATAGGAGCCATCTTATCTGGGTCTGCTCTGGTGTCAAAGGTGTCAAAAGGCATCTCTATCAGGTAAAATGCTAACTGAATGTTTGCAGGAAGTTATTGACATTATACTTACAGTACATATATAAATAAGGGTTGACCCTCCATAGGTTACTCCATAGATATGCATCTTTATGCCTTTGCGAATAGAGCAGACCAAGATCAGATGGCTCCTGTGGGAGTCATCTGATCTGGATCTGCTCTGTTTATTTATGGCATAATATACATTATATTCTAAGTTCTGTCAAGCCCAAAATATTTCGAGTTCATAAATCCATTGTAAAAATTCAGCTAATAAACATTCATGACCTTGTTATAATTTCTGACATAAATATGGCTGAGAATTAACCCATTCCCTCATAGGCTATTTATAGATCCAACCACTTTGAATAAATCTACCGAAAAGGAGCATTAACAAGAGAAAAGGATGTTTTTTAGAATTTTGTAGTTTGAAACCATTGTGATAAATAGAGCATTTGCTCCTATAGGAGCAAATGCTCTATTTATCACAATGGTTTCAACAGGAATTTTTTACAGAGGCGTAGAAAGGCGTATTTATGGAGGAAAGGGTTAAGGAACTTTAGTAAAGAAGTAATTAGATCTCTTTAGGCAGGTGCCTGCTTAATTAGGAAGCTTTCTTTATGGCTTCACCCTGCATTAAGCTGCCACCTGGTTCAAAGACTGACATTGATACTAATTTGAAAGTCTGGTTCAATGGGGGTTTACTGTAGATAGTTAAATACTAATTGTTATCAACAGCTTTGGCATTTGCAAAACGTTTGGATCCAGTTTGTGCTATAAATAGAGGATCTTACATGAGTGTTCATTACACATTGTTTTTATGAAACGAGTTAACTATAATAATATGACACGAGCTTTTGGTGAGTGTCATATTCATTACAGTAAACACAAGTTTCATAAAAACAATGTATAATGAACACGAATGTAAGATTCTTTTTATCACATAATCCTTAAAATGCCATAGAAAATAAAACAGACTAGCTGGCGGCTGTGTCTGCCATTGCTTTACAAACAGCGTAGTAATACAACGGACAACGCGCATGGAGTGCTATGATTGGCTTACGCTTTTTAAATGAGCGCTATGATTGGCTAACTTGCTAATTTGCATAAAAAATGCACTAGTGCAATTCTGCGAAATACGGCACTCAGTTACGACACTCCCGCATGGTAGATTATGTGATAAATAGTGTTTCAAAATCCTAATCCTGTTGGGTTTTTTTTAAAAGAAATGGAAGGAAAGGCCAGCCAGTTAAAGATGCTTGAAGGCCTTGCAGACATAGTAACTCAGATCAGACAGCTCCTGTATGAACCGTCAGACTAGCGACTGCTGTTTTTGCTTACAAAATTATACAGACCTGATTCTCTACTTTCTGCCATATTCAAAATTTCACTGTTTGACACATAAAATTTAGCTAATTAATATATTCATAATGTCATTAATTCTTACATGAATGTTCATCAGGTAAAAGTTCAAGCTGATGACTATTTTCTACAGATATTTACAACACATTAATGACATTTAGTGTTAACTTAAATGGGTTAACCCTTTACTCAATAAATACGCCTTTCTAAGCCTTTGCAAACAGAGTATACCCAGATCAGATGGCTCCTATGTTAGGGTCTGCTCTCTTTGCTAATGGAATTTGATAGATCTGTTTCTTTACTTTCTAAATGGCTACAATATTCCGTATCCATATTTCATTATAATTTTGTCCATGAATATTCAGTAGGTATAAGGAAAATGGTTAAGTGGACGTTGGGAACAACCTATGGCTCAACTTTTGATGTTGAATTGTCCATTATTGTTCAACATTTAGTATGAAAGGATTAACCCTTTCCTCCATAAATACGCCTTTCTACGCCTCTGTAAAAGTCTCTTTATGAAACCATTGTGATAAATAAAGCATTTGCTCATATAGGAGCAGATGCTCTATTTTCACAATGGTTTCAAATTACAAAATTCTAAAAAAAATCCTTTTCTCTAGTTAGTGCTCCTTTTCGGTAAATTGAGTCAAAGAGGTTGGGTCTAAAAATAGCCTATGAGGTAATGGGTTAAATTTGCTAGAGGATTCTAAATGACAAACAATGCAGACCCTTATCACAAGGCTCCTCTGAGCCCTCTAACTCTGTTGACAAATAGAAATACCAATCAACTGAACTCGTTCCATACCTTCAACTTTTGCAAATAGTTTGGAACATGAAAAATACGTTTTTATAATTGAAGTAGACAATTGTATTTGCGGACGATAATTGCTCAGAGTGCGGTAAGTTAATTCAGGTCAACACAAGTTCTGTTCATTTTAAATGATAGCCTTTCATACTGGTTAGACAATTTATTCACTAACAGCCAAGTAATTATCTGCAGAATTAATTTGCAGTCTGCTTTGTTGATAAATGAAAATATTCGTTCAGTCTACTTCCTCGAGTCCTGAAAGGATACAAAGTACATTTATATCCATCTGAATCAAAACTGTTCGAACGGGTGAATGCAGTGAAAGAGTGTAGATCCATAATACAGGGGTGGCGATATCTAAATTTGGATGACTTAATTGTCCGTTTTTGTCAATAACCATATTCTACAAGTCTGTATGATGAATTAATAACAAAAATTACAAGCGAGGTTTTACCCAAGCGTAAAATGTCTGCGTAAAACATGCAGGGTAAAAGATAAAACAGAGAGCAATACTATTATTTAGTAATTTTGATTAAATGCATGGACATACAAAATGTACAAAGTTCTGACCAACAACAATCAACTGACTTCTGAAATAAGCAACTGTTCCTCTAAACAGGTATAAGTTTTGTTCCAGCTGCTATTGCTTTGGTTTCTAGCATTAATAAAATTATAATAACCTTTGCAAACAGTCTGGATCCAGATGAGACGCCAAGTAACTTGGCACCTCATCAGGGTCCAAACTGTTTTTCACTCTGACATTTATTTTTGAAAAGATATGGAAGAAAAAAGATTGCACCAGACAACAATATTTGCAAATATTAATTGCTCAGAGTGCAGAAGGTATTTGGAGTACATTATGCTGGACAGCAAATGACCTGCATAATGTCAAACATCATGACATTTACATCAGAGAGTTCTTGGGCATTTAAGTGAGGCCAAAACTAAATAGTGAGCACAGTGAAAAATATTGCAGCTGCATTTTTCTGGAGTGTAAATCTGGAGAGTACAGTTATAAAGAAATATGAAAGTGGAACATTGTATACATTTTAGAAAGCAAAGAAACAGACCTATTAAATTCTATTAGCAAACAGAGCAGACCCTGATCAGACGGCTCCTCTAGGAGCCGTCTGACCTGGGTCTACTCTGTTTGCAAATGCGTGAAAACACTTTTATATGAGGGAAAGGGTTAACTCTTTATCTGATAACACCTTTTCATGCCTTTGCAAACAGAATAGACCTATATCAGATGGCTTCTCCATTTGCTTATAGACTAATATGGATATAATTCTGCCTGATGGCCAAAATTCATGCATTCACATGCCATTATAAAAAATAATCTAATTTATATATCTTTGATTTCATTATTTTTTACATGAATATTAATTTTGGTAAAGACTAAAGAATGAAACATTAAAAGGTGTTACAACAGTTTTACATTAAACACCTCAAGTGACCTGTCTGCTGTAGTCTCCTTATGGACCAACCATATTGCATGCCCTTCTTCTGTTCAGTTTAATAATTAATGTAGCTGAATATTTTATCCCTATGAAGATTGTACACAGCCTTCCTGCGTTGCCGAGACATTATAGTGCAGTGTCTATTCTACTACCCTTTTAACCCTTTCCCTGTTTCATATTTATACAAAATTTCTTCACCTCATGAATAATAATATTCATGCACAGAATCAATAAAATTGAACATGGAAAAGGTTTTTTATTCACAGTTGTGGAAACTGCATAATCAGATCTATAAATTTCAATATTAAGCAAACAGAGCAGACTGTGATCAGACAGATCCTACAGGAGCCATCTAATCTGGGTCTACTCTGTTTGCAAATGTGCGAAAAGGCCTACATGTGAAAGAAACGGTCAACTCTTACTATACACCTTGTGCTTACAAATTAATTTTGTGATGACCTTTGTAAATGGTTTGGCTCCAGATGAGTAATGAGTAAATCTTGGTGTCATCAGGAACAAAACTAGTTGATACTGCTCAATGGTTTAGAACATTTGCTTTGGAAAATTATCCCTTATCCCCCTAATTGCCATTAAATTCACATTTGTAAAGTTTGGATCCAGATGACTCAGAGTAATTTGACATATCATCTGGATCCAAGCAGTTTGACACTTTGTCAATAGTTTCTCAAAAGCTTGTGTCATAATACATGTACTTGGTCAACATTTTTTCAAAAGCTTTCAAGATCAAATCAGAAGTCACCATTGAACAGATCCAGATTTGATGGGACATTTTCAAAGTGGGATAAAGGTTTACCATTATTCATGCCTAACTCTGCTCATTACGAATTCCAACTATTTTAACCCATTCCCCCATAGGCTATTTTTAGACCCAACCTTTTTTAATAAATCTAACAAAAAGGAGCATTTACTAGAGAAAGGAAAAGTTTAGAATTGTGTAGTATTAAACGCATTGTGATAAATAGAGCATTTGCTCCTATGGAGCAAATGCTCTATTTATCACAATGGTTTCAAAAAGTGACTTTTACAGGGTGGAGAGGAGGTGCGGGTGGCAGACACTGAAAAGCATCTCTGAAATTTCTGTGAGGGACCGGGATTTGAACCCTGGACCTCCGGATTGGTATTCAAGTGCGTTACCACTAGACCACCGCACACCACAAAGGCAAAGGCATCAAAAGACGTCTCTATGATGTAATGGGTATTATGACTATTAATATCAGACAGCTTCTACAGGAGTCATCAGATCTGAGTCTACTCCGCAACTGCATAAAACTGTATCTCTATCAGGTAATGGGTTAATGAGAGGATAAGTTTGGCAGACAACAATCACTAAACCAGCCAAGAGCTAGGGTTGGCAGAAAAGGTCATGGCGCCTTTTGCTCATGCTTGTGGCTCTGACTTAATCCCTCTCTCTGGTCATATCTTGTTACAGATGAATATTCATCATGTGCCAATTATAAACATTTATATAATTCAATTCTTGTATTTATGAAAAAAATAACACAAAGAAATGTATTGCCTTTAACCCTTTCCTTCATACAAATGCATTTTCACGCATTTGCAAACAGAGTAGACCCAGATCAGATTGCTCCTATAGGAGCCGTCTAATCAGGGTCAGCTCTGTTTGCTACTGGAATTTGATCAGTTTCTTTACTTTCTAAAATGGCTACTATGTTCCATCTTTCACATTCTCATGATAACTATTTTTCCATGAAAATTCAGTAGGTATTCAAATTTGAAATAAATATAGAATAGGGAAAAGGTTAAATAAATATAAAATAAGGAAAGTTATTGTCATGGCTAACTGAAAAGAATCAGACCTGCAAAAATATAAGCAAACAGAGCAGACCCTAATATCTGGGTCTACTCTGTTTGCATTTAGGCATAAGGGTCGGGAATATCAGGTAAAGAGTTATAGCTCTAATACCAGATGAACTACTTATGATATCTACTGTTTCAGGCTAAATGACTATCAACTGTAAAAAGTATTGTCATCGGTTTGAATTCATCAAAACTGAAAGTAGCTTGATATGATGATATGACCATTTAAGAATACTAGGCCTACACATGTGTGGACTAGTTGGGTCCAGTCAGATTCAACAGCAGCATGTGGACCATTTCCAATGTAAAATACTCAGATCTACTGAAGACAAGATGCCTTAGGTATTTTTTTTATATTTCTCTGCAAAAACCTTGCTAGCAACTGCATATTCATAGAATAACTCTGGGATGCTATTATAATGAATAGCAACAAGACAGCCGAGAAATACGAGATTTTAATAGGTTAATAGACTAGGGTCAACGCATCTACAGCCATGCAGTACAAATCATGCTGTATTGCAATAATGTATATCTAGCTGATCTGGATCTACACTGTATGCGATGTCTGTGTCATTTCCCCTGTGACACACCTGTCACTGTCATGTGAATCAAAGCATTCTGCTATATCTGACCCTCTCATACATTCAAAGTTGTCATTTAGGCGGACTGTTCGTCCGTCTGCTTGCTTGCAATATTCCTTACCTTGAAAGAAAGCCTTAACAGGTGGATGTCGCTTGTGTTTTTTGCCTGTTATGAGTTGCACCTGCATGCAAGTTAATAAAACAATACACATCACTTTAATCCGTGTGTATTGATAGCGAGCAGACGACACCGCCATCTTCCTGTGTTCTATGTCACACCTTTAATAATCCCTCAAACCATCTGTCAAATTATGGCCTGTCCAATTCTTGCCCAATGTTTATGTCCACAAAAGATTGTCTCTCTATCCTGTGTTTACAAACTCAGACGACACATGTGAGACGAGCGCATAGAGAAATGTGACAATTGAACGCATCAGGTCCGCTGAGTGTATAGATATTCGATTGATGTTTCGCCACTACCGTGTGCCTTATCAGAAGATGGGAGAAACCATTATGCTACTAGGGTTATTGATTAACTGATTGATTTTTTAGTCGCGCAGGTGTGATGCTTCGCGCAGGTATCTCGTCACGCATTGTAGCCGAAACAGTAAAACATTAACAAATATACGAAACAAAACGACCTTGCACGAGAGAAAGAGCGTGAATAGATTGACTTTGTAATCTGACCTAACCCAAAACCAAACAGTGGAGTAACTCGACCTCAGATCACGAACGATAATCTACTTTCAGTTTGATTGCGGCGGCGTGCCGACACAGTCCCTGTCAGTGTTATCAGTACCAGTTACTTATCCCTTTCCTTCATTATAGACGCCTTTTCACACATTTGCAAACAGAGTAGACCCAGATCAGACGGTTCTTATAGGAGCCGTCTGATCAGGATCTGTTCTGTTGCTATTCTGTTTCTTTACTTTCTAAAATGGCTAGATCCATGTAGGCTACAATGTTCCACCTTCCATATTTCATTATAAATTATAGCCTCACTATTTTTGGGAATATTCAGTAGGTAGTGAAATTTGGAATACACACAGAACAGGGAAATGGTTATAAATACAAACAATGACATGACAGATGAGACGACGAATAACTCTTCAGCATTCAAATTGTTTGACATTTAGGTCAAGTTTTTTGAAAAACATTTCAGGACATTCACTTCAGAATTTCAATGATTTGTTCCAAACAACGTATTTTACAGACAACTTGGCATGCAGAGTTTACATGTCTAGATCGTACTGCATAACACATTTGCCTTTTTTCATATTTTCCCATTTTAAAACATGCCTGAAATTCCGCACAAGTGCCGTCACGTGCAACACGTGGCAGTAGAAAAATTGATTGATTGTATGTTGCGATGCGCAATGGGATTTGTACTTTAAATAAACATCTATTCATCAGAGTTTTTAAAGTTTCGTCTTCAAAAACTGTTGTCTGCTTCATTTTTTCATTAAAAATTATTTCGATTCCAAATGTTGAATATTTTTTCGCGTTGACACTGGGGAATTCATTTTTAAAGTAAAACATGCAACGACTCAACCTATGGATTTCACCATGAATGATGATTCAAATATGATCATCCTTTTGTGTTCTTAAAATGCAGTATTTCCTGGGGACAGTCACGGATGTGGACAAAGGTACCATCTTTTGAGCAGCGTTCATTTGAAGACAGACTCCTCGTGAGGGAATACAAGAGAATCCATCGAAAGCGAAATAAATACACATTGGTGTCGTTAAAGGCATGTGGTTGCTTATTTAACCCTTTCCCTGTTCTATATTTAGGCCAATTTTCAGTACCTACTGAATATTCATTAACAAAATAGTTATAAAGAATTCTTGAAGGTGGAACATTGTAGACATTTTAGAAAGTAAAGAAACATATCTATCAAATTCTAATAGCAAACAGAGTAGACCCTGATTAGACGGCTCCTATAGGAGCCGTCTGATCTGGGTCTACTCTGTTTGCAAATGCGTGAAAACACGTTTGTATGAGGGAAAGGGTTAAGCGGGGCAAACATACTGCAGAAGGCTCCAGTAGGAGCTTGTTCTGCATTAAGATACCACCTGAATTATAACTCGTTAAATTAATCTGTTAACAGAGGCTTTTATGTTTATAATGGTACAATACATAGTATATAAACGAGTTTATTATGGTAAACGAGTTTCATGAAAACAATGTGTAATGAACACTCATGTAAGATTCTTTTTATCATATAAGCCTTAAAAATGCCATAGAAAATGAAACATGCTATAGTATAGCTGACGGCTGTTCCGGCTATTGCTTACAGACAGCGTAGTGATACAACGGACGACGCACATGGAAGCTACGATTGTCTAATGATTGCTAATTTGCATACAAAATGCACTAGTGCATTTCCGCTATTTACGGCACGGTATGACTAAAACACGAAAGGAGGATTTTTTGGCGAAAGGAGGCGAAAGGAGGATTAAAAATCAATATTGGCTATTTATTAGTTATTATAAATGATATGGACATATAATTTAAATATATTTAGCACTAATATAATGATTTAAGACTGAATATATTAACATCATTAATATATTGATAACATTTACAGGGACAACGGATTACTTGCTCCTTTCGTCACTGTAAATCCCGCGAAAGGAGTTCTTAGTTAAGTGGGTTATTAATAATAGGTAATAATTAGTGTTTTTAATTAATATATACATATATTTTAAGTATATTTGGTAGTAAAATAATTAAATAAGCCTGCATATATTACCACACCATTAATATATTGATGCCATTTACGGGGGAAACGGATTACTTGCTCCTTTCGCCACTGTAAATCCCGCGAAAGGAGCCTTTAATGTAATTGAATTAATAACTGTGGGTTACTTAAGGTAATTCGAAGTTGGTTTGATAAAGCTCCTTTCGCTGAAAATCCATGGTCTACAAGTTGGAAAAGGAGGCTCCTTTCGCCAGCTGTAAATCCTGCGCAAGGAGCTCTTAATGTAATTGAATGAAGAACTGTGGGTTATTTGAGGTAACTTGGTTTGATAAAGCCCCTTTCGCTGAAAATCCATGGTGTACAGTTGGGGAAAGGAGGTTCCTGCGAAAGGAGCCCTTAATGTATTTGAATGAAGAATTGTAGGTTACTTGAGAAAAGTTGGTTTAATAAAGCTCCTTTCGCTGAAATTCCATGGTCTTCAGTTGGAAAAGGAGGCTCCTTTCGCCAGCTGTAAATCCTGCGTAAGGAGCTCATATATTGTAATTGAATGAAGAACTGTGGGTTACTTGAGGTAATTTGGTTTTATTAAACTTCTTTCGCTGAAAATCCATGTTCTACAGTTGGGGAAAGGAGGCTCCTTTCGCAAGCTGTAAAACCCGCGAAAGGAACTCTTAATATAATTGAATGAAGACCCGGATTATATTGCTCCTAAAGGAGCAGTCTGATCTGGGTGTACGCTGTTTGCAAAGGCGTAGAAAGGCGTATTGATGGAGTAAAGGGTAAACAGGTTAGACCCTGTTAAACTGGAACTTTAAAAATATTTCCCTGCGTCCATTAAACATCATAAAAAGAAACAAAGCTCGGTGATTACGTGATTGTTGTGATTTTGCTATCAAGACGTTTTGATATTCTTACTGTTCAAAATGTTTTGATGTTTTGTATGTATATTGTGGCGATGTACTATGTACAAGTCTTTAATAAATTATCTGTTCTGTTCTGATATTTAGCCATATTGTCTACCCGAGGGTTCTCCGGCACGCGTGATAGGCTAAGTAGCTGTGTATCTGTGTTAATTCCTTTAATTACCACATGCTGGGTGTGATTGAGAACATTAATTAAATGTTTATACGGTTATATTTTCTGTGCGTCGTTGACAGTGGTCGATGGGGATTTAGATTGAATGGCTTTGTCCTAAATCAGTAACATCACAGTTTGAAAATACTTATATCATATAAATATACATGTGTATAACTTGCACAACACAGCAAACCAGCGTAGACCCAGATCATTGGATGGTGTAGTGGTATCTATGCAGTTTGATTATAATTGTTTCCCTAAGATCAGGTTTTACCGGGTATCAATTCACATCGGCAAAACTAAATACCCTTGAATGGTTTGTCTTAAACCCAATTACAAAATTAACGTAGTTGTCATAATCCAATCAGTGAAATTGCACGTGTCCGATTTACTGCTAACCTTTAACACGCCATATACTGAAGATTAATGCATTGTCGGAGAGTGTAATACTTTGGACAAACTAAAAAACCGCTATTGTGTACACGTGCCACAATCCATTAAAGATCCTTGATGGGTCATTATCCAATCAGTGAAACTTCTAGTGCCCGATTCATTATTGACCTTTAACATGCTACATGCGTATATGCAATTAAACCTTTATTCTAAGAATATTCATATCAGAAATAGGGACATCACGATGTTTGCAAGGTTGAAAAGATTGAGCATATTTGTAAAAATGTGTTTTTCATAGATGTATACTGTCTAAAATATATACATGTATGGCCAACTGTAGACCAAAGATTTTTAGTGAAAGGAGCTTTATCAAACCAACTTACCTGTAGTAACCCCCACTTCTACATTCAAATTTATTAAGAGCTCCTTTCACGGGATTTATAGCTGGCGAAAGGAGCATCCTTTCGGCAACTTCAGACCAAGGATTTTAGCGAAAGGAACTTTATCAATCCAACTTACCTGTAGTAACCCACAATTCTACATTCAATTATATTAAGAGCTCCTTTCACGGGGTTTACAGCTGGCGAAAGGAGCCTCCTTTCGCCAACTGTAGACCTTGGATTTTCAGCGGATGGAGCTTTATCAAACCAACTAACCTGTAGTAACCCACAGTTCTTCATTCAATTATATTAAGAGCTCCTTTCGCGGGATTTACAGCTGGCCAATTTAAAGTAGCCTCCTTTCGCCAACTGCAGACCGAGGATTTAAATTAGGGAAAGGAGCTTTTTCAAACCAACTCAAATGTAGTAACACATAGTTCTTCATCAAATTATATTAAGAGCTCCTTTCACGGGATTTACAGCTGGCGAAAGGAGCCTCCTTTCGACAACTTGTAGACCATGGATTTTCAGCGGATTGAGCTTTATCAAATCAACTTACATGAAGTAATCAACAGTTCTTCATTCGATTATAGAACTCCTTTCGCGATATTTAAAGCTGGCGAAAGGAGCAAGTAACCCGTTTCCCCCATAAATGTCATCAATATATTAATGATGTGGTAATATATTCAGGCTTATTTCATTATTTTAATGCCAAATATACTTAAAATATGTGTAGATCTATATATTAATTAAAAACACTAAGTATTACATATTATTAAAAACCCGCAGTTCTACATTCAATTACATTACTTAAGAGCTCCTTTCGCGGTATTTACTGTGGCGAAAGGAGCAAGTAATACGTTTTCCTTGTAAATGTCATCAATATATTAATGATGTGTTCATATATTCAGGCTTAAATCAGTATATTAGTGCCAAATACATTTAAAATATATGTCCATATCATTTAACTAACTTAGTAATAACTAATAAATAGCCAACATTAATTTTTAATCCTCCTTTCGCCTCCTTTCGCCAAAAAATCCTCCTTTCGTGTTTTAGTCATACCCTTTACGGCATTCTGTTACGGCACCCCCACAAGGCAGATTATGTGATTAATAACGTTACAAAATGTACAGTCTAAAGAAGTGATCTGCAGTGTGTTTGACATGAAGGGAAAGTCCAACTAGGCTGGTATGTTCATGCAGACAACCGAAAGCCTAACATACAAAGCACGTCAAAAAGCTGTTAGTAACTTACATACCCAGTATGACTGGTATGTGCATCATGACAAAATAAGAGCCTAACACAACAATTCCAATTTTTGTACCATATTACCCGTAAGGCTGGTATGTGCATGTAGACATCCAAGAGCCTAATACAAGTCCAAATTCTGTACCATACTACCAGCAAAACTGGTATGTGCATACTGACACCCGAGACCCTGACACAATTCCAATTTCTGTACCATATTGCCAGCAAGTCCGAGTGAAGTATCATATTACTATCAAAACTGGTATGTGCTTGTAGATACTTGAGAGTCTACGTTTTGTACCATACTACCAACCAGACTGGTATGTGCATGGTGACACCCGAGAGCCTCCTAACACAACAAGTCCATGTTCTGTAATATACTACATGTACCAGCAAGGCTGGTGTGTGAATGTTGACACCTGAGACCTACAAGTCCAAGTGCTGTACCATACTACCAGTATGACGGTACATGCATGGTGACACCTGATAGCCTAACACAAGTGTATTAATGCTGTACCATATTATCAGCAAGGCTGGTATTTGCATGTAGACACTCAAGAGCCTAACACAAGTCCAAGTACTGTACCATACTGCCAGCAAGACTAACTAGTATGTGCATGGTGACACCCGATAGCTTAACACAAATCCAAGTGCTGTACCATACTACCAGCACTGCTGGTACATGTATGTGCATGGTGACACCTGATAGCTTAACACAAATCCAAGTGTTGTTCCATACTACCAGCACTGCTGGTATGTGCATGGTGACACCTGATAGCTTAACACGAATCCAAGTGCTGTACCATACTACCAGCATTGCTGGTACATGTATGTGCATGGTGACACCTGATAGCTTAACACAATCCAAGTGCTGTACCATACTACCAGCATTGCTGGTATGTGCATGGTGACACATGATAGCCTAACATAAGTCCAAGTTCTGTACCATACTACCAGCATTGCTGGTATGTGCATGGTGACACATGATAGCCTAACATAAGTCCAAGTTCTGTACCATACTACCAGCACTGTTGGTATGTGCATGGTGACACCTGATAGCCCAACACAAGTCCAAGTTCTGTACCATACTACCAGGAAGACTGGTGTGTGCATGTAGATACACAAGGGTCTATAACTCTGTACCATACTACTAGTATATTACTAGTCTGACAATACTAACCCTTATAAACTTTAACTGCTAAATATGCCTGCTGAAATCCTGACCTGCTGTTAAGTTTTACTAAATTCCTATTTATTCAAGCTTTAGAGATACTATCGTTCAAGTGTAAAACAACTTGATACCCGACCCCATGCCTGTTATTTGGCATCTTATATGGATCCGAGCATGTTGCAATCAGCAGGATAAAGGGTAATGCGGCAATGCCATTGAAAAATTCAGTGTCACATTTTATCTTGTCTTGTTACACTTTTCTGCATGTACAGTAAAAAACTTAATACTACGAAATTTTAGTAATGAAGAATTTATGTCTTTGTAGGCAGGTGGCTGCCGAATGCAGGGTGAAAGTCATGCAGAAAGCTCCTAGAGGAGCTTTCTGTATGACTTTCACCTTGCATTAAGCTGCCACCTGTGTTAAAGATCAATAATGGTACGCATTTGAGTGATTGAATAATCGAGTTTTCGCTGTACATTGAAAATCTGCAACACCTAAGCTTCTGTTAACTTGCCAATACTTATCTCATTAACCTTATTGAACATTGATCTTCTTTCATGTTGATTATGTTTCTCATTGCACGCTTTGATAAATATACCTCGGTATTTACCTCTGTGGAGTCTGGAACAAAAATGTATTTGCAATTACTTTATGAAGTAGAACTGTTCGTGCAAAACACACATAACAGTAAAACCTCTATTAACCCTTTCCCTGTTCTGTATGCATGTAAGAAATAATGACATCATGAATTTTTATTAGCTGAAATTCTATAATATAAACTTTCCAAGGGCTTGTTTTTGCTTTGACAAAAACTGTAGAATCAGATCTATAGCATGTCAAAAGCAAACAGAGCAGACCCTGATCAGACGGCTCCTCTAGGAGCCGTCTGATCTGGGTCTACTCTGTTTGCAAATGCGTGAAAACACGTTTCTATGAGGGAAAGGGTTAACCCTTTACATGATGAATATTCATGTAAGACTCCACCCATAATGATTTGGTTTGGTTTGTTATCGGGTTTAACACTGCTTTAACAGTATTTCAGACATATCATGACGTCCAGCTAATTACAGGTGGAGGAAGACCTCAGAGGAGTGAGAGGTTCTTCTGTGAACGGAACAAATTGCATTGTTTCGTGCACAGAAGAACATTCGGATAGAACCAACGACCTACCGCAAGCCATTATGAATGTTAATCAATATAATTCTTGCATTAACCCTTTCCTTTATAGGCTATTTTTAGACCCAGCTTCTTTGAATAAATCTAAGGGAGAATTTCCTAGAAACAAGAGATGTTTGTAAAACATGTATACCCCCAGACCCCCTGACCTTTGACCTAAAAACAATAGGGGTCATCTAGTGGTCATGACTAATCACCACAGCAAGTTTGAAGATTCTAAACCAAACCCTTGAGCAGTTATTGACCACAGGGGTCTGGACTGCTTCATGAGTTCTATATGTACTATATAATATGTTTTACTGAACCACGCCATCTTTTGAACTGAAAATTGCCAGGTTATGGCTGTGATATAGTGAGACCGGGGTGAACGAACGTTTGTCAATGACCCAGAAAACATGTGAAATTTGGAGAAAATCATTGGTGGATTGATAATTGTGCATAAGTTACCGTCAGAAGATTTATCTGATAGTAAAATATATTGGCTTTCAATAGACGAAAGAATTACAAAATTATCATTGAAATTGCAAGAGTTATTCATATTTGTACTTGTGGTACACGGATGTCCGTTCTGCTAGTTGGAGCCCTTGTTATTACATGTATATAGTACATATAGACCCCCATGAACCAGTCCAGACCCCTGTGTTATTGACTGGAATTCATTTCACCAGTTAAGGTCATGGTGGCCTTGACCTTTGACCAAGTGACCTAAAAACAATAGCAGTCATGTAGTGGTCATGACTAATCACCACAGCAAGTTTCAAGAACCTAAGCCAAACCATTAAGAAATTATTGATCGGAAACCATTTCACCAGTTAAGGTCATGGCGACCTTGACCTTTGACCTAGTGACCTAAAAACAATAGGGGTCATCTAGTGGTCATGATCAACCACCAAAGCAAGTTTGAAGATCCTATGCCAAGCCATTTATCAGTTATTGATCGGAAACTACTCAGTCTACAGACATGTGACAAGCAATATACCCCCAATTTTTCAAAAGGGGTGTATAAAAAAGGAAAATTTAAGTGTGTAGTTTTGAAACCATTGTGATACATAGAGCATTTGCTCCATATAGGAGCAAATGCTCTTTTATCACAAGGTTATCAAAAAGTGACTTTTACAGTGGCTTCAAAAGGCGTCAGTAGGTGGGAATGGGTTAAATATATGAAATACGGAAATCTATTACCATGGAAAACAAGACAAAAGCATATCTGTAACATATTAGCAAACAGAGTAGACACTCTTGCAACAGGAGCAGTGATCTGGGTCTACTCTGTTAATAAAGGCATGACAAGAGGGCCATGATAGCCCTGCATGACTCGCCAGCTTCAGCTGGCCAAGTGATCTACCAAATAACTCAGGTTGCCAAGTTTCATTGAAAACACACACTGCAGGTTTTTATTTAACCATTTACACCATAAATACACATTTAAACTCCTTTGCAATCAGATAAGACCCAGATCTGGAGCCATCTGATCAGGGTTTGCTCTATTTGCTTATGCATAATATAGATATGATTCTAGTTTCTGCCATTGTCAACAAGTCCTGTATTCATGAGCCATTATAATAAATAATCTAATTAATAATAAATATTCACAGTGTCATTTTTTCTCACATGAATATTTATTGTGTAATAGGTTAACTGTTGCAGTGGATTAAAGTCATTTACATAACTTTGATAGATCACCTATGGATCATTACATTGATTTTTTATCAAATTCCAGTCAGTGGTTTTACCCTTTCCTCCAATCCATGAGTATTCTTGCAAGAAATAATGATGTCATGAGTACTAATTAGATTAATTTGTTATAAAAGCATACGGACACAGGAAATTTTGGCCATGGCAGAAACTGTAGAGATATCTATATTATATCATAAGCAAACAGGGCTGACTCTGTTTGCAAATGCATGAACAGGCGTTTATGTGAAGGAAAGGGTTAACAGACTACATGTATATGTTTAAAATCTAATTTTAGCTCCAATTATCTACATGCAGTGGACTGGAGCAATTAACAATGTATGTAACTTTGAAGGAGAGAGCCATCTTAGGGATCATTCCTGTGAAGTTTGGTCATATTCTATTTCAAACAAGGCCATAACTCCAAAGTTCCAAAGAGTTATGGTTCTTATGTAGGGGCCTTCCCTTCAATGAGATCTACTATCCTATGAAGTTTTATGTTGATACCTCTTATACTTTTCGAGTAATGAGCTACATTAAAGTTTTTGCATGCCGATGACAACGCCAACGCCTACGACCCAGTGCTCTCAATAGCTCGACTTTTCTTCGAAACAGATGAGCTAAAAATGACCTACTAATGATGGGGACTGGAGAGTAGTGGAGACATTTATATAACTTTGATAGAGGACCTCCTGAGGATAATTTCTGTGAAATTTCATCATATTCTGTGGTTTTACCATTTAGATGTCTTTAATATCTATTTAAGCTCCTGTGACCTAAATTTATGCAACAGATCAGAAAATTTTCCAAAACTGTGATAGACGACTACCACAGGAGCTGTCTGATCTGGGTCTTCTATGCTTACAAAAAGGTTAAAAGGCATCTCTATAAACAGGTTTCAATGCATCAACACCATGGAAGTCGTTATAATAGAGAGACGAAAACAGCAAATGAATACCAAAATACATTTATTTCATGATAGTACAGTTACACCATGATACTCATATATATAGATACACAAACACCATCAGAGTAAACAGGTGTGTCGCTGATTCTCACTACTATTGAAGCAGAGCCAATAGAATAGACTGCCTAAAGAAATAATAAATACTAATGTAAGCAATATAAACCTATAATACATGGGGTAAAAACCACTTTTAACCTTTAGCACGCTACAGGTGGATTGGTCAATACTTTTGCAAGAAGTTTAGGACCAGATGAGAAACTAAGTAATTCAGCAACCTCTCATCAGGATCCAAACTATCTGACACTATTTGACACTGACTGCATTTTTTAGAGAAACTGCATAATATACCAGGGGTCCAAGATGCGTAAATTTAAACATTTTCAAGAATAGCGCCTTTATTTCTCCACTAAAGCCTATACTGTGACCACTCTTTAGAATCGTCTCCAATAGATGACTCTAAAGAGTGGTCACAGTATAGGTTTTGGTGGAGAAATGACGATTTTAGTATTTGTGTTCGCATCTTTATCTGAAGATGTGTATACCTTGAACATGTATTTTCAAAATGAAATGGACACAACAATGTGCTGAGTACCAGTATGCTAAAAGTTGATAGTAGCTCATATTCAACAATAACAATTTTACAATTTCAGTAATTCAAGGACATACATGAAGGTGTCACAGAAAAATGGCACTTAACCCCTTACTCCATGAATATAAGAAATAAAAGCATAATTAATGTTAAATAACTGAACTTTTATAATAGCACTGAGAACAAGGGAAATTTTTGTCATGACAGGAGACTGTAGAATCAGATCTATATCATTTCATAAGCAAACAGAGCAGACCCTGATCAGACTGCTCCTAAAAGAGTCTACTCTGTTTGTTAAGGCATTGAAAGGTGTAATTATGGAGTAAAGGATTAAAACACTGAGACCCTGATACACTGCCTCTGACCAGTACCTGCTGTTTCCAGTCATAGTGGACAAAACTGCTGACTTGCACCAGTGACAGTATAGATCTTTATTAGCTCCATTCCAAGGTCTTGTCTACACTGTACAGTAAAACCCCTCTAAACTGGATGTTAAATTTAGTAGAAATATCAGTGTTGGAGACAGGTGGCATTTAATACAGGGTGAAAGTCATGCAGAAAGCTCCTAGCGGAGCTTTCTGCATTTAATGCAGGGTGAAAGTCATGCAGAAAGCTCCTAGAGGAGCTTTCTGCATGACTTTCACCCTGCATTAAGCAGCCACCTGCATAAAAAGAGTCTAAATTCTTCTCTACTAGAATTCCGGTTTAGAGGGGTTTTACTGTAACTGCCAGTGTACCGATTTTCCCATGACTCACCATACAAATAGTTATGAATATTCACGTGAACTGCAAAAGTGAGTGGGAAACAGAATTCCACAATGTTTGAACAGCGTGGATAGTGGTATTTGAGTCTAAATGGCTATCCAACATATTCAATATCTAGATAGAATTGTTTTCCACTTTTCTTGTGATGATTAATTTTCAATCTGTGCATTGCCCACAAGCAAGTGTAAAATAAATAAAGGCAATGATTAAAATATGCACCAAAAAGCATAGGTAACTACCAAAGATTTTCCATTTGAGATGGTATTCCATGAACATAAGAAACTTTATTGTATTCTTTTCAATTGAACTAATATTTTATAATGTTCTATTGCACAAGATGCTCAAAATAAACAATAGTTTAAAAGCTCAAACATCAAATAATAGTTGTTGCTTTATTTCTCCAAATGTACAAACCTACTGCTCTTAATAGAAAACAGTACTATAGCTAGTGTCACACATCAGAATCTAAGCTATGAAAACACACTGGAAAATAAAACAATAACAATAACAATTGAAAAGGTAGTAAACTATGTGAAATGTAGTGGGAAATGTATTTGAACAAAAATTATAGAAAGAAAAATAGTTTAAGTTACATTTTTTCCAAACTGAGACTAGAATTTATCAAATCTATATTCCTGCTTTTTTCATCACTAACTAATATTGTCCGACAAAATCCCTTCTGTATGTTATTTATATATTTTTTCATTGAATGAATGCAAAGGCCCATATTAAAAGTGGTTTTATATAAATGTGTGTTTCAAAAGTAATTATTATAACACATACATGTATTATCATTATTATTATACAGCCCCTATGAAGAGACCACTTTTGCATCCATTATTTTGTGACATTCAGCGCATGGTGATGTGGGCACACACTGTCCACACATCATGCTAGCAGTACCACTGGTGTATACAGGCAAGCAACACTTACACATAAACAGGTATAAATTATAAGCAGAACATGTAACCAGTCCCAACAATCAAGTAACAGCCTATATGTAAATCAATCAAATCAAATCAATTACAAGGTGCTATAATACATGATTAAACCTATTTGACCGAGCTGTATGGTGTAGACACAGTCCCATATTCTTCAACAATCTTCTGATCACTCTGACATTTCTTATTATATATCATCCCTTACTCCATGAATATTCATGTCAGAAATAATGACTATGAATATTAATTAGCTGACATTTTATAAGGGCATCATGAACAAGGACATTTTTACCCTGACAGAAACTGTACAAATAGATCTGTTATCTCAAAACCAAACAGCAAACAGCTCCTATTGAAGCCTTCTGATCAGGATGTACTGTACTCTGCCTGTACAGGTGCCAAATGGCATCTCGTCTACAATCTAAATGTGACCTAAGTGATGTTTATTAAACAAGCATAAAATCATGGAGTTTCATAGAGCTAGGTCTATATACATTTGTATTAGAATTGTGACCAAGGTTTAAAAAAAACTTCTGAGTGATGACAACCATGACTAATGTATTTAACAAAAGGGCTATGATAGAACTGTAAACCACTCTACAGCGACCATTGGACGGAAGTCTGTAAAATTGTCTGAATATAGAAAGCTCCTAAGGGAGCCTTCTGCATAACTTTTGTCAAGCATTAACCCTTTACTTGCCATCTGTTCACCTTTGCAAACAGAGTAAACCCACACTAGACAGGTCATTGATACCTTTTGAAATCTCTGTAAAAGTGACTTTTTGAAACCATTGTGATAAATAGAGCATTTGCACCATAGGAGCAAATGCTCTTTTCATTACAATGGTTTCAATAGTACAAAATTCTAAACTTTTCTAGAAATTGCTCCTCCTATTCAGTCAATTTATTCAAATACTTTGGGTCTGAAAATAGCCTATGAGGGAATGGCTTAACAAGATTTCCCGCTTGTTCATTTTAGCCATAAATTCTGTGAACCTGTTGGACACATCTCAGCCTCTGGGACCGTCTACACCTAACACTACCCTGATGACCAATTAGTTAACTAGTAATTATTATAATGACCAGGCTGCATACATTCCTCAGCAATGATATTTACAATAAAGTATAAATAGCATTCACATAAATGTACATGTATGTACAAACACTATTTGGTACATTCGGATGGAGATCTAGAGAAAGAACAGAACCTGTTCCATGTCAAAGTGTATCCAATAAATCATCACACAGAAATACCAGTGAAATCTCTTATTGCTTCATCCTAAGAGGATTCTCTAAAAGTTAGACCAAAATGAAATAAGTTACTATCAATAAATCACCGCCTCTCTAACACTGAAAGTTGTCCAAATGGGCAGTATTACTTCCTATTTCAGTCTTTCACCCCTTTTTCTCCATAAATATTCATATAAGAAATAATGTACATATGAACAAGAAAAGAATTGGCCCTGGTATATACTGTAAAATCAGATTAAAATACGTTCATAGGCAAACAGAGTAGACTTGCATCAGATGGTTCCTACAGGAGATGTATGATCAGGGTCTTCTCTGTTTGCAAAGGCATTAAAAGTCATTTATCCAAAGAAAAGGGTTAAAACCATGTCTTTTAACATCTTTAACAACAGAGAAGACCCAGATCAGACTGCCCCTGTAGGAGCCATATGACCAGGGTATGCCCTGTCTGCTTATGACATGATATATATCTGATTCTACAGATTTTGCCAAAGCAAAACATTCACTTGAACATTTCAAATGATAAAAATTCAGTTAATACATATTCATAATGTAATTATTTCTGAAATAAATATTGAACAGGTTAAGGGTCAAACCCTATCTGGTACTCACTACAATCACATCAGATAGATTTGTTTAGTGAGTACCATCAGGGTAGGGTTTGGCAGCCAAATACAAAGATATTTGTCATGGATTCCCTAAATAATCCTCTTATCTCGAGCTCTTTCCTAGATCTGATCTAACTCTTAATGATATAACAATGAAGATGGCTAACTTAACCTTACTTACAATTCATATTATAAACAAATACATGACATATTGACAGAGATGGTCATAAGCCAGACTACAATGAAGCAACATGAGACTAGTCTCTGTAGGATAATGCAGTGAGAATATCCTGGCAAATGTCACATTGATAATGAATAAGCTACCTTTCATTCACAAACATTTCAGGACTTAAGGCTGAAAATTATTCTCAAAAGTGTGTGCTTGTTTACCTGCTTCTACCCTTCTCATAGAAACTGGGAACCAAGCAAAGATGTTTGACAATATTATCCACTTACTTTTGTTTTCAGTATTCTAAGTCCCTTTTTCTTCCCTTTTATCTTATTTAACCCTTTACTCCATCAGTATTTAGAAATAGAGTAGACCCAGATCAGACAGCTCCTGTAGGAGGTGTCTGGTCATGGTCTGCTCTGTTTGCTTACGGCATAATATACCGTAAATCTGATTCTAAAGATTTTGCTGAGCCAAGAATTCATATGTCACTATCAAAAATATGTTAATCAATATTCATAATGTCACAATATCTTACATGAATATTCATGGAGAAATTGGTTAATGTGGCAAATTACAAAAGAAACCTATGCAAGTCATAGAGGTAAGCAGAGCACAATCAAACTTATGTGTATTACAGTATACATGTACACTAAACAATCAGGGGGCTTCAAAGTCTAACGTGTAACACACACCTGGATTTTTGTGAGGTTCAGGGGTTTGTAATGTGATGTGCACTTACTAGTTAAGTTTGTATGTACTTGGCTAAATATTTACCCTTTGAATGCGTGAAACGAGTGTACTGGTATTTGTTAAAAGTGTAGACCCAGATCAGAAAGCTCCTATAGGAGCCACCTGATCAGGGTCTGAAATTTGATAGATCTGTTTCTTGAGTTTCTAAAATGGCTACAATGTTCCATCTTATATACTTTGTCCATGAATATTCAGTAAGTTTTGTAATTTAGAAAAAAATATACAACCAGGAAAGGGTTAACCCTTTCCCTCATATAGACATGTTTTCACTCATTTGCAAACAGAGTAGACCCATATCAGACGGCTCCTAGAGGAGCCGTCTGATCAGGGTCTGCTCTGTTTGCTAAACTATTTTGATAGATCTGTTTCTTTGCTTTCTAAAATGTCTAAAATGTTCCACCTTCCATATTTCATTATAACTATTTTGGTAATGAATATTCAGTAGGTATTGAAATTTGGCCAATATACAGAACAGGGAAAGGGTTAACAGGAAGCCCTGAAGTTTTACTGTACAGTACACTGGATGAAGACAATATCACAATAAACATAACAGTTATGAACAGTTGCATGAGGTGAGATTCATACAAATGAATGAAAGCACTGAATACTCAGTATGGCAAATTAGTCATTGTCAATAAATATATATCAAAACACTGTAACATTACAAATTGGTAGCATATATATGGCTTATAACATCCATCACTGCACAGCTCATTCCAGTCTAAATACGGCTCTTCTTTCATTCATTTGTGAACCAATTACAAAAAACTAATGTTCAGTACAAAAGAAATGTAATACACATTTGACTTATATTTGAAACAGTTGTTTGTTGTCACTTGTCACAGTTAAGTGACATTTTAAAAGCCTCTGCTATTTTTTTGTTTAGCTTGCAGTAAAGATCAAAGATGTATATGATTATTTGATAGCTGATCTTTACAGAGATATTATAAAGCTTTTACAAAAAGCAGTGAAACAAATAGTAAACTGTAACATAAAAATATCAATATACATTTGATAAACATTTCAACCACAACAGACTTGAAAACAAACATCTTTAAATAGCACCAGTGCGAACAACAGCTTCCCATGGTAAGGAGAGTATGTATCCCCTTTTATGGGAAGATTTCCAGAGCTCAGAGCAAAATTATTATTCAGTAGTGACCACCAAATAAATGAACACGAGTCTCTTTAAAAGCAGGTGGTTGCTTAATGCAGAATGAAAGTAATGGAGAAAGCTCTTGCTGGAGCTTTCTGCATTACTTTCATCCTGCATTAAGCTACAATCGCTTAAATCAAGACCTAGAAAAGCTTTACTGTATCACTTTCCTTATCTATACAAGAAACCGTGAAATTGTCATCAAACAAAAGAATTATCTTTCATGTCTTTTGAAAATATGACCTTTAAGTGTCAAACAGTTTAGTGATTGATGAGAGGACACATTATCAACCCTTTACTTCATAAATAAGCCTATTTACGCTTTTGCAAACAGACTAGACCCACATCAGTTGCCTCCTGTAGGAATCGTCTGATCAGTGTCTGCTTGGTTTATGATATAATATAGGTATGATTGTACAGTTTCTGCCATAGCCAAATATTCCTGTGTCCATATGCTACTAAAACAATCAAATTAATATTCATGATGGCATTGTTTCTTACAAATATTCATGGAGTAAAGGGTTAATGTCTTATCTGGATCTAAACTGTAACATGGCAAATTTACTCAAAGTTTTGTTAACCCTTTACTCCATCAATTCACTTTGCCTTTGCAATCAGAGTAGACCCAGATCAGACGGGCCCTGTAGGATCTGTCTACTCAGGGTCCTACAGGGCCCGTCTGATCTGGGTCTACTCTGTATGCTTATGGAATAATACAGATTGAAATGGCACAAAACAATATGTTCACTGACCATTATTGAAACTCAGTTAATGAATATTCATGAAGTCATGAATTCTGGTATAAATATTCATGAGGTAAAGGGTTAAATCTGTCAAAAAGTAATCCAAATTTTGCACTGAGCTCTCCATTTATTCATTCATACCAGGAAACATGATCTTAGTATGAGATTAATTTGATAGCATAGTATATTAGCGTGATATTTGAAGATCAGCTTTTTTTTGTAAATGAAAAAACTAGGTAGATCTATATTTCCTTGCAAGCATCATTCAGTCTTCTTCATTGTTTTCTTAGCTGACTCACTATGCCTTGGCCATCAGTCTTGATTTAGTTCAAGGACTGTTATCCATCTACACAGATATTTAGAACAAAAGGTCCAGGTTTCCTGATGCTCATTAACTCCTAGACCACTTTAATGCAACCTCACTTTTGCTGTTGCTTGATCATTACTCATTAATAACACATCTAGATTATTGAAAACATAGAGATGTTTCACATCTAAGATTTTTTCTATTATCTGTATCTAATATCTCTAGAATATTTTTTCACCAGTCAAATACTTGGTCAACATTCACTGCTGAGTGCACTTCCTGTTACTGCAGCAGACACAGTCTCCATTTCCTGATGCATGCCAGCTGTGATGACACACATAATAATATTAATGTGTACATGGGTAGGTATTGCAATGCACTGATGATCTTGTACTCTTGTAATTGCCTCACGTCCATCTTTACTTGTAGAAATTGTAATTCTCTGAGTTTCGAAAATGATTATTCATGTAATCCAACGTCTAAACACTTGATTCCCAAGGAAGGTTTGATTTAAATGTTAAAACAGAACACTGTGTTGCTATGGCAATACACAAATAATCTCAGGCTGGTATACATCCATAACTACATGTATATTATCTAATTTGCAACTGCTACGGTGATGACAGCAATTATAACCACGATCAACGATACAATGAAGTGAGTAAACAGTACATTCCTCTTGAAAACTCTTCCCTGAAAAACACAAAATAAAACAAAATTACAATTACTATATTCAAACACTTTCTGCTCACTAAACGGTAAGTACTACATCTAAACTATTTGCTTCATAAATATACTTTTAAACCCCATTGCAAACAGAGTAGACCCAGATCAGATGGTTCCTGTAGGAGTCGCCTGATCAGGGTCTGCTCTGCCTGCTTTTGAAATGATATAGATCTGATTTTACAGTTTCTGCCATGGTCAAAGTTGTTCCCTGTGTTTATGTACTATTATAAAAAATAATTTAATTAATATTCATGGTGTCATTATTTCTTAAATTGAATATTTATGGAGTAAAGGGTTAATTATCAAACTTCTACATCAATATACACCAGAGAAATTCATCATATTACTAGTCGTGAGAACCATGACCATTCCAGAATGACTAGAACACTGGAATTTTCATGGTAATGCATTTTTTTAAAAAAAAATGAAGAACTAAGTGTGGATATAAAAACACTAGACATGTGCTCAACATTAATAAAATTGCATAAAACCCCATGATTGGTTTTGTAATCAAGAGTTAGCTCCCAAACTTTATTACTTTTTCTTAGTATTAATCCATTGCCTGCTTTTATAAAGACTCACATCGTTCTAATTCGTGGTCACTTACAACATTCTTTACAGTACATATATTTGTAGTTTTGTGGAATAGAATGGAAAACAACTTACAGCTGGCCATGGCTCCGGAATGTGCTGGTTGGGTTTCTCTTTCTTCTGCAATTCCCACTTCTTCCTCCTCTCTGGAAAACCAAATAAAATAATAGAAAATTACAGATCAAGTACAGAGAAATCTATAAAGTCTTAACCTTTTCCTTCATACAAATACATTTTCACACATTTGCAAACAGAGATGACCCAGACAGCTTTGATAGGGGCCATCTGATCAGGATCTGCTGTTTACTTTTGACATGATATAGATATGATTCTACAGGTTTTGCTGAAGCAAAAACTATATATCTATATTATATCACATGCAAACAGAACAGACCCTGAACAGGCGGCTCCTACATGGCAGAAACTGTAGAATCAGGTCTATATTATTTCATATGCAAACAGAGAAGACCCTCATCTCTTTGCAAATACTTAAAATGTTTTTGGTTAAGATCGGTGGTAGCTTAACTCTTTACTCCATAAATACACTTTTCTATGCCTTTGCAAACTGAGTAGACCCAGATCAGGAGGCTCCAGTATTGGGTTTGGTGGAAAAATAAAGGAGCTGTTCTTGACAATGTTTAAATTTATGCATCTTATCTGGACCTCTAGTAGGCCTATGTACAAGCATGTATACCTTTGTTTTTCTTGTGTGTGCAGCACTGGTGTACCTCCAGGATGACCTCACAGATCAGGTTGAACAAGAAGAACAAGCAGATGATCCAGGTCAGCCACCAGGGAACCATGGCCTTACCAAAGTCCATACCGATAAAAATGTTCACCACTAAAACAAACCAAAACAGTTATTAGGACAGTAAAACCTGTCTTAAACCTTTACTCAAAATGATGACATCATGAATATTCATTAAATTAATATGTTATTATACATGAAGCACACATAAACAGGAAATTTTGACCACGGCAGAAACTGTAGAATCATTATATCATAAGCAAACAGAGCAGACCCTGTTATTGAAATCTGCCATGTGGTTTCAATAGAGAAGATTTTTTAAATTTTAATTATTATTAATATTATACCACATCTACGAGTATATAGCGCTTTTTTCACCTAGAATATGTGCTTTCAAAAGCGCTGAAAGTAAAGTACCTAGTTACAGTCTATAATTATAGCCATATAAGGACAATTAGCTAGATATGTGGCGGTCATGTTTTATAACCAATAATAAATTGAAGAGTTTTGGTAGAGGGCCACCTCAAGAATACTCCAGCAAAATTATATTGAAATCTGCCCAGTGGTTTCAGAGAAGAAGGTTTTTGAAAATTCAACTATAGCCATATAAGAAAAATCTGCACCTCCACTGGTGGTCATGATATTTAACAAATCAAAATGACTTGAACAATCTTGGCAGAAGATCACCTACGGATCAATCCTAAAAACTTGTACTGAAATATGCTTGGTGGTTTCAGAGCAGAAGGTTTTTGAAATTTCTACTAAAACCATATATGGAAAACTACAACCGCCACTGGTAGTCATGTTGGTTAACCAATCAATAGAACAATTTTGGTGGAGGGTCACCTAAGGATGATTTCTGCCAAAGCAGTCTGAATTCAGGCCCAGCAATCCTTGGAATTGCTATTTAAAGCATGTTACAGGTACATTTGAATTAGGATACTAGAAAAGATGAATTTCTTGTGAAATACTATTCCCAAGAGGCACTCTGACCTATAATTTTGACCTTTGTATTGAACTTTGTTCTTGACCTTGACATGATGCCATTCACTAGTTGCAGCTTCATGAGAGGAGTATGCATGTCCAGGATAAAGTCTCTATCTCCAATAGTTCAAACATTTTGACCCAGATTAAAGTTTCAGACAGAAAAACAAAAAGACAGGCCAACACAATATGCCACCTATCTGGATATTATGAGTCATGTAAAAATATTGACATCATGAATATTTATTAGCTTAATTTTATAAAGTAAACAAGGAAATGTTTTGCTTTGACAAAAACTGTGGACTCAGATCTATATCATGTCAAAAGCAAACACAGCAAACCCTGAGCAGTCGGTTCCTATAGGAGCCGTCTGATCTGGGTCTACTCTGTTTGAAAATGCATGAAAAAAAGTTACATGATGGGTCATTCTATGTAGTATTAAAAATCCAGCATTCAAGAGGTCACTTTCAGAGGACTAGCCTGATCTTACCAGCGAGACAGAAGGCAACAGTCCAGAAGAGCCAATACAGCCAGTTGATGCAAGCGTTCGGGAACTTGAACAATGCAAGGATGGGCTGAAACAATGAAAATAACATCAAAATCAATGTTCAGAAATGAAACACACTCAAAATATTTTGGGTTTGAAGCTAAAGAATAATATTAACCCTTTACCTGATAAATATTCCTGTAAGAATTGATGACGTGATCATCATGAGTATTAATTAAAGAAATTTAGCAATGGTATATAAACCAAAGGATTTTTTTGGCCATGACAGAAACTGTAAAATCATTTGTTTTATCTGGATCTACTATTTGCAGGTAAAAGGTTAAACACATTTGGGATTATTCTTGAGTTTTGCATCTGAGAATGATCCCAGTAGCACAACAAGAGAACCAAACAGACAGAAAAAGGACAACACATCAGGGTAAGTTCAGATCTGGGTCCATCTAAATAAAGCTCCTAGAAGACAACTAAGTAGTCCAAGTTTCTTGAATATTCCCTAACCCTAACCCTTTACCTGCTAACTGTTCATATAAGAATGTTTGTATCTGGGTTTTATGTCACTTTAACCCAACCCACCATAAATACGCCTTTCTACGCCTCTGTAAAAGTCACTCGTCAAAACCATTGTGATAAATAGAGCATTTGCTCCTAAAGGTTTGCTCCCTTTACTCCATAAATACGTCATTCTACACCTTTGCAAACAGAGTAGACCCAGATCAGACAGCTTCTATAGGAGCTGTCTGATCAGGACTGCTCTGTTTGTTTATAAATGATATAATATAGATATGACTCTACAGTTTCTGTCATAGCTTAATATTCCATTGTCCATGTGCTATAATAATAACAATCTTATTAATAGTGATGATATCATTGTTTCTTACATAAATATTCATGGAGTAAATGGTTAACCAAGATATTTAGCCAATAGACATCACTTCCATGTTGGTGTAACTGGCATAACTGTTGACCTGATAGAGACCTCTTTTCATAGTTTTGCAAACATAATAGACACAGAGTCTGCTCTCTTTGCTTATGGATGTCTAGAAATCTGATTCTACAATTTCTACATCCTGTGTTCATATACCATTGTAAAAAAAACCAGCTAATAGATACTCATGACCTTATTATTTCTTACTCAAAGATTCATGAAGTAAAGGATTAAAAGTGAGCAAAACACAGTTGGACTGATCTCTACAAACAAAGGGCCATAACTCCATAGTGGCTCAAGCAATATGAATGGTTGTAAAACTTGACCAAGATATTATGCCAATATTATATTGCATTAAAGTTTGGTAAAAACCTCTCCCAGTTGAAAGCTGACAAGTCTATTTCCACTGATTTCTGCAAAGGACCATAACTCCAATATCAGAAGGAATATGAATGGTAATAAAACTTTACTGAGATGTTATGCCCATAGATATTACTTCCAAGTTTAATAGGTTAAGACTAAACAAAAGTGAAAACTTTCTGGGAAGTACAACTGCCCTCTCCCTAATAACAACCTGTAATCAGTGCAACTGTAAGCTCCAATACTGGTAATTCTGATTGCTACATGTAGTGAAAACCAGATAGCTGACAGAATGGAAAAATTAACAAGTAAAGTTGAAATTACTAGATCTACAGGTCTTCCTTGCTAAAAAGCACTTCTAGTGAACAACCATGTTTCTACCCTTTCAGCAATATTATTTGATTCTGTGCACAATATTTGTGACTCATTTGCCATTTCTGAAGTCATTTTTCTTCCAGATAATTTCTGCTTTCTATTTTTCTTGCTAATGTTTAAGATAAATTAGATAACTTTCATGTAATCATAACTATACAACTGTTTTTTCCAAAGAATAAGTCAAACAAACTAATTGTTTATCAAAACATCCTTGGTAATTTCAGGAGTCTGACAGACTGGCTTGCAGCAAAGCACTTTAGGCAATAAACTGTAATCATCTAAACTGTGAGTAGTCACTACACTTACCGTACAAAACACACAAATTGCAGCAATTATACCCAAGATGGGATGGGCTTTGGCCGGTAATTCAGGCATCTGAAAAGGAAATTATCCTCTTGTTACAAATACTCTAAAATCTGTTTCTTAACCCATTCCCTCATAGGCTATTTTTAGAGCCAACCACTTTGAATAAATCTATGGAAAAGGAGCATTAACTAGAGAAAGGGGTGTTTTTTTTAGAATTTCGTAGTTTTTAAACCATTGTGAGGAAAGGGTTAAGGGAACATTAAAAAGAAGTCTGATTCTGGGTCTATCAGGAAGGTACAGCGGAATGCAGGTTGAAAGTAATGCAGAAAGCTCCTATAGGAGCTTTTTGCATAACTTTTGCCCTGCATTAAGCAACCACCTGTTAATTAAGACTCCTATGTTCAATCAATCAATTATCTAAGCATTAACTTAAAAATCTTTATGAGTGTCTAATTCTGCACACAAAAGGCAGTCTAATTCTTCACAAGAATAATGCTTGCATTCTACACTTTCCAAACCCAAAACCTAAGAACCACATTTGAAAACATATAGTACTTCAATTGTTAATTGAATATTTCAGAAAGAATTTGTAAGTTACCTTTGCAAACAGAGTGTAGATCCAGATCAGACAGCTCCAGTTGGAGAATTATCAAAATGTACTTAATGGAAACTTTGGAGCCAAGGTTTCTGGGCTAACTTGTGTAATTTCTGTTCATTTTGATAGACAGGCCTATTGTATTTTTTTTCAAAGGTCCAGTTACTCCAGTATCACACTTAAGATATAAAAAAATTATTATGTCTTTACATCTAGACTTTTTCAGAATTTTCCAAGATGAAAGGTCCTGTAAATCAATGTTTATCATTGGAGTTCATCCAATATGATTAAATTTAACCCTTTACTCTAGAGATACGCCTTTCTAGCCTTTTCGAACAGAGTAGACCCAGATCAGAGAACCATCTGCTCAGGGTCTACTCTGTTTGCTTTTGGATAAGTATATATCTGATTCTGCCGTTTTTAAGAGAAATCTAGATGATAAATAGTGGAGAACCTGCTTAGAGTCCTCTGATCTGGATCTACAGTGCTGGCATTTCCTCTTAAATCATTTCATACATTTTTAACAGATGTAAACTCTGGATTTTAAATTTACTTAGTTAATCCTTTCCCTGTTGAATATTCAAGTAAGAAATAATGACATCATCAATATTTATTAGCTGAATTTTTATAATGGAATATGTACACAGGATGTTTTGGTATTGAAAGAAACTAGCGTCAGATCTATATTGTTCACAAGCAAACAAAGCAGACCCTGATCAAATGACTCCTACAGCAGCCATCTGGGTCTTTTCTGTGTGCAAAGGTATTTACATACCTGTCAAGACACGCATTGTGCGTGTGTCACGCATTTACGTCTAAATCACACTCACACTCTTAGCACAGTATCACACACACATTTTCTGATTTCTTGAAAAAAGATTTGAAATATGACCATTGAACCCTTAAATTGCCTTCACCCCCCCCCCCCCCCCCCCCCTTAAATCAGCTAATAATTAGTGCAATGTGCTGATTACGAGCCATTATTTAGGCTGAATCACCATTACTTAATGCGCAACAAACGGTGATCCAATAAGCTGTCTGGGAAAAGGCTTTGTCACGTCTTTAAAATGGCAATATTTCAGGAGCTTCCAGGGGCCACCTGGACCCCCGACCAGTGCTTTGCCCTGGATCCACCAGGGACCCTAGCGGCTCCCGGGCCCCCAGCTATTAATGTCACACTCTTAACGTGTTCTGACCCTTGACAGGTATGTATTTATATGAAGTACAAGGTTAAGGATAAGCCATTAAATTCAATGTTGACATTGGCTCTTAATATTAACCCTTCTCTTGCTGAATTTTAAAATACATTTCTCCTTCTTTACCCATGCCCTGTTGTATAATTACATATATCTTCACTGTGTACAAGTATTTCGCTGTGCAATCACTGCTGTGGAGTGCACTGGTTGCGCAATCAACTTGTAAATAGTGCAGACCCTGATGAGACAGCTCCTGCAGGAGCTGTCTCATCTGGGTCTTCACTATTTACAGGTAGGTATATTGACGCGAATAGCAAGCGAAGGGTTAAGGTGAAAATTTAATTGGGAACTCCAACTTACATTACTCCAGCCTCCGCCTTCTACCAGGGCCAGAATAACACCAATGAACACGAGGATCACCACTATCACAGTGCAGTTAAAGTGGACCTGAAGAAAAAATGCACTTTGAACTTATTCTTAATAATTGTTCTCCTTTTACTATAGGCAGCTTGAATATAGATTAGAAAAACAGTTGTTTTGGTCACAACACATGCACCTTTAAGATATCAATGAAAAGAATTCCGTTGAAAGCATGACATATTTATAAACATGTATGCCCCCAATAGACACCGTCCTACATTTTTTACTTTTGACCTTGAAGCAAGACCTTCACATTAACATGGGACCATTCAATATATGCAGTTTCATTACATGACGTAGCAAGCCAAATATAAATATATGCGACACAAAATTAAAATTGACAATTTGTTACAAATTAAGGCTGACTGGAACATTTTTAAGGATTTATCATTCTAGCAGCAACGGTTTCAGTTACATGCAACACAAACTTCAAACTGCAAAGTTTCACAACATCAAGGCCTATAATTCCCAATAATCTTCAATGTATTTAGATGAAAATATCCAGGTGAACAAGTTTATATGCTGATAAATATATTCCTAAGGTTCTGTCATTCTAGTACTAATGGTTTCTAAATTCAGAGTTACATGAGACACAAACATAAAATCGTCAATTGTAACAACATAAAGATGTTTGTTCCTGTTGGATGAAAATACCTAGGTGAACATGAATTGTGTACATGTTAAAAAATAAATTTCCAACTTGTCGTTATTCTAGCACTAAATTCTAGCAACTAATAGTTTCAGTGTTGCATGTAACTCTGTTACCAAGGCAACCAACTCTTTCTGAAGCACCTACAATTGAGTTGGGCAATTTCGACCAATTAGAGGCCTTCATTGTTACTATGGCATTTAAAAAAAATGGAATGGACAGCTGCACATAACCAGCAATGTTCATGTAAAGTTTCATTTGGACCAAACTTAACAACTCTTTGCACATTTCTATTAGCAAGGGATGAAATTAAATTGTCAATGAATTTGAATCCTTAAATACAAGGTATTTGATCATAAACCTATTTCATATCCACTAACAGCTTCTCCAGTAGACAGTGATAAGTTGACTTACAACAAACCAGTATTTCTCTCCAAACAGTCGACTGTTGGGCCACATAGTGCTGTAGTATTTCATCCAGATCAGGCCGGTGGGTGCAAAGAAAATCCATGCCAGCAACATTAGGCACGCTGCAAGTACATAAACAATCGTAGGAATCTGTCGACATGCCTTAATATGAAGGATGAAATCTGCAGTTTCATGCTCAACTGACTCAAGAGAGTTCATTTTTGTATTGTAATAATATTATATAAATCTAGAAAATCAAGATAAGGAACTCTGTCACTAATAAAAGAATATTTAAACGCATTACCTCCCTTGATATAGTGAAAAAATATTTTCCCATTTATATTTCAGAGATGTGTACATTTGTATTTAACTGTTTAAGTTTTAAATACCGCATCACCCGACATATGCTGTAAGAAAACACATCTATAGGTTCTTGAAAATGGTGTGGACACCAAATATAGGAGCTGTCTGATCTGTGTCTACTGTTTACAAAGATGTGATTATATTTGCGGCAAAACTACGAACTATTCATTTTGTCTCTTTGAGAATGAGATGCATTACACACATCAATTCATTTCATATCCTTGTCTACACAATTTATATAATTTAGCTTTGCTTACCATGGGCTTTAACCATATGGTACCTGGCTCGGCCAGAAATGTCATCAAGGGCCATGAGATCCACCTCATCAGGTGAGGAGACCGGCAGCTCACCTACACTAATACCGTGACGCTTTATATACCCTGGAAAACAGGCATATGTATCAACCCTTTATTACATGAATATTCATACAAAAAATAATGACATCATGAATATTTATTAGCTGAATTTTTATAATGTAAAGTTTTACAGGGAAGTTTTTGCTTTGACAAAAACTGTAGAATCAAATCTATATCATGTCATAAGCAAACAGAGTACATCCTGATCAGACATCCCCTGTAGGAGCCATCTGGTCTGGGTCTACTCTATTTGCACGGTGTGAAAAATTGTTTATATGAGAAAAGGGTTGTTTAGGTGGTCACTAACTACATGATGAAAGTAGTGCAGAAAGTTCTTAAAGAAGATTTCTGCATTTGGCAGAACTTTATCTTCTTTTAATTAAAGACACTCCATGTGTATGCACTTTTTAATCAAGTAATAATTACATGATGAATACTAATTAATTGAAACTTTATAAAATAATTTCTTTTATCTTGACAGAAACTGTAAAAACTGTAGTATCAGATTTATATTATCCCTTT
Organism: Azorinus chamasolen; assembly: GCA_963576725.1. NCBI lineage: Eukaryota > Metazoa > Mollusca > Bivalvia > Cardiida > Solecurtidae > Azorinus > Azorinus chamasolen. The sequence goes on along the minus strand of OY755243.1, from coordinate 47,009,330 downwards.
CCTCCTTAGGCTATTTTTAGACACAACCTCTCTGAATCAATCTACAGAAAAGGAGCATTTACTAGAGAAAAGGAAAAGTTTAGAATTGTGTAGTATTGAAACCATTGTGATAATTAGAGCATTTGCTCCTATAGGAGCAAATTAATGCTCTATTTATCACAATGGTTTCATAAAGTGACTTTTACAGAGGTATAGAAAGGTCTATTTATGGAGGAAAGGGTTACATGTATATCATAATAAAACAGCAGGCCCTAAACAGACCGCTCCTACAGGAGTGATCTGATGTTGGTCTACTCTGTTTGCAAATTAATAAAAAAGCATATTTATGGAGTAGAGGGTTAAAAAGGTTCTACAGTATCTATACACATAGAAAATACAAAAATGTCTGAAGTACTGATCAACCACATTCACTGGTATGTCAGTAAACTACAAAGTCTTGAAGTATGTTAACAGCTGAAATATGTAAGTACATGTAGCTGACTCACCACAGCTACACCACAGTAATCTGTTGAGTGACGAATGTCTCAACCTCACTAAACCCTTTCCATATTCTACGTTTATTTCATATTTCAATACCTACTGAATATTCATGTACAAAATAGTTATGTTATATGGTAAGTGGAACATTGTAGTCATCTTAGAAACTAAAGAAACAGATCTATCAAATTCAATTAGCAAACAGAGCAGACCCTGATCAGATGGCTCCTACAGGAGTCATCTGATCTTGGTCTACTCTGTTTGCAAAGGCATTCATATGAAGGAAAGGATTACTTTCTCTGCTATAAAAATGGCTAATTACATAATTATATACTTTCAGTGAAATGGTGATTGCCTATGAAAACAGTTTGGATTCAATTGAGTAAACTTTCTTTTCAAGATCCAGATTATTTGACAATCTGATCATGATTTTTGAAAAACAAACAAGAATATCCGCTTATAAGATTCTGCAGCAGACAACAATTACTTAGCATGTAAAGATTCTCATCTGCTCAAGTTTAAACATCATATGATTTACTGAAGTTTTAGAAAAACTATAAAAAAAATAGCAATGTTTGGATCCTGATCCAATGTTGAGAATTTGCTGCCTGATTTGAATCCAAGCAGTTTGCTAGTGCATTACTAACTGTGATTAACAAAGAAACAGAGAAAGTCATGGATTTTTTTTCATTTCTTTGTAATGATACTGGAAATTCCTAGTCCATCCCCGGCATTTACTCACAGGATGATTTTCCTTCATTACAAATTGTTAGAGATGGCCACTTACTTATGGATGAAAAGAAGGTAGTTGCCTAATGCAGAGCAAAGTAATACAGAAAGAGCCTTCTGGAGTTTTCTGCATTACTTTTGTCCTGCATTAAGCTACTAACTACTCTTGATCCTTATACAGCCCAGAATTAGACAACCTCCACTGTACAATCTGTCATGTGTATGTTCAGTCTGTATCAATAGTATTGATTATTCAGGGACTGTCGTGATCGGGGATTTGCTTCAAAGAGAATCGTTTATCGAGCCAATAGATTCATCAATTTCATACAAGTCTTTAATTGCTACTTTTTATGCTTGAGGAACCTGCACTGCTTGTCAGACGAATTATTTTCAAAAGCTCATGCTAGCAATTCCATCCTGTAAACCTTTCCCTAACTTTTAAAAGTGCTTTTTCATACCTTTGCAAATAGAGTAGATCCACATCAGATGTGCTCCAATAGGAGCCGTCTGATCAGGGTCTGCTCTGTTTGCTTATGAAATGATATAGATCTGATTCTACAGTTTGTCAAAGCAAAAAATATAATAAAATTCTGCTTATAAATATTTATGATGTCATTATTTCTTATACTATCATATATTTTGGGACATGACCACAACTGAAATCTGTTAAATCAGGCCTACCTTCAACACAATACAACAAACAATCATCTCACAAATTGACCAAAATTCACTACAAGCCAATGTGTCTCTTCTAACATTTAATTATATAGATCTGACTTCAATGAATAGAAAAAACAGCAATGGAAAACTTACCATTGCTTGCCATGCCATGGGCCATGATCAGATGCCATGACTTCAACTTCATGTTGAAAAATTCAGTCTCCTCATCCTGCGTCAACTCGCGCCTGAAGCGACATCGCAGTCGGCCCTGATTGTATGAGCCCTCCTGTTTCCTAAGGAACTTCTTTGGCTGCAGAAAAAATGAAACAACTCAGTGACAAGTAAGTTACCACCTTATCTGATGAATATTCATATAGGAAATAATACCATCATGAATATTCATCAGATGAAATTTTATAATGGCAAATGAAAACAGGATATTTTGGCAATAGCAGAAAATGCTGAATCAGGTCTATACAATTTCATAAGAAAATAGAGCAGACTTTGATCAGACAGCTTCTATAGTAGCTATCTGATCACGGTCTTTCCTGTTCGCAAGTGCTAAAAAGGTATCTCTTATCAGATAAAGTTAATAACACAAGTCACTCCTCATATGACATCTTTACTTTTTTAACCCTTTCCCTGTTATATGTTTATTCCAAATTTCAATACCTACTGAATATTCATGGACAAAATAGTTATAATGAAATATGGAAGGTGGACCTTTGTAGCCATTTTAGAAAGAAAAGAAACAGATCTATCAAATTCTATTAGCAAACAGAGCAGACCCTGATCAGACGGCTCCTCTAGGAGCCGTCTGATCTGGGTCTTCTCTGCTTGCAAATGCGTGAAAACACGTTTATATGAGGGAAAGGGTTAAGAGAAATGCTTTTAAGACTAATATCTTTCATCTGCAAAAAATTGTCTTCAGTTCCAATTTTCTAAAGTACCTAAAATATATTTATATATGTGTGTCAAACAGTTTCAATGCTGATGAGACTTATAGCTACAATTCATGAGAAAAAACACATTAAAAATACAAAGTTTATTCAATATTCCAAAGCATATTTGAGAATTTTTCTATGTCTTTGCAGCTATACTGCCTGAGGTATTCCATGTCTGGTTTTGCTTTCTGCTGTCTTTCATTCAGTAATCTATATTCTACAAGTCTATGATTGATTTTGTATCTATCACACACACACAGTAAATATATGATACAATAGTGTTTCTATACAGACCACTTTAAAAACAATTGGCTGTTTGATGACACTGATACCTCAGCTAAAACTTTAAAACTAACCCTTTCCTTTATATAAACACCTTTCACACCTTTGCAAGCGGAGTAGACTCAGATCAGACAGACCCTGTTGGTTCAGGTTCTGCTCTGTTTGCTTATGACATGATACACTTCAGTTTTCGTCAAAGCAAAAAATTCCCATTGAAAAATTTTACATTATAAAATTTCAGCTAATAAAAATTACAAAAATATTAAACAGGGAAAGGGTTAAAGTCATTTTACAGATGGACAGTTAATGCCATACATACTAAACCACAGCCTGGTTTAACTCTTTATAACATCTATTCTTCGAAAAGTCACTTCTGAAAATAAAGATTCATCCAATTTTCCCTCATTTTGAAGAAGAGTAGACCCAGATCAAACAGTTTTTTAACTCTTATCTTCTAGGCCTTTGCAAACAGAATAGACCCATATCAGACGGCTCCTGTTAAATATTTAGGTACATACACTATTGAGCCTGAAGTTGGTGTTTCCCCTGTCAGAGTTCATGGACTGGAACACATCCACCCTACCACTGGTGCTATTATGGACACACTCAAACACAAGATCATTGCCCTGGAAAAAAAAGGATACAAATAAACACATTGAAACATTCTACATAGAAAACTTCTTAATCAAGACCAAACTCTCACTATTGGTATAAACTCTTACATCTGATAATACAAAATAGTAAAACCCATTTAAACTGGACGTTCAAATTAGTATCTCATAACACAGGGCTTTTTCACCTTTTTGGGATGAACCATACCCTTGAAACTGGTAATTTTGTCTGAATTGAGAATTTTCTAGCTGTAAGATTTCCAACAAATTTCCTCCTACAAATTGTCCATTGTAAACACAATAGACCTAGTTAGACCTCTAAAATTCATAAAAAAAAACCCAGCTGACCCAGATCAGACTGCTCCTTTTACTTCTGAATTGGGTGTTTTCAATCAACTTTTACTTCTGAATTGGGTGTTTTTCAATCAACTATTACTTCTGAATTGGGTGTTTTTCAATCAAAATTGGGAAAATACACTTTTTTGCCATTGGGAACATAGCCCAATAACGGACCCGTATAAAATCACTTGAAAAAAGTCCTGATACAGTATTTATACAGATTAGATGCCAAACAATTAATAATCTCATCATTTTGTACTTAACTCATTCCCACACATTGACACCTTTTGACGCCCCTGCAAGTCACCTGTTGAAACCATTGTGATAAATACAGCATTTGCTTCTATAGGTGCAAATGTTCTATTTATCACAATGGTTTCAAACTACAAAATTTAAAAAATTTCTTTTTCTCAAGTTAATGCTACTTTTCGGTATATTCACTCAAAGAGGTTGGATCAAAAATAGCCTATGAGGTCATGGGTTAAACAGTTTATTTCATATGAAAGCCTATTAACACCTTTGCAAAACAATATAACAATATAATTGCAAGTTTCTACCAACATCTAAGTACATGTATCTTGAATGTCTGGCAAACTATCATCCCAAGCATGAGTCATTATGTAGCTTTCTCATCCAATCAACAATTTCAAATTCTGGCAAGCAACCAATCAGTGTGAAGTATGTGGTACTATGATGATGGGAAGTCATCCAAGAAGAAAGGTTATTCATTTGGTGTGACGTGGTAATTATGATAAGCCATCTACACCTTAATGAGTGTGAGGCATTTTCCCTTTTCACTATACCTGCTAAATCACTCAACAATATGCCATTAGTTCCTCTACACATAGTTTAAATACAAACCAGCTCCACACACAGTCAAAGTGAAATTCGCAGTCACTGTGACTGCCAAAGATCAGATATATTTGCTGTATCTTTAACTGTATATAATAAATAATATGCCAAATGGTCAGTGTATCTAAAGCTTACATACCGGTATATCAGACTATTAAATAGACCAGCATCAAGCATTGTAAGGAATGGACAAACTCTCTCTCCCAAATTACCCCATATTTGACTTCAAAGTGATTTAAATCCCATCAAGGATTTCTTCATACATTACATATAATTTGCAAACAGAGTAGACCCAGATCAGACTGCTCCTACAGGAGCTTCTGATCAGGGTCTGCTCTGTTTGCTGATGGAATGGGATAGATATGTTTCTTTAGTTTCTAACATGGCTACAATGTTCCACCTTCCATTTTTATTATAACTAGTTTGTCCATGAATATTCAGCAGGTGCTGACTTTTGGAATACATGTAGAACAGAGAAAGGGTTAAGACTATAATTTTTATCTGGAGAATTTCAAATGAGATTTCCTTTTATTGAACATATACAGCCATTGACAAGAGTTCAGAGAAACCTTTTAATTATTAACCCATTCCCGCATATAGACGCCTTTTGACACTTCTGTAAAAGCCACTTTTACATAGGAGCAAATGCTCTATTTATCACAATGGTTTCAGCACTACACAATTCTAAAATTTTCCGTTTAAGTAGTAAATGCTCCTTTTTGGTAGATTTTTTAAAAGAGGTTGGATCTAAAAATAGCCTATACGGGAATGGGTTAAACATGGATGCCATTATATCCAGGCGGCTGCTGCTTGTAGTCTAATATTGCTATCTTCATAACTTTCATCCTGCGTTATAGAACCTGCCTTATAGTATATTCTATAGAGAATATATAGAGGCTGTTATCAAGAGGCTTGACCATAAAAGCCTCATCTTAAACCTAAAATACTTACACAGTAGATGTCCTCGGACAGGGCCAGAGCGAAATATCTGTTGTTGAACCCATCAGTCATGGTACTCATCTCAAACTCAATCTCGTTGATTCCCTCATCTATTTTGTGTTCCCAGGTAACTAGGTACTCGCATTCAATCTCAGAGCAGTCCTCTGGAATTCTGTAACAGCCTTTAGTCTGTCCACACCATTTTGTATCAATGGCAGATATAGGTGGGGGGATCTGAAGAAACAAAGATACAAATATACAAAACTGATCAAGGAATCTATCCTATAGCAGCAGCAAATTTGGCTCAAACTTGGGCTCAAAATCTCATATGGTAAAGAAAATCATTCTTCAACTATGCATTTTATGGAATAAACTTGGTAATAAAATAGTCATTATGTGAATAAGAGAAGTAGTACCCTAAAATAAGAGCCATGTGCGGCGCCAGCGCTCCTCTGATTTGGTGCTTGTCTACTGCATACATTTCTCCTCAAAGAGATCTACCAACCTATGAAGTTTCATGTTGATACCTCTTACACTTTTTGATTAATCAGCTACATTTAAGTTTTTCACACCGACAATGACAACGCCAACGGCTACAACTATGACAACACCTATGACCCAGTGATCACAATAGCATGACTTTTTTCTTCAAAAACAGACGAGCTAAAAAAGTAAACCAAGACTAGCCACAGCAACTAATCACGTTCAAAACGCTGTTTTTTTGCAGTTTAATTGGTTATATCAACCCTTTCCCTCATATAAATGCCTTTCCATGCATTTGCAAACAAAGTAGACTCAGATCAGACGGCTCCTATAAGAACCATCTGATCAGGGTCAGCTGTTTGCTTATGACATGATAAAGCAAAACATTCCCTTAAAAGTTTACATTCTCAAAATCAACTAATAAATAATCATGAGGTCATTATTTCTTACATGCATACTGAACAGGGAAAGGGTTACAAAACTGTAACAACTCCAACAACCAAAATTTGTCCCTTCTAGTGTGCAACAATTTTGAGTAAGTTCTAATATATATATATGTTCAACAATCACTTGAGGCCGCATTATTACGAAGCGATAATTTCAGCCATAGTATTTTTGTAAAACTGGCCTCAGACCTAGGACAGAGCGACTTGTTTGATTCTATATCACACAGTCATTGAGGTATCTTTTTTTCTATCCCAGTCTGGGCATTTGAATTTTTCATTTGTCTTTGTTACTTACATTTTCTTTCAACATTGTTCAACTTTATTATGCTAATATAGAATGTTTAACCCTTTACTAGATGAATAATCATGTAAGTAATTATTACATCATGAATATTTATTAGCTGAATTTTTATAACGGCATCTGAACAATGATTTTTGGTCCTGGTCATGACACAGACTGTACAATCAGATCTATATAATTCCATATACATATATATACATGTATAAGCAAACAGAGCAGACCTTGATCAGACAGCTTGAGCTTCAACAGGTGCCATCTTATCTGGGGGGGTCAACTCTGTTTGTAAAGGCGTGAAAAGATGTCCGTATCAGGCAACAGGTTAACTCCCCTATAGACAGTTTATTAGACTGGTGGCAACCATCTGTCAGTGCTTCTGATAAGGAGTGTAATTAACCCTTTACTCCATTAATACACCTTTCTACACCTTTGCAAACAGAGTATACCCAGATCAGAAAGCTCCTATAGGGACCGTCTGATCAAGGGCTGCTCTGTTTGCCTATGATATAATACAGGCATGACTCTACAGTTTCTGCAATGGCCCAAACTTCCTGTGTCCATGTGCTATTATAACAAATTAATCTAATTAATATTTATGACGTCATTCTTTCTTACATGGAATAAAGGTTTAGTCATTGCCAATCTTATTGGTACTCAGTGTTCTCATTAGGATTGAATTTTACCGAGTCCCTGGGACCCAGGGCATCAGCAAAAGTTGCGTCCCAGGCAAATACAACTGAGTCCAAGATAATTTCACTCCTGTTTCTGTAATGGTGATTTTTTGCCCCATTAAATGTAAAGGGGTAAAATTATTTAAGACTTACACTGATGTATCATTTAACATCCAAAAGATAAGTGATACACGCACTGTATAATAAGGTATTTCTTGATGCTTTGATTTGAAGTGCACGACGACGAGCATAGTGAACTGAGCTGAGAATCACTGTATCTGCTGGTACGTAAAAGCAGTTTTCACTTCATTTTCAGTGCATACAAAGCATCACATGGTAATTCTATTGTTTTCAGGGCTAAAGTCATTTACTTACAAGTCTTTAAACTCTCGATCTTGCACCCATAACGCTTTAAAGTTCCTGGAGTATTCAACTTTTTACTAGTAGACGCCATCTTTTTTCAGCACCCAAATGTCATTTACTAAGCGACAGAACGGTTCTCGTAGAATTACATAATTTTAGATGTTGACATTAGGGTGGAAATCGTAACCAGTCAATGCAGGTACCCTCCTACGTACCTGGAATAACCCAGGACTCGATATTAATAGATGCGTTGCAATTTCGGAAAAAATGTCAAGAAAACGGAGTGAGAATCACTTTGTTTATTGATCCGGATTGATGTAAGACCGAGTTTCAGTTGTTAATTTACCTGGATTCATTTAAATCGGTAAAATTTCGATCATTGATCTTGCGTCCCATGGACGCAACGTACTTGACTATTTTGCGTTCCAACGATTTTCGGTGCGTATTTAGATATGATTACGCCGTAAACGGGAACACTGGTACTGTAGTCGCAGAAGTGATTCTACTGAGTAACAACTTGGCCACAAGGCAGGTTTGGCTGAGAACAGAACAATTTACAGATCTGGCCTGTGGTAATATACTCACATATCTAGGGCGCATTTTGGGAGGGATGGTTTTAGGATCTCCGTAAAGCACTCTGGACTTTTCCTTGACCCAGTAGACATTCTCATCAACAATAAAGGTTGCTCTAAAACAAACATCAGATTTAAGGTTTCAACATGTCAAACAAGGCATGTCAAGGACTTAGCACAAATCCATTATACCTTCATATTCAAATTTTCTATTTCCATTCAAAAACAAACACTTGCCTTTGCTTCAATTCTCAATGTACATTTTCCTTTGTTTTGTTTAACAGAAAATGTTATCAATATGCCTTACGGTAGTTTAAATTCAGGTAAATGCCAAATTATTCCGCATCCAATCAAGATCAAAACTGTCTGCACAAATCATAACAAATTTGGCCCAAACATTCACCCTTTCACTGAATTCCCAACTGTTCTGCAATAAACAAGGAATGTACAGCAAGTATTACCAGTATCCATTTAATGCTTTACTCCATGAATATTCATGTATTAAAGCAATAATACCATAATGAATATTAATTAGATTGTTACAATAGTACATGGGCACAGGAATGTTTGGCAATGACACAAACTGTAGAAGCATATCTATATTATATCATAAGCAAGCAGAGCAGACCATGATCAGATGGCTCCTACAGGAGCCATCTGATCTGGGTCTACTCTGTTTGCAAAGGCACAGAAAGGTTATGGAATAAAGGGTGAATGAAGTTTAAAAGTGCCTCAACTCTTACAAGTTACACATGTGTTTTTTATTTTGGTCCAAGCCACTGTTATGTGTCAAAGAATCTTAACCTTTAGCCTGCTATGGATGGATGAGTGAATGCCTATGCAAACAGTTTGGATCCAGATGAGACGCCGAGTAACTCGGTGTCTCGTCAAGATCTAAACTGTTTGACACCCTGATTGCATTTTGGTAGACGGATAGGTTATAGCTTGAATTTTGAAAATGTAGTAGGTGAAAAATTCTACAAAACTAATTTGCTCAGCAGGCTAAAGGTTAAGAGAGACTACCCCAACAGAGCTAAGTATTTGGACACCAATCTGCTTCTTCCCCAGTTTGTAAAGTTGAATAAGTCAATATGGCATCACTTTTGATAACTTAAAATTAGACTGAGCAGTAGCAAGTAGTGAAGACCCTGATCAAACTGACACTGAAGGAGCAGTTTGATCTGGGTCTGCATTATTAGTCCAAGTCTGAATTAGGGTAAGCTGGTCATTCTGTACTTGAAGTGTCCTTATCCACAGGAAGATGGAAATTCCTTAAGTAAGAGTGGACTTCCTGCATGAGGGAAGTATGATCAATAATAGAAAACAACTCAATATGTGTCCCGAGTACACTTGTCCCCACTTACATATCACTGAGTAGCTATAGTGTGACCAATCACAAGGGCTATAACTCAAGGATAACCAAATGCTTATCATAACCATAACTAAGGTGTTCAAATTCACATAATGAACAACTATCTTACAAGTGTTTAATGGCTCAAATACATTTGGAGTGATGTACAGCATAAGAAATGTGACTGACTGGCAGTGACAAAAAACTAATGGATGGATGAACAAAGATAAATCTAAGTTTCCACATCTTTCAAAAGTGGAGGCATATAATTATAAAAGCCACCAAACAAAATCTTAATGATTACTTCTTTAAACTAAGCAATCATTACTGTTCACCGCAAATTGCTTTTACAATTAGATCTAAACTAATTACGGTAGATCTTTTTTGCCATGAAATCACACATTACAGATTATTGATTATAGATAAAGGGCAATAAATTACTAAACCCTGTGTTTTGTCCACTTTAACTCTTGACCTCATACAAACACCTTTTTATATGACTTGCGAACAGAGTAGACCTCAATCAGATGACTCGTACAGGTCAAAGAGAAAGTCCTAGAATTTGGCAATGGCATTTTCAGTGAGACTTCTACACCCTTTCACTATTACAATATAGCCTAGGTAAGACAATTTAAGTGAACATAAAACTTAACAGACAACTCAATACATTTCACAAAATCATTTTTTTCTGTACCAAATTAAATAGTTAAAAGGCTTGCAAAAAGTTTCAGTGTTGATAAATAAGCATGTAGCTGGAAAACTGAATGAATTTTGCATTTCAATAACAAAGCCCTTTTTTTCTGTGTACACTGTATTTGCTTTTTGTTCACTTACTTCAGTCGAGACAATTACAGGACAAGTTATTAGATAATAAATTACTTGTTACTGTTTACCAACAAGGGGATCCTGAGGCATAAGTCAACCATTCGAAAACAAATCCGAAGTCATAAGAAACAACACAAACAAAAGGGCCACAATGGCTCTGTATCACCCACCCGAGTGACCATCAGTCCAGTTTTAACCCTTTCCCTGTTCTGTATTTAGGCCAAACTTCAATACCTACTGAATATTCATTAACAAAATAGTTATAAAGAAATATGGAAGGTGGAACATTGTAGACATTTTAGAAAGTAAAGAAACAGATTTATCAAATTTTATTAGCAAACAGAGCAGACCCTGATCAGACGGCTCCTCTAGGAGCCGTCTGATCTGGGTCTACTCTGTTTGCAAATGCGTGAAAACACGTTTATATGAGGGAAAGGGTTAATTTAGAGAAAAATGTGGAGTGCACTGTTACAGTGACTTTAAAACATTTTATAAAAGAAAGGAACATGGAACACCAGGAAGAAAAAAAAACACCTCAAACTTTTATGCAGATTGAATGAATATTGTTCCACTTGGCCAACAAGGCTAATTTTCGACAATTAAAATGCATTAATTATGAAGTACCTAACCCTTTCCTTCATAAAAATGCCTTTTCACACATTTGCAAACAGTGTAGACCCAGATCAGATGGCTCCTATAGGAGCCATCTGATCAGGGTGTCTGCACTGTTTGCTTTTGATATTTATATAGATCTGATTCTACAGTTTTTGCCAAACCAAATATTCCCTTGAAAAGTTTATATTAATAAAAATTCAGCTAATAAATATTCATGTTGCTATTATTATTTTTACCTTAATACAGAACAGGGAAAGGGCTAAAACAATGACTGGTTATCAACTATTACCAAAACCATTTTCAGCAAGTGTGGTGAAGACTGGATGAAACTTGTTTTACTTGGAGAGGGGCATGGTTTAGATGCTGCCCACCATCGCAGGTGATTCCAATGTATTGGCTGTCTACCGAAAGGGTATAAAAGTGTTTGTACGAGGTAAAGTATTATCCTTTTCCTCCATAAGCTTTGAATGAATCTACCCAAAAGGAGCATTTACTAGAGAAAGGGAAATTTTTTAGAATTTGTAGTTTGAAACCATTGTGATAAATAGAGCATTTGCTCCTATTGGAGCAAATGCTCTATTTATCACAATGGTTTCAAGAAGTGATTTTTACAAAGGCGTAGAAAGGCATATTTATGGAGGAAAGGGTTAAATTACTTCTCAAATATTATTGAAAACAATCTCTGTTACAGGAAACAAAGTACTAATATTTTGTTTCCACCACATTAGTTGATACCAACCTGAACTCAATGTGACCCTGCCAGTCTCCAGATGGTGGAATCCACTCAAGACGTACATGATTCTTGGGTGAGTTGCCTGTGCTGACAAAGGCATACTGAAAAGAAAAGACTCTTCAAATAAGTTCTTAGCATTCAATCAACAAGTAACATTCAAGATAACAGAAAAGCAGAAATTGGGCTACAAACATCTTAGCAATACACAACAGAAAAGAATATATAATAGTTGGATATGCCCTACATCCATCACTTGCCGTCATCTGGTGCAAACTATCAACAGCCACCTTATCACTCCTTTAGCAATATATAGTACCCTAATTATCTTAACCCTTAACTCCATGAATATTCATATTAAATACTGCATGAATATTAATTCTTATACATGTAATGACAGTATGATCAAGGGAAAGTTTGACCATGTCACACACTGTAGAACCAGCTCTATAGTTTTCATAAACAAACAGCAGACCCTGATTGGACGTTCCTTGTAACAGGATCTGTCTGATCTGGGTCTACTCTGTTTGCAAAGGCATTAAAAGGTGCATAAATGGAGTAAATGTGTTAATATTCAGAGAGACAAACTTAGACAAATAGTGTAGATGCATAACAAACTAGTATTGGTGGAGCCATTTGATCAGGAGTACTATTTGTTACACCATTAGTTTGACCCAGTTTCACCTTGCATAATCAAAATGGTGCCGCACTGACCAGTGAAGAGAGAAAACTGCATGTTCGAAAATTTATGATAATTGCAATAATGAATGATCAATCAGATACATACAAGACCAAGATATATATTAATCAGATCCATATTATACCATAAGCAAACAAGAGACCCTGATCAGACAGCTCCTATAGGAACCGTCTGATGTGCGTCTACTCTGTTTGCAAAGGCGTGAAAAGGTGTTTATATGAAGTAAAGTATAATTAGCTTATTTTTTTATTGTGGTACATGCTTTTTATCCAGTCACCAGGCTTCTCTAGTGACATAATAAAGGGGGTGCAGATAAACTTAGGTTTATTAGGTTACTTCCGGTAGTAGAAGGTTTATTAGGTTAGTAGATAGGCATAATGATTCTATAACCATGGAACTATTTTAATTTTCTGTAAATATGCATAAAAATCATGTTGACGAAATATATCTAACAGGAAATTCACCAAAAAAAGTATTCAAATGAGAAAAAGTAAAAATAATTGGCTATAGCTGGATTCGAACCCGCGCCTGATCATACAAAAACCAATTCTAATCACTCTAAAGACGTCGTCCTTACCGATTACGCCACTGCGGCCACATAAAAAGTGACGTTGATTTATCAGTTTTATTAATTTAATCCACCGCTAGCGAAACACGTTTTTGATAAAATCAACCCTGGAAGCAAAGATTGACAGATAAATAGTAAATGTTTTCTTTTCACTCTCATGATAATTTGATTGATAAACTCTTACAGGGCGGTGATAGTCATAGACCTAAATATAGCCCGTTCAGTTCCATCGATTTATGAGTGACGTTATGTCTATCTAAAAATAGAAACCGAGACTACGGAACTCGAATTTGACCGGGGAATATAACCATGTCTGTTTGAAATAACTTATCGACCCTCGATTCAAATCATCTTATTTTTCAAATTCAACCACGTTTCCCCTCTTGTAATGCAAGTATCGAAACTATTTTCCTCTGCGGTACATGCAGCTCATTAGATCTATTTACGTCTAAATGGAAATGAAAAGGGAGGGATCCGTTGATCGAAAAACCGCATTTTCAATGTAAATTATTTCAAGAGTGTTATTTTAATATGAGTCTATGAAAAACGATATTTAACTAAATTGACTGGATAAATTGAATAATAGGTTAGTGCCGTAGATGGGACGCCTTTATCCGACTCGGAGAGAAAACAGTTGCGGCTCGGCAAGCCTCGCCTCAACGTTTTCTCCCCTCGTCAGATAAAGGCGTCCCATCTACGGCACTAACCTATTATTCTCTATATCTTGGCAGAAACTATAAAACCAGATCTATTCCATAAGCAAACAGAGCAAACCCTGATTAGATGGCTACTACAGGAGCCCTCCAATCTGACAGGGGATCAGGGTGACGACAGGCCTACTCCGTCAAAGGCATGAAAATGGTTTAAACGAGAGAAAGGGTTAAAACCTGTGCAAAACAATATTACTCATGAAAGTTTACCTACCCCAAAAGATTGTTGACAAACAGGTGTGGGTTTACTGTCATCTAAGGAAACAAACTCTCCAATAGGCTCAATGATATTCTTTGAGCTATTTATCCTGCGTGCTTGTATCATATATAAATGGAATGACTGGCTTTTATCTATGGATGTAAGATTTACTGAAAATAAAAAGAAACAGACATATTTTACAGATCTTATTAAAATGAAATGAACAACATAATTCAACTCAATCTTTAAAACCCTTTACCTGTTCAATATTCAATGACATCATTCAGGGCTCAAGCAAGAGGGCAAGTTTAGAGTAAAAGTCTCCCTAACCCTGCTGACTTCTCCATGCTTTGAGCTGAGGGAAAAGTTTTGATATATAGGGAGATACAAAATCAGGACCAAAACTTCTCCCTCAATACCACTAAACTTCTCCCATGATAGAGAGTTTCAGCTTGAGCCCTGCATGATCATGAATATTAATTAGATTCATTCTTATAATGCCATAATTATGAACACAGGTCATTTTGTATCAGGCAGAAACAGTAGAATCGGAGCTACATTTTTCCATAAGCAGACTGGGCAGACACTGATCAGACGGCTCCTATAGGAGTCATCTGATCTGGGTCTACTCTGTTTGCAAAGGCGTGAAAATGTATTTATATGTGGGAAAGGGTTAACCCTTTACCCGATAGAGAGACAACAAACAAGTATGTTTCAGAAATTTATACTTGACTGCAAAACTTACTGGTTATTAATCCATACCTCCATGAACATTCATATAAGAAATAATGATGTCATGAATATTAATTAGATTTAATTGTTATAATATCTTTCTATACATGTATCATAAGCAAATAGAGTCTGATCTGGGTCTACTCTGTTTGCAAAGACATAGAAAGGTATATTTATCAAGGAAAGGGTTAATTCAATACTTACAGACATGTATTTCAGTCTAAAAAACACTATTCTGGCATTCATGGACACACATTTTTCAAGGATGCTGCTCAAATTTAGCCTGATACTATGATTATGTTCTTGCCTCAGGTGTAATTTGCTTTCCCTAATTATTACTAGTGATGGTGCATTGAGTTTTCTTTTTCTTCGCCAAATTTTGACTTCGAGGTGAGGTGGGTGGGGCAAGTTGACCCCGATGGCTTTCCGAAGCGTATATGATAGGGAGGGAGCTACTATTAGGGAGGGCACTTATAATAGAAAGGGGGAAATACGGTATGTGAAAAAGCATTTATATGCAGGAACGATTAAAAGTGAGAAGTAATACCAGTACTCAATTAATCTATAAACCTGTTTTGTTCACCCAGGCCTTTTTCTGGTGTCTACAACTTGTACAAGGGTCCGTTAAAAGGACCTAATTAGATAAATTTCCAAATTTGGGGGGAAAATATTCCAATAGAGATCAAATTTTGATTGAAATGCTAAAAAAAAATTGCAAAATAAATTAAAATGGGACAAAAAACTAAATCACTGAGTTTTACTCACAAAAAAAATCCCAACTATTGAAATGCATATGTCATGGCCACAAATATTTGCAGATAAAACCCTCAGAACTGCCCAAAATGTAGGAAAGGCAAAGCAGAATTTCACAAGACCACAAACGCCATCTAAATGCATGGCAGGTAAACTTTTAAAAAAATACTGAGAATACTGACTCTTTATAGAGAGATTGAAAAACCTATCTGATTAACTATTCATATATAACAAGGTTATTTCTTCCAACAGTCATTCAGTCTCCATTAATTTTGCTAATTAAAGCGTACATGAATGTAACTGTTCAGATTATATAATTGAACTTGGGCCAGATCTTAAAGCCCTAAACAGAATTATCAAGTTTGAATCATGGATGCAAGAATGTTTACAAACTTAATGTAACATGGTGAAAAAGTTATGACTCGACTGGGACTCGAACCCAGGGCCTCTGGCTTACCATGCCAACACTCTTACCAACTGAGCTACCAAGCCACACAGTAAAGCCTATCAACTTATTTCACCATAATCCCTACCCGGCTACACACACCCCCTCTACACAAGAATTCGTCCCGAATTCTTACTCAAAGAACACTCCACGAGTTTCTTATTATTACACATTATCTTCATATAATCTTTATATTATCTTCATATAAATCACCCTGTGGGTTATTTACGTTGGGCGCCAAATGTAACATGGTGAAAAAGTTGTGACTCGACTGGGACTCGAACCCAGGGCCTCTGACTTACCATGCCAACACTCACTACCGACTGAGCTACCAAGCCACACAGTAAAGCCTATCAACTTATTTCACCATAATCCCTACCCGGCTACACATTTCTTAATCAAACAGGCTACACCAAGATCAGATGGCATAAATCCTACATCTGATCTGAGTCTACTCTGTTTGCAAAGGTGTAGAAAGGCTTATTTATGGCAAATGACAAATTAAATGACAAATGTAGATCCAGATCTGACAGTAGCTTACAGAAGCCTTCTTGGCTTGTGATTTCACTATTTACTAAGTAAGGATAATGTGAGTCTTGCATGGTTAAGCAGTTGTATCAATATTTGGACATCTATTTTAGATCCTGACCATGATAAGGTTGAGGACCATTTTATCATCAATGCCCATCTGACCCTCTGCTATTGTTGACAACTTCTGTCTGAGCCAAGAAGTGAACAAACTTCTATCATCCATAACCATTTGGATACAAAGAGTGACATTTGCAAACAGTGTGGATCCAGATCAGATGGCTTCTAGAGGAGTCTTCTGATCAGGGTCTAATACCCTTTTATACTAAATAGATTCACTCATAAACCACTGATAGACCATTCTACATTGATACTTCAGCAAGCAAAGGATTAATACTAGACTGTCTGGCCCGGGTATTAGTTTTAATCCTTTCCTTCATATAAACGCCTTTTCACACATTTGTAAACACAGCAGACCCAGATCAGATGGTTCCTATAGGAGCCGTCTAATTAGAGTCTGCTCTGTAAGTGTTTGCTTTTGACATGATATAGATCTGATTCTACAGTTTTTGTCAAAGCAAAAACATCCTTGAAACGTGTACATAATAAAACTTCAGCTTACAAATATTCATGATGTCAGAATTTCTCACACAAATATCAAGACAGGGAAAGGATTAAGTACGACGAATGGCATTTGCAAATAACAGACTGGGATCCAGATGAGATAACCAACTATCTCAGCCTCTCATCAGAACCCATAACAGACTGGGACCCAGATGAGATAACCAGTATCTCATCAGAACCCATAACAGACCAGGATACAGATGAGATAACCAGCATCTCATCAGAACCCATAACAGACTGGGATCAAGATGAGATAACCAGTATCTCAGCATCTAATCAGAACCTAAACTGTTTGACACTCAAACAATAGTTCCTGAAAAGATGGAAGTATTCAGAAATTTTTCATTGTAATATGGGCCAACCCTTTGAATGCTAAATTTTCAATGGTCCATAATTATTTATTGGTAGAGAGGGTATAATTTGTGAATGGACTTTGAATAACAAACAGTGCAAACAGGGATCCTGAGGGAGCAGAGGATTCAGAGGGAGCCCTCTGATCTGGATCTACACTGTTTGTAAATGCATACATGTAGCCATGTACACTTGGTTCCCGCATTCAATAGGTCAAAAGACGTACATGAGTACATGAATAATTATGATGTTGAGTTTTTGTAAACGTTTTATAAACCATGTTTTGTACAGTTCATCAGAGCAATCAGCAATCTCTGTAAACTGGGCAGTGGTAAAAGGTAGTCTGTCTGGGCAAATTCTACACAACCACCCATATTTAATACCTAAATAATAGCTCTTTGCATATTAATGTAGTGAATTAACTTACAGTAATGAATAATTTGCAAGTTTAACTCCTATCCTGCTAAACAAGACCTGACTGGTATTTGCATCTACAGCCTGGATCTAGATGAGACAATAAGTAACCTGTAATTTTAGAGCACCAGATATAAATATCAGGTGCATACTCAAAAACTAAAACAGTCATTTCTCCACCAAACCCTACAATGAGACAACTCTTCAGAATCGTCTCGATGAGAAGATTCTAGAAAGTGGTCACAGTATAGGCCCTGTCACGTTTAGCGGAGAAATATTATAATAAAGGAGCTATTGTTGACAATGTTTAAATTTAAGCATCTTATCTGGACCTCTGAGTCTCAATGGGATGCAATCAGTTAGTTATGAGTTTCCAAAAGATATCTGAAATCTCAGAATATATTGGAAAGTAAGTTAAATAATTACGCATAATTTTTTTCAGCATGATAAAGGTTCAGCTTTTGCCCTTTTTCTTTATGTAAACGTTTTTTCAGCCATTGACAAACAGAGAAGACCCAGATCAGACAGCTCCTTCAGCCGTCTGATCAGGATCTGCTCTGTTTGCTAATGGAATTTGACAGATCTACTTCTCTAGTTTCTAAAATGACTACAATGTTCCAGCTTCCACATTTCATTATAACTATTTTGTCCATGAATATTCAGTAGGCACTGAATTTACTGAAATTTGGACCAAATATAGAACAGGAAAGAGTTAATTTTTTTTACAAAAATTGACGGAAAGTCTTTCATCATCATTCAGAGTTATGCCCCTTCATTTTCAAAGGGCAATGTTAGCTGAGAAACAGAGTGAGCAGCTGAAGCAACTGGTTCAAATACAATTGAGTGATCTAGATTTTCACTGTTTGCAATTACAATACTTCTCACAGGTCTGCACATTGAAAGCAAGAAATACATAATTAACATTCACTTAATGGGAGAAATAATGACTTTATGAATATCAATTAGCGGAGTTTTTGTAATGCCATATTATGGACTATAGTAGTTTTTGGTGATATCAGAAAGGGTAGAATCATATCTTATCTATATCATTCCATAAGCAAACAATGCAGACTCTGATCTGACAGCAGCTACATGGGCTGATCATCTGATCTGGGTCTCTAATCTGTTTGCAGGTATATAAAATATTATATGCTTCTTTATCAAGTAAAGGGTAAACCCTTTACATTTTTTTCACCAAAATAAAGGAACCTTGTGTTTAAGTATGTTACTTGATTAAAATAACCCGAAAATCCTTGTAGAATATTCATGCAATAAATATTATCATACCTCATGTGGCTTTCCTATACAAATTGTCCATATACCTGCCATGAAACAATTTGTACTGTTCCATGTAACATTATCTCGTGCATGCAACAGTATGTCTAGATCAGCTTATTAAGTTCTGTGCATGACGTCATTTGACTGATGTCATCTGATGCTTGCAATTTGATCAACAAACGTTTTGACAGTTTTGTTTTTTTATTATTTGAGAAATGTCACTTTATGCGACTATTTCAGAGGAGGATGTGATTGTCAAGATTGGACAGTGATAAGGACTCTGCCAGTACTCTACGTGTACTGAAAAGAAGTGTAAAGTTGTTCCGCGATTTTTAAGCACCGAGTATAACTTTTGTTTCAAACTGTTTATTGTTGCTATTGAACAAATCTTTTTGCTGACAAAATTGATAGTGCTATTCGGTATAATAAAATAAATATCACATCCTATGGCGAGCGACAGTACGTATTGTAATCCTCGGTGTGGTAATGTACACCTCGGCTAACGCCTCGGTGAACATTACCAACCTCGTGTTGACAATACGTGCACATACTATGGAGAGCGACAGTACGTATTGTAAACCCTCGGTATGGTAATGTACACCTTGGCTAACGCCTCATTACAGGCGAACATTACCAAGCTGAGGTTGACAATACATGCTGTTGCTCGCCATAGGATGTGACATTTATATAATGTCACCATGAATAATCTAAATCATTAGCTGAACAGGGTTTTCTCTGACCTGAAACCCCCCCCCCCCCCGATTTCTATTGAAATTACAAATGACCCTCAAAATTAAGAAGGCCTGTTCTTTACTTTATAGAGAGGGGGTCAAGAAGACCCTCAAATTGGTCTTTTTTAAGGGGTCAAGGGAAAACCCTGGCTGAATATTTATAATGCCATGTGGATACAGGAATGTTTGGTATAGGTAGAAACTTAGATACGATAACGTAGCTCTATTCCTGGACGCTAGTCATTATCAGTCTTACAGCTATGATATCGCATCTAGTAGAAACTGAACAGATCCAGATCAGATGGCTCCTACAGGATATGTCTGGTCCCCATCTTCTCTGCAAAGGCGTGAAAAGGCATTTGTTACTATGAGAGAAAGAGTTAACTCACCATTTACTCCAATGCCAGGAGAATAATATTCCTTATCCTTGGGTAAGACAATCCTAAAAGGTGATGGCATAATCTGTGGGTTAAAGACTGTTTGTAAATTTGGCCGCATGGTGCTACATTGGCAGCAACTTATTAAGCTAGGGTTAAATCCATATGTTACCGTGACAACCATAGTCACTAACACAGCTAATATACTCCACAAGTTGGCCATTGTTCTTCTTCACTTTTAAACACTAATTATATCCTCTGAGAAATTTAAATCCACTGGTCACTATGGTCATAAAGAGGTCACCTGAAAGTAAAAAGAGAAATAAATTCATAACAAAGCTGTAGACAGACAGACTGGTATACATCTAAAAACTGTAAACCTCTTATTGGTGTATCTGACGAGTACCAATAGGGTAGAATGTGGCAGGGTGTTTCAAACCCTTTACTCCATGAATATTCATGTAAGAAATAATGATGTCATAAATATTAATTAGATTAATTGTTATACTAGCACATGGACACAGATCATTTTGGCGATAGCAGAAACTGTAGAAATCATATCTATATTATATCATAAGCAAACAGTGCAGACCCTGACCAGATGGCTCCTATAGGAGCAGTCTGATCACGATCTACTCTATTTGCACAGGCAAAGCTCTCCTACAGGAGCATTCTGTTTTACTTTCACATTGCTTTCAGGAGCGTTCTGTTTTACTTTCAGTCTTTCACCTTGCTTTAAGCAGCCACCTGCCCTAAATACCAACTAATTAACACAATTTAGAAGCAGTTATAGAGAGGTTTCACTGTATCTTCATACATGTACCTGAAGCTCTGTCAGATGTAGCCTATTTAAAAACAATGAAATCTGAATCTAGCTTGTCAAACCATGTTTACTGGTTTATTCCATAACAAAAAGTCATAAAAATTCAACAGTATGGGTTAAACGGTTATTGCAGTGTTCGGTATTTCATGCTTACAAAATGTATGCAATCTTGAATTTATTCAATCACACAAACCAATAGAACCTTTATATCTTCCTGGCTATTATATCTGCTCCAAGGTTGTGATATTGTTTGTGCATTATGTATGTCACAGTGTGTAGTTTATATAAATTTGTACAGCATACAAGTCAGTTTGTTTCATGGCAATATAGTGTGCTCAACTAGAAACTTTATGGTCTTGATAGTTGAGGTATATATATACATTGACAGTATAAATACATGTATCAGAAAACATTTGGCCCATAACCTTTTACTCAATAAATACCCCTTTCTACGCATTTGCAATCAGAGGGTTCCTCTTGGATCAGGATCCAAACAAGTGAACTGGCATTTGTAAACAGTGTAGACCCAGATCAGAGGGTTCTTCTTGGATCAGGATATGCACTGTTTGTCATTTGAAAGTAAGCCTCCATATTGAATGGACTCTCTTGGTTAAACACTGATGGTCCATTCTATTTTGAATAGGGTTAAACAAGAGTACCGCATACGGTACATAATACGCCCACTTGCAAACTTTCTCTGATTCAACATGCCTTATAAGTGTTGACATTTTCTAATCTGTGCTTCAGATCTTGATTTCCATATTAAGGTGATACTATTTTTTAAAAAAATGAAGTGAATATCTTATTAAATAAAAAAGTTACAGCTAATCCTCATTTTTGCAGATTTTTGTAAAGTGCAACGGCCATAACTCCGAAACAACAAATCAAATGATCCTCAGAATCGACTTAGCTTCAGGTCTTGATGCATTAAACATGTGGATGAAGTTTCATTAATATCTGTCAAACAGTTTTGCCAGAAAACAGCGGACAAACTATTTGCATATATTTGCAATTTTTTTTAAGTAAAAGGGCAATAACTCCGAAACGAAAAATCAAATAAACCTCAAAATTGACTCAGCATCAGATCTTGATGCATTAAACATTTTTGTGAAGTTTCATTAATATTTCTCAAATAGTTTTCCCAGAAAACAGCCGACAAACTATTTGCATTATTTTTTAAGGACAAGGGCCATAACTCTGAAACGAAAAATCAAATGATCCTCAGAATCAATTCAGTTTCAGATCTTGATGCATTAAACATTTGTGTGAAGTTTCATTAATATCTCTCAAATAGTTTTCCCAGAAAACAGTGGACAAACTATTTGCATATTTTTTAAGGACAAGGGCCATAACTCTGAAATGAGAAATCAAATGAACCTCAGAATCAACTCAGCTTCAGATCTTGATGCATTAAACATTTGTATGAAGTTTCATTAATATCTGTCAAATGGTTTTCCCAGAAAACAGCGGACAAACTATTTGCATGTATTTGCATTATTTTTTAAGTAAAAGGGCCATAACTCCGAAACGAAAAATCAAATGAACCTCAGAATCGACTCAGCTTCAGATCTTGATGCATTAAACATTTGTGTGAAGTTTCATTAATATCTCTCAAATAGTTTTCCCAGAAAACAGCGGACAAACTATTTGCATATTTTTTAAGGACAAGTGCAATAACTCTGAAACGACAAATCAAATGAACCTCAGAATCAACTCAGCTGCAGATCTTGATGCATTAAACATGTGTGTTAAGTTTCATTAATATCTCTCAAATAGTTTTCCCAGAAAACAGCGGACAAACTATTTGCATGTATTTGCATTATTTTTTATGTAAAAGGGCCATAACTCCGAAACGAAAAATCAAATGAACCTCAGAATCTACTCAGCTTCAGATCTTGATGCATTATACATTTGTGTGAAGTTTCATTAATATCTCTCAAATAGTTTTCCCAGAAAACAGCGGACAAACTTTGCATATTTTTTAAGGACAAGGGCCATAACTCTGAAATGAAATATCAAATGAATCTTAGAATCAACTCAGCTTCAGATCTTGATGCATTTAACATTTGTGTGAAGTTTCATTAATATCTGTCAAATAGTTTTCCCAGAAAACAGCGGACAAACAAAATGTTGACGGACGAACGAACGAACGAACGAACGAACGAACGAACGAACGAACGAACGAACGAACGAACGAACGAACGGACGGACGGACAGGGCCACGACAATATACGACCACCTTTATTAGGTGGGCGTATAAAAAACAGTATCTGGCTCCAGTGCATTAACCACACACAGGTGTCACATATCAGATTATGTAATGTAATCCCTGAATGGCGATTATCATGCAGATCAGTGAGTCCATTCTACTTCAATTTTGAACAGGCCATTTCAGACTTTCAAGTGTATATTAATTATCGTCTCAATAATGAAATCACTCGAATAAACAGAAAACAAAAATGGTTTGTACTTTCAAGCAAATTTCAAAATGCAAATTAAATGACTCAGAGGTCCAGATAAGATGCGTAAATTAAAACGTTTTTTAAGAATAACTTCTTTAGTTCTCTACCATTAACCCTATGTTGCGATCATTCTTTAGAATCGTCTCTTAGAGTCATAGGGTTTGGTGGAGAAATGATGATTCTCACATTTATCTGTTTCTCTGTGACAATTTCACATGAAATGTTTTATGTTGTCTTTTGTTAATTTCGACTTTATTCAAAGTAACCTTGACCTTGACACCAGATCCTCCAAATGCAGTCACCATGTAAGCTATCTGTACACAAAGTTAAGTCACATCATGTCTTTCCAGTAACTAGTTATCATCCTGAAACTAAAACTTTAAACCCCCCCAATATCACGTGTGCCCAGGCGCGGATTTAGAGGGGTCGGAGACATGCAGGGTGCTTCATGATGTCATTATTTTTTACATGAATATTCAACAGAGAAAGGGTTAAGTCCAAAAGTGTGAGTTACTGTCAAGTGCTCCAGATACCTTAACCCTTTCCTCCATAAATACGCCTTTCTACGCCTATGTAAAAGTCACTTTATGAAACCTATAGGAGCAAAATTAATGCTCTATTTATCACAATGGTTTCAAATCCACAATTCCAAAATTTTCCTTTTCTCTAGTAAATGCTCCTTTTTAGTAGATTTATTCGAAGAGGTTGGGTCTAAAAATAGCACATGAAGGAAAGGGTTAACCCTTTTCCTAATAAACGTGTTTTCACGCATTTGCAAACAGAGAAGACCCAGATCAGACGGCTCCTAGAGGAGCCGTCTGATCAGGGTCTGCTCTGTTTGCTAATGGAATTTGATAGATCGGTTTCTTTACTTTCTAAAATGGCTACAATGTTTCACCTTCCATATTTCTTTATAACTATTTTGTTCATGAATATTCAGTAGGTATTGAAATTTGGAATAAACATAGCACATGGAAAGGGTTAAGTAAGTTCTCGAGATACTAAGCCAGTACTCTATAGTTCTTGGCCAGGGGTTAACCTTTCCCTCCATTACAAATGCCTTTTCTGGCATTTGCAAACAGAGAAGACCCAGATCAGATGGCTCCTGTAGGTGCCGTGTGACTAGGGTCTGCTGTTTGCTTATGAGATACGGTAATATAGATCTGATTTTATAAAGTTTTAGTCTGAGCAAATAATTCCCTTGAAATTTTTACATTATAAAATTTCAGCTAATAAATATTCATTATTTCTTACAAGAACATTGAACAGGGAAAGAGTTAAATAAATGCAGAGCTACAAATAAATGTGCATATCCAAAAACTAAAATCATCATTTCTCCACAAAACCCTATACTCATGGTCAGAGTGACCATTCTTTAGAACCGACACGATGAGACGATTCTAAAGAGTGGTCAGAGTATAGTGTTTGCTGGAGAAATAAAGGAGGTACATGTATTCTTGAAAATTTTAAATTTATGCATCTTATCTGGATCTCTGTAAATATGTACCTCATGATCCTGATAACCATTGCAAACCATCTGAATGGCTAAAAGAACCATTGATATAAAGCATAGTTCAGATGACGTAAGTAAAAGATGTGTGCTCATTCCTTAATTCCCTGCATTGTTTTAACACAGCATGCTACTGTAGGCTTGAGGCAAGGTAACTAGGTGTGGCAGTGATCTCGACAGGCAGAGATGAATGGTGTTACACTAATGGCTGGGGATGAGTCGCTCTGTGTCGACTTATTGTCAGCCTCTAGGCTAGCAATGGTAAATGCTGTTTGTTCCTTCAAACATCTCCTCTCCCTAATATTTTCAATTTGTGCCAAATTGTTAACCCTTACCCCATAAACAAGCCTTTTCACAACTTTGTAAACAGAGTAGACCCAGATCAGATGGCTCCTATAGGAACCGTCTGATTAGGGTCTGCTCTGTGTGTTATTGGAATTTGATAGCTCTGTTACAGTTCTTTAGTTTCTAAAATGGCTACAATGTTCCACCTTCCATATTTCATTATAATTATTTTGTCCATGAATATTCAGAAGGTATTGAAATTTGGAATATTAGAGAAGCCTTTTCAAAACTTTGCAAACAGAGTAGATCCAGATCAGATGCTTCCTGTAGAAAAACTGATTCTACAGTATCTCACAGCCAAGCAAAACATCCTGTATCCATATACTGTTGAACTTCGATATCTCGAACTCGAACTTCGGGAGAACTTGAACTAAAATTTCAGTCCTTCCAAATCTAACAATACATTATTACTCTAAAATGTATGACTACGCATATCTAGAAACACATGTGACAGCTTAATGCAGGTCTAAAGTAATGCTGAAAGCTCCTACAGGAGCTTTCAGCATTTACTTTAGATCTGCATTAAGCTGAGAACTTAAGAAATTGTCCAGATCAGAAATAGGATAACTCGAACTTCTTTTTATCTCGAACTAATTCGTATGGACGCCTTGAAGTTTGAGATATCAAAGTTCAACTGTACTGTTATAAAACTTCAGCTAATAAAATTCCATGATTTCATTATTTCTTACATGAATATTTATGAGGGAAAGAGTTAAATTGCTTGTAAAGTTTTGTAGAAACATTCAACTTAACTTAAAACATACACATGGAATACTGTTAACCCTTTCCTCCATGAATATTAATGTAAGAAATAATGACATCATGAATATTAATTAGATTTATTTGTTATAATAGCACATGGACACAGGAATATTTAGCCATAAGAAACTGCATTATCACATTTATATTTTATCATAAGCAAACAGAGCAGACCCGATCAGATGGCTGATCTGAGTCTACTCTGTTTGCAAAGGCATAGAAAGGCATATCTATGGAGTAAAGGGTTAATGTGATTGCTGTTGCTGAAGTACCATATCTATCCAGTATATCAGGACACCAATCTCCCCTCTCCACCGATAAGTTTTCAAAACTTTTAAACCCTTTCCTGTTCATTAAATGACATCATGAATATTTATCACCTGAAGTTATATATTGTAAACTTTTCAAGGTAAATGTTTGCTTTGATAAAATCTGTAGAACCAGACAGGAACCATCTAATCTGGTTCTACTCTGTTTGCAAAGACATGAAAAGGCATTAAATGACACTGAGAACGGAGTTGCAAATAGTGTAGAAGTTTGAAAACAAAGTAAATCTTCAGTCAGCAGTCTGCTTCAACTCTCAAGCAATATTATTTCTCCAATTTCTTTTAAGAAACATTTTTAACACAAGTACAAGCACACTGTCTCCCGATGAGAGTGAGTTACTAAGTTTCCAATCTGCATCAAAACAGTGTGCAGAGGTTATCACAAAACTCATACTTAACCTTTTCCTCCATAATATGTCTTTCTACGCCTCTGTAAAAGTAACTTTATGAAACCATTGTGATAAATCGAGCATTTGCTCCTATAGGAGCAAATGTTCTATTTATCACAATGGTTTCAAACTACAAAATTCTAAAATTTTCCTTTTCTCTAGTTAATGCTCCTTTTCGGTAGATTTATTCAAAGTGGATGGATCTAAAAAATAGTCTATGGAGGAAAGGGTTAACTGCTCCACTACAGTAGAACCTGTCTTAAGTGGTCATTCATTTATTGAACATAGGAGTCTTAAAAAGAAGCTGGTAACTTGTGCATTGGCACAAGCAATGAAAAAAGCCCCTATAGCATTTCTTTTGACCTGCATTAAGCTACCACCTGCCTTACAGACCCATAATTAGACCTCTAATTGATGGCTGCTTAACCCATTCCCGCATATTGACGCCTTTTGACGCTTCTGTAAAAGTCACTTTGTGAAACCATTGTGATAAATAGAGCATTTGCTCCACAGGAGCAAATGCTCTATTTATCACAATGGTTTCAAAACTGCACAATTCTAAAATTTCCTTTTCTCTAGTTAATGCTCCTTTTTGGTAGATTTAATCAAAGAGGTTAGGTCTAAAAATAGGTTAATGGGTTAAGTTAGACAGGTTCTACTGTATACAGCACTAGAATTACCACACTAAAGTCTACATCTTTTTTTTCAATCTCTTTTCGCTCAAAACTTTATAACACAAGAAACCCATAAAATCGTGTCAGTTCTTCCCATCAAATCCTCTTCAATTTTCAAAATTTTGGGGAAACTCTGAGATTACTAATTCAAATTTCAAAGATGCCTCTTAGACTATAGATAGCAATTTGTTATCCCTTAGCTTCCATTCAGTATGATAGTACAGTAAAACCCCGCTAATGCGACCACCTAACATAGGTATAATTCTGGGTGCTGGGGGCAGGTGGTAGCTTAATGCAGGACAAAAGTAATGCAGAAAGCTCCTAGGAGCTTTCTGCATTACTTTTGCCCTGCATTAAGCAACCACCTGCTTATAAAGAGACCCATGTTTATTCATTAAGTGGCCGCATTAGAGTGATTCTACTGTATTAAGTATGTTAGATGTTGAATGACAAACAGTGCAGACCACAATCAGAAGGCAATTCTAGGAGCTCTCTGATCTGGGTCTACACTGTTTGCAAATATCCCTTAAGTTGTTGCAAACATTCAAAAGGTTAAGACTTTACTCCACCTTTTAAAGTCTATGCAGAGGAGACTTAGATCAGACAGCTCCTGTAGAAACCGTCTGATCTGTGTCTGCTCCGTTTGCTTGTGGAATAATATAGATCTGATTTTGGTTTCTGCCAAGGTAAAAATCTTCTTCGTTCAAATACTATAGGAGCTGTCTGATCAGGGTCTGCTCTGTTTGCTTTTGACATAATATAGATCTGATACTATTGGTTTTGTCACTGCAAAAAATCCTTGAAAAGTTAACATTATAAAAGTTCAACTAATAAATATATATTCATAATGTCATTATTTTTTTCATGAATATTAACCCATTCCCTCATAGGCTATTTACAGATACAACCTCTTTGAATAAATCTACAGAAAAGGAGCATTAACGTACTAGAGAAAAGGAAAAGTTTAGAATTTTGTAGTTTGAAACCATTGCGATAAATAGAGCATTTGCTCCTATAGGAGCAAATGCTCTATTTATCACAATGGTTTCACAAAGTGACTTTTACAGAGTCATCAATATGAGGGAATGGGTTAAACAGGAAAAGGGTTAAACACAACGATTAGAGTATCAGATTGGATCCAGATGACATGCCATTAGTTATTTGGCATAAAATCTGGATCTAAAGCATTATATAGTTTGCATTAGGATTAAACACTGGCCTGGTAGCAGTTGGAAGTACAGTAAAACCTCTCTTAACCGGCAGTTAAATTTAGTATGAATATCGGTCTTGGAGACAGGTGGCAGCTTAATGCAGGGTGAAAGTCATGCAGAAAGCTCCTCTAGGAGCTTTCTTCATGACTTTCACCCTGCATTAAGCAGCCACCTGCCTAAAAGTATTTAAATTATTATCTAGTAGAATTCCGGTTAAGAGAGGTTATACTGTAGTGCAGCTAGTCATGCAAAAAACAACAAGTAATGGGAATATTAAAAGCTGAATGCCATAGTTTTAATTCCATGACAAATCAATGTGGCATAACAAAATCCAACCTTGATCTGTATAACTCATTATAATTAAACTAAACACCAAATACCATTTCAATATTTGCTAGGGTTTAGAAAAAAATCAGGAAAACCGAACACTTCCGGAACATTTTAAGTCCAACTGCTGTAATTCCGTGAAAAATCAATGTAGCGTAACAAAATTCAAACTTGGTCTGTAACCCATTATAATAAAGGTACATATCAAATATCACATCAATATCAACAAGGGTTTAGAAAAAAAATATCTAGAAAACCTAAAATTTCCTAAAACTCCAAAAAATCCATGAAAAATCAAAGTAGTGTTTCTGCAAGGGTTTAGAAAAAATGTCCAGAAAACCCAAGTCTGACAGACAGATGGACAGGGGGACAGTACAAACCTGTAGTCCCTTTCGCCTGTGACACTGATACTCAAATATAAACTAAGTACAATTGTCAGGCAATTTGTCTTGGTTTTCAAAATGTTTTCATTTCGTATATATATATATATTAAATCAAGATTTACCAAATTGTAATATTTCCCTTCACTTAGTAAAGACAAACTCCTCACATCCGAACAATCTCAGGGCACTGACCTTATCACTCATCTACACACCTAGTAATTGTAATTAAAACTTTAATTTCCACCTCTGTTCTTATCCAGTCAACCAAACAACACTAATACACAGCAACCTGCAAACACACCAGCCTCAGATTTCATCTTGTGCATTCCAATGTGATGATGATCATTTCCCCAGAGCTGGATCTTTGCCACTGGTATTTCCTCACACAGCTGCCAGTATTTATAGATGCCTACCTACTACTGTACAGTATCACTAGTGTCTCTACCACTTTTCCCATTCACAACATCACATCTCTCTCTCTACCTGCTGTCTGAAGGATGATGTCTTCCACTTCCTACTACAGCTTAAAGGTAGTGGTGTCAAACTGACTTTGTGATTAATTATGCATGAGGGAAAAAAAATCATATTTGACACTTAGTCTAATGAACTGAAAAATTCCATTGATTGCTTTTGATACTAAATGTACATGTACCGGTATAATATTCATAATATGCAACACTGTTCAGAGCTAGCCTACAGATAAGGGCACATACCCAAATGCTAAAATCGTCATTTCTCCACCAAACCCTATACTGTGACCACTCTTTAGAATCGTCTCTTCAAGACGATTCCGAAGAGTGGTCACAGTATAGGGTTTGGGGGAGAAATAAAGGAGTTATTCTTAAAAATGTTTTAATTTACGAATCTTATCTGGAGCACAGATGCCAGGCGCGTGACAGAATATCTTTCGTGTAGTATCTATTACTATGTAAAGGTGTGTAACTAAATGGCAGAAAATTGCACTAACTACATTCTACGTCTTGTTACGCCGTCCATTTCCGCTCAATTTTAATCAAATAAGATTCACTACACGCAGAAATGTCCAGTCTTTGAAATAAACACCATCGGTGCCGATTATTGGTCGAAAAATTACTGTACTGAGATGATAACTCCAACTAAGCTTTAGTCGACCAAGTCACTACCGACACATGTGTGTATGTACACGTGTTGACAGCCGCGAGTCGCTGTGGAAAATCTCCAGGGTCGTAGAAACAGAAGTAACTTTGTGGTTGACATCGACAGTAAGTTTAATTTTATGTTATATTTATTGAAGGAGGGTGTAACACGGGCCATATTATGATATTCGGTGTTACTTTCGATGTCATTAGTCGTGAAAATGTACATGTATGTGTCGGTAGCGACTCGGTCGACTAAAGCTAAGTTGGAGTTTATCGTCTCAGTACAGTATTTGTTTGGCTAATGATCGGCATCAAGGGCTTGTATTTTAAAGTCAAGACATTTCTACGTGTAATGATTCATATTTATTAAATTTGAGCTGAAATTGACGCCATAACAAGACGCTGAATGTAGTTGGTGCAATTTTTTTCTGCCATTTTGGACCATTTAGTTACACACCTTTACATAGTATTTTACTATACGAAACTGTCACGCGCCTGACACCTGTGATCTGGAGCTCTGAATGTTAATTTCTTTGCCTTTAGCCCATAATATTAGCCCATAAAGTGTACAGCCCGGCAAAATACTGAGACAACTGCTGTGACCAAGACGAAATGATTGACCCTCTCAACAAAATCAGCCATCAATTGATTATGTTAATTATCCTTTTAACCTCATCAATCATTTGTAAACAGTCTGGATTCACATAAAACACAGAGTTACTTATTACAGTACTCAGCACCTCTTCTGCGTGTAACAACACTCAGACACAGTTTTTGAAAAGAAATGGAAGAAAAATGTAATATTACATCAGAGGCAAAAAAAAAGTGTTAACCCTTTACTCCATGAATATTCATGTAAGAAATAATGACATCATGAATAATAATCAGCTTATTTGTATAATGATATAATGAACACAAGATGTTTGGGCAAAGGCAGATACTGTAGTCAGATCTCTGTAACCCCATAAGCAAAAAGAGCAGACCCGGATCAGACAGCTCCTATAGGAGCCGTCTGATCTGGGTCTACTCTGTTTGTAAATCCCTGAAAAGGTGTTTATGTGAAGGAAAGAGTAAACCCTTGACTCCATGAATATTCATGTTAGAAATTATGACATTATGAATAATAATGAGCTTATTTTTATAATGATATATAACAGACCCAGATCAGTTGACTCCTGCATGTGTCATGTGATCAGGGTCTGCTCGGATTGCTGAATATTCAGCAGGAAAAAGGTTAAAAGAAATCCAAATTAAAACAGATTAACAACTTATAGACACAGGACATAACTTTGTGTAGCGCTGGTCTGTTGACTGGTTGCCAGTACTGAAGATGCTGTCATATACATGTACATACCTGACTTAGAGCAGGTGGGTGGGTGGTGAGATACAGGTACACAATGAGCCAGAGCCAGGAAGGGCTTGACTAATAAATAATTATAAAACCACAATACACAAATATACAGGATGATGAAGGTAATTCCTGGTTTAATTTGACATACACAACACGGCTTGAAACAAGAATTATTCTCGAGGTTATATTCTGAGAAAAATTCAAAATGGTACTGCAGTATTTAGCTCTTTGCTAGCAGTGAAACCGTGATTACCGGTACCTATGATAACAGAGACATTACATGATGCTGTGTCTCATCAGGAGCTAAACTGTTTGACACCTTGACCAGACAGAGAGAGAGACAGACAGAATGAGTGATAGAGAGATTCAGAAAGAGAGAAGAGGAGATAATATGGTGGGAAGAGTAAGTGATGGAAGAAGAGAGAGAATACGTGAGAGAGAAAGAATCAGCAACAGATGGGTCAGGGTCTGCTCTGTTTGCTTATGGAAATTTATAGGTCCGATTATGCACTTTCCAAAACTTTCATGTTTCATTTCATTGTGTTCATGAAGTGAAGAATTTTGAATAATTGAGAAACAGGGAAACAGTTAAGTATCAAAAAGTGATCATCCTGATGAGATACTGAATTACATGTATTGTATGTCTCGGCAGGAATAAAAGTGCAAAGGTCATCAAGTATTCATTGCTAGAATGTAAAATGTTTTTAATTACATGTATATTAACTCTCTGCACCTTTACAGTGAATTTGTGATTACCTCTATAATGCAAACAGTTTGAATCCAGATGAGACGTAGAAAGAGTGGTCACAACATAGGGTTTGGTGGAGAAAAGATGATTTTAGTACTTTCAGTGTGCACGTTTAACTGTTACTCTGAGCGACAATTACTTTGTGTGCAAAGAGTTAAGCTGACTGACAGACTGTCACACAATTTCTTTTTTTCAAGTAGGCCATTCAGTTACTTCAACAGCTAATGCAAAGGTCAAGCTCAACATGACAGCTTATAATTGCCTATTGCAGCATATTTTCCTTTGTCAAATAAAAACCTTTTGGGATATGTGATCCCCTTGGCTTAGTACACAACTGCATAAGCCCTTTGGAATTCTGATTTATTTTCAGTGGAAATTAGTCTATCACTGATTAACGGTTGCTCAATTAGCTAAAAAAGATGACCAACTATGCAGAACTTGCTTGCAAAAGACAGTTGTCCAGACTGACAAGTTACCCTATTCATCCCTTACCTCACAGAGATGCATTTTATTTCCCTAAAATAGCAAACAGAGTAGATCAAGATCAGACATCTCCTGTTAGGAGGCTCCATCTGATCATTTATATTCATGATATCATTATTTCTTACCACGACAAGGTTCAGCAAACCGTGCAAACCTGAGAGAAAACAATCAGAACTCACATTTTAAAACTTTCCTGCATAAATGTAACACCTTTCTACACTTCTGTGAAAAGTCACTTTTTGAAATCATTGTGATAAATAGAGCATTTGCTCCATAGGAGCAAATGCTCTATTTATCATAATGGTTTCTAAACTACACAATTCTAGAATTTTCCTTTTCTCTAATAAATTAATATGCTCCTTTTTGGTAGATTTATTCAAAGAGGTTGAATCTAAAAAATAGCCTAAGAGAGAATGGGTTAAAACTTACTGGTACTTGTACTTATTTAGCCCCTTACCTGTTCAATACTCATGTAAGAGTTATAGTTTTTTTTACTGACATCATGAATATTAATTAACTTTATAGTTTTATAACAGTATAATTATGTACATAGGACCTTTCAGCTGATCTGGGAGAAACTGTAGAATAATATCTATATTATACCATAAGCAAACAGAGCAGACCCTGATCCTGTAGGAGCCATTTGATCTGGGTCTACTCTGCTTGCCAATGTGTGAAAAGGCATTTATATGAGGGAAAGGGTTAAACTCTACATGTACATGCTAACTACATGTATATTATGTTCCAACAAAGTTGTCATCTGCTAGTTCTTAAGATAACTGATACTTACTTTTTTTCAATTTTTTTTCTTAGATTAAAAAATAGTTACAAAACAATATGGGCCCTGAAAGTTGTGTCTCAATTGGATCCAAACTGTTTGCAAAGGACACCACATATCCACCAATAGCAGGCAATTTTAAGCCAAATTAAATCCATAAAATCAATTGGACCATGACGTTAAGTAAAATTTGCACCATGTTTTCCCCCTACGGTATCCTACATGAAGTTGTCTCGATTCAATCATTCTAGCCTTGTAAATAGGTGAGATCTTCAGTGTCGTCTTCAGTCAAGCTACATGATAATTTCACACTTTGATTGCTAAGTAACTGTCATTCGCTAAAACGTTATGTCACATACAATCCTTCGCCATTTTTTCTTCAGTTTCTCTTAATAAATACAAAAAATAAACAGATTGAATCCTCTGTACGTGTCATGTAAATCCAACTCTTTGCATAAGTTATCATGAATTTGCCATATGTGAGCGAGGATTAACAATTACAAACACAAGGCAACTTTGAAATAATTGTCGTCTGCTTTACTCCACAGACAGCTCTGTTTCTTTATGGCATTACATATATATGATTCTACAGTTTCTGCCATGGCCAAAATTCCTATGCCATAATAAAAGTTGAACTAATTAATATTCATGGTATAAAGGGTTAACCCTTTTCGTGTTTTCATTTGCAAAAAGAGTAGACTCAGATCAGACAGCTCCTGTAGGAGCTGTCTGATCAGGGTCTGCTCGGTTTGCTGATGGAAATCTTTTTCTTTAGTTTCTAAAATGGCTACAATGTTCCGTCTTCCATTCAACTATTTTGTCCATGAATATTCAGTAGGTACTGAAGTTTGGAATAAATATAGAACAGGGAAAAGGTTAAGAAGAGTTTTCTTCCACTTCTATTCAAAACCAATGACATGGTGCCCAACAGGTTGGATTCTGATATGATGCTAATAAGTTACTCATCTGGATCTAGACTGATTCCAAACTTGGATCATGATCAAATGTTGAGTTACTCATCCAGATAAAAACTGTTTGCAATGCTTATAACAATTTTGCCCTTTATACTGTGAAAAAGTACACTATTATTTACCCTTTATAAAGACATCATGATTATTAATTTTATTAGCTTAATTTTTAAAGTGTAAACATTTCAAGGACATTTTTTTTTTCTTTGACAAAAACTGTAGAATCAGGTCTATATCATGTCAAAGGCAAACAGAGCAGACGCTGATGAGACGGTATACTCTGTTTACAAATGCATGAAAAGGTGTTTATATGTAGGAAAGGGTTAAAGCGTATTGTTCATAATACTCTATAGCAAAACAATCATTAACTCTTGGCAAGCCAGCAAAGAAATTGTCTGTAAAAAACTAATGCTTGCTTCAACTCTTACAGTTAAGCGTTGGACCCCTCATATAAATGATTTATCCATGCCTTTGCAAACAGAGTAGATCCTGATCTGTTGTAGGAGTAGTCTGATGAGGGTCTGCTCTGTTTGCTTATGAAATGGTAACAGATCTGACTCAACAGTTTCGACCAACACCAAAAAAATCCTGTGTACATAATAATGCCATTATAATAATTCAGCTAATAAATACTCATTTTTCTGATATGAATATTCAATGGGGAAAGGGCTAGTCTGTCTACTAATTCTCTTCAAAAAATGTAAGCAGAATTTCAGTTATGATTGTGATTATCCTGATAGATTTAACCAATTACCTCATATTTTTAGATCCGACCTCTTTGAATAAATCTACCTAATTAAGGAGCATGTACTAGACAACTAGTACATTTTGAAACCATTGTGATAAATAGAGCA
This sequence comes from Azorinus chamasolen, assembly GCA_963576725.1. Taxonomy (NCBI): domain Eukaryota; kingdom Metazoa; phylum Mollusca; class Bivalvia; order Cardiida; family Solecurtidae; genus Azorinus; species Azorinus chamasolen. The sequence continues at coordinate 46,973,224 of OY755243.1, read as the reverse complement.
TTAAATTTTTGCTCCTATGAGGCAAATGCTCTATTTATCACGATGGTTTCAAAATGTGACTTTTACAGAGGCGTCAAAAGGCGTCAATATGAGGGAATGGGTTCAACTATTTGCACAAGTTATTACAAAGTCACTGCTAACCCAAAAATAATGATAAGAGTCCCCCCTTTCCCTGTTCAATTCTCATGTAAGAAATAATAACATCATGAAAATTTATTAGTTGAATTTTCATAATGTAAGAGAAATTTTTTCTTTTGACAAAAAACATAGAAACAGATCTATATCATGTCATAAACAAACAGCTGACCCTGATCTGACAGCTCCTATAGGAGCCTTCTGATCTGAGTCTACTCTGTTGGCAAAAGCGTGGAAATGTGTTTATATGAAGAACAGGGTTAAATTGTGTATATCGTACAAATATTTGTGTACAATTTCATGTATGAAATGAGAAGTAGGTTGTTTGCTTTAGCTAAGAGAGTACTTATGTGATAGTTATCTTCATATATCAATGGTAGAGAAAGAGAAGTAGGCTATTTACCATGCTTAAGTGAACACAAACAGTGATTAAAATATAGATATCATTGGTATAAAAAGAAACAGTTATATTAATTTGTATCATACACCACTGGTCTAAAAAAAAACTTTTTGAATATAAACACTTTTTCACCTTTGAAAACAGAGTAGACCAAAATCAGATGGTTCCTGTAGGAGCTGATTATCTGCTCTTGATTGCTTATTAAAATGTTATAGATCTGTGACTCTACAGCTTCTACTAGTCAATACCAAAAAGTCCCATGTAAATATGCCATTATAAAAACTAAGCTAAATACAACAGGGAAAGGATTAACCCCTTACTCCATGAATATTCATATAAGAAATAATGATGCCGTGGATATCAATTAGGATATTTATTAGATTAATGGTTACAATAAGCAAATGGATGCAGGAATGCATGTTTGGCCATGGCAAGAATTTTATCTATACAGAGTATATCAAAAGCAAACAGCAGAAACTGATCAGAGGGCTCCTACAGAAGCTGTCTGATCTGGGTCTAGTCTGTTTGCAAAAGCGTAGAAAGGACCAAGTTTTCATGTCACTGGATAACCAGTCTTGGTTTTAATCAGGGCAGGACCAAGTTTTCATGTCACTGGATAACCAGTCTTGGATGTTTCCATTGCATCCCTGACGCTGGGTAATATGTCTAGGGTTAGGTTTTCAATGCATCCATGTGACTGGATAACTACTATGAACAAACATTATAGAACAAGAATGTCATTATGTCCATGTCACTGGGTTAACTACAGTAGGAAAAGGTTTCTATGGCAGTCACGTCTGGACAGCCAGTCTAAGACAAGATTTTCATTATACAAAATGCCAATGTCGCCGAGTCGAGGGTTCTATCTCAGACAAGGTTTTTATGCACCCATGTCACTAGGTAAGTAGTCTAAGGCAAAGTTTTTCATGGAATCTACTATTGCTAGTTTAGGACATGGTATTCATGACATCCATGTCAAGAGAAACTGGTCTACAAGAAAGTTTTCATGGCATCCTTGTCAGTGCTAACAGTCTGGGACAAAATATTCATTGCATCCATTTTACTTGGTAAGCAGTCAAACAAAACATTTGATTTCAAGGCTGTAACAAGTCAATGACCAATATCAGTGCAAGATGTTTTACTTGTTCAAAGTCACTGGCAGACCAACCAACATCAATAATTCTTCACTTGAAAAAAAAGCCACCTCTGACATCAATGAATTAGGACAGACAAGTTTATTTGTGATGAGGTATGAGGTGTTCTTTTGATGTCCATGAATAACAAATAATTATAACTTGCTTAGAGCAGAGTACCTGCATTACACAGATGCTCCTACAATCAGAGCTCTGAGATAGAAATAGCAGCATTGCCAGGAATTCAAATGGCATAAAGATTACTAAGAACTGCAGATGCACCCTGCTGGCTGCATCCAAACTCTACATGTAATTTAGAGCCATTTATCTAACAGCATTTACCTGCCAATTAATTCAAACATCTACATTAACATTCAAGTGCCACTTGTACATACGGGCTGTACATAGAGGAGCAATTAGGAAAAACAAGGTTCACCAATTTTAATGTATATTTCGCCAAACCCTTCTATGATGATATTCATTAGAAATGCCTCTTTGAGTTGACTCTAATTAATATTAACAAGCAAGAGTTTGGCTGAGAAATATATAAATGACATTTAGCTGAGAAATGTAGAAAAGACCTGTAGCTGAATGGTCGAAACTCATCATGTCTGCAAGTCAATAGTATAATACAGCTTATGATATATACACATGTAACTGTTCAGTCGAAACCTCTAAGCAGTATCAGCTAAGCCATGTCTACCTCAGTCTTGTTTAAGGTTTCCGCCATTAAAAAACATGGTGACCCATTCAATAGTGGCCACAATGCAAGTAGTTATAAAATGATTTATATGTATGTCATTCCATCAAGAGCTGTATTTCTGTTGCAAACGTGGCCCAACACTGGAATGCCGACACATTTATCTTAACCCTTCCCTCCATAAATACACCTTTCTACGCCTCTAATAGTCACTTCTTGAAACCATTGTGATAAATAGAGCATAAATTTTGCTCCATAGGAGCAAATACTCTATTTGTCACAATGGTTTCAATACTACACAATTCTAAAATTTTCCTTTTCTCTAGTAAATGCTCCTTTTCAGTAGATTAATTCAAAGAGGTTGGGTCTAAAAATAACTTATGAGTGAAAGGGTTAAAGCATGCTACTTTTAATATACTCTCGATTTCCTGTAAAGTCTACTTATTGGTATACATTGTATATTCTAATTCTGGCAGACAAAATATTAAAACTTCTCCCATAACCTTCCACCAGATATATCCAGAGTCTGATCCACATGCCGGAATTAGACGAAGAATTTCCAAATTATTATTGTTGTCAAATTTAAACAATCAAGGGGCAATTAGCTAGGTTTGCTATTTGTTAATTCTAAATGATTGCTAATACAGAGCTAATCTACAACTCTTGATATTTTTAGAAATCTTGGACTGGATTTAAACTGATTAAGAAACTGCAATATGTTGACAGACTAATGCACTTTGATGCATATATAATTATTTCATGAAGTGCCAGTATCAACCAGGGGCGAGAATTAATACAGCACTGGTAAGATTTTAAGACTAAACAGGATTGGTAATTTGGTATGGATGAGCCAGCTCTACATTCTGAATGATTCAGCAATACTGATTGCTCACTGTTAACCCTTACCTTCATATAAACGCATTTTCATGCATCTGCAAACAGAGTATACCCAGATCAGACAGTTCCACCTTCCATATTTCACTAAAACTATTCTATCCATGAATATTCAGTAGGTATTGAAATTTGGAATAAATATAGAACAGGGAAAGGGTTAAAAGCCGCAGCCAATCCTTCCATAAAGTAATCAATGCATATAGTGCATGTTCTAGCCAGCCAACCGGAGAGACATGAATAGGACAACACTGCGGTAGACCAGTTGTAATGAATCATTTCAAGAAATTGTCTGCCAATAAACATTGCGGCAACAAGACAGTATAGCTGATACAAGTTAAGTGGAACTAAACCAGTGACTACCCATATTATTTGTAACTGAGCAACATAAATCTTCAAACTAAACCTCTAAAAGACATTTGTATTGTAATTATCACTAGCCATGACAGACAATCAACAGATAGTGATCTGTCTCCATCTATCATACACACCATCTGTAAAGACTGGCACAGCTTAAGATTTTTATCATCCAATCTTCACACCCAGCCATTTTTCGGCTTACCGTATATCTGTTATAGCTGCTGACATCTTAAGAAGATATATGTGCATTTGCAAATCATTTGTTTTGGCAGACTACTGTCTTACAATGCACATAGTTTGCTATAGGCTTGACACTTTACAGTTCACCAACTGCTTATCATCTTGTGTGTAATGTGCATACCGGTAACTGCATAACTTATAACATGGTTTAACAGAGCTTTGAGCATTTTCACAATAAAGCTACTATAATTTTCTTGTACCCAATACCTGACAAGGAATGCTATTTAATATCTTTGCAAACAGAGTAGACCCAATTATCAGACATTGCCTGATGGAACCTTCTGATCAGGGTCTGCTAAAAATGTTTGCTTATGAAATACAATAGATTTGATTGTACAGATTCAGTGACATGGCCAAAATATCCTGCGTTCAAATAATATCATTGTAAAACAAGATGTGTTTGTGAAACACTACACTATGCACCCCACAGTATAGCGAATGTAAACTTTGACCTATACATTTGTCCTTTGACCTTGAAGGGTGACATGTCATTGACATGTGACCACTCAAAATGTGAGGCTTCATGAGATACACATGCATGCCAAATACCAAGTCTCGATCTACATTGGTTCGAAAGTAAGTGATTTGACCTATATTCTGGCCTTTGCCCTTGACAGATGACCTTGACATGTCACCCCTGAAAATGTGCGGCTTCAAGAGATATACATGAATGCCAAATATCAAGTCTCTATCTCTACTGATTCAATTAAAAGTAATGCCCAATGTTCAAGTTGCTGACAAACAAACATCTCACCTTTGACACTGAAGGATGACCTTGACCTTGACATGTCACCCTCAAAATGTGCAGCTTCCTGAGATACACATAAATACATTTGCTGCACGCATAAAAAATATCAATTAAAGATTCATGATGTCATTATTTCTTAAATGACTATTTATCAGGTAAAAAACTTTTTCACTGCTACAGATGAATCTGTGAACAGTTTGGATCTAGATGAGACGGTCTCTTCATGTAATAATATCAGGATGCAAACTGTTTGACATTCTGATTTTGTAAGGCAGGTGGTAGCTTAATGCAGGACAAAAGAAATGCAAAAAAGCTCCTATAAGAACTTTCTGCTTTACTTTTGCCCTGCATTTATCAACCGCCTGATCTTTAAGACTCCTATGTTCAATAAATGAATGGCCGCTTAATATGGCAGGTTCTACTATATTTCTTACATAAATATTCATGAGAAAAGGGGTTTAACTTTAAAATTTGCATAATAAATAATTGTCTTCTACTAATTGTATCGGCTTCTACAGTCCTCAATGTTACTTTTTTATGCCCCCAACGGCGGGCATATAGTAATCGCATTGTCCGTCCTTCCGTCCGTCCGTCTGTCCTTCCATCCCAAATTTCGTGTCCCTTCTATAACTTCTTTATCTGTGAATGGATTTCAAAATAACCTGGCACAAATGTTCACCACACAAAGACGATGTGTCACGTTCAACTCCCAGGTCCATGGGTCAAAGGTCAAGGTCACAGGATACAACTTTTGGGGGCATTTGTCACGTGACTGTGACAGCTCTTGTTCTTCTATTCTCTTCACAACATCTGCCAGTGAGTCAAATAGTTTGGATCCTATTGAGATGCAATTTTACTCAACATCTAATCTGGATCTAAACTGTTTGCACTGGCTATCACAAATTCATCACCAGCATGCAAACAATTAACCCTTTACTCCATAAATACACCTGTCTATGCCTTTGCAAACAGAGTAGACCCAGATCAGGTGGCTCCTGTAGGAACGGTCTGATCAGGATCGGCTCTGCTTATGATCTAATATAGATAGGATTCTATAGTTTCTGCCATTGCCAAACACTCATATGTCTGTGTGCTATTATAACAATTAACCCTTTCCCTCATATAAACGTGTTTTCACGCATCTGCAAACAGAGTAGACCCAGATCAGACGGCTCCTATAGGAGCCGTCTGATCAGGTTCTGCTCTGTTTGCTACTAGAATTTAAAAGATCTGTACCTTTAGTTTCTAAAATGGCTACAATGGTGCACCTTCAATATTTAATTATATCGATTGTGTCCATGAATATTCAGTAGGTATTGATATTTGAAATAAACATAGAACAGGGAAAGGGTTAAGTAATATTCATGATGATGTCATTATTTCTTACCTGAATAATCATGGAGTAAAGGGTTAAGGATTAACTGGTCTTTTTGAAGTCCTGTGCTCTGATACTCTGCGTCTTGATTTTGGTTCAACCCGAAGGCCTGATGTAAATTAACCCTTTCTATGCTGAATTTTCAAAGTGGAATGGTCCACCAGTGTTTAATGATACGTCCATTCAGTATACGAAAGGCTCAAATTTGGTACATAATTTTAAATGTCAAACAGTGCTGACCCTGTTTTAGTAGGATCCCCATGGAATCCTCTGATCTTGTTTTATACTGTTTGTAAAGTAAAACTTCTCTATAACGACCACTAAATTATGTTAATTAGTTGGTATTTAGGGCAGGTGGCTGCTTAAACAAGGTGAAAGTAAAACAACGCTCCTATAGGAGTGTTCTGTTTTACTTTCACCTTGCTTTAACCAGCCACCTGCCTTTAACACAAAATAATTGATGTAGTTTAATGGCCGTTATAGAGAGGTTTTACTGTAAAAGGATAAGTTTCTTGCATTCAAAGGGCTAAAACAACTCAACAAATCTGAACCCCTCTAAGGGACAACCAATTCTGGGTATTATTACTTTTATCCGGAATTAAGCAACCACCTGTTTTTAAACAAAGTGGTCGCATTAGAGGGGTTTTACTGAAGTAGCTAAATCCAGGACAAGACTTAGTGTAATACACTGAGTGCCCACAGGGGCTTTTTCATAAGTTGAACAGCCATCTGCTTTTAATTTCATTAACACTTGCCTAAAAATTATAAAAAATGATGATTTGATCTAATAAATATTCATGATGTCATTATTTCTTGTATCAATTACTGAACCATGAAAAAATCCATTTAGAGATCTTTTACTGTAATGTCCAATGCCCACCTTATAATCCTCCACCAAGACTGTTCTGATCTGGGTCTACACTGTTTTCAGAATTCAAAGGTTATTAATTCATGGTCACATATACCTTTAGTAATATACATACTATACAATTATTATACATACCGGTACTATACAATTATTAATAATTATACATACTATATAATTATTGTACAGCTGGTTAACGCTGTCCCTGTTGTAAGATAAGATCAGATAAATTTTATTTAAAGTCGGCAAGACGTATATTCATGTAAGAAATAATGACATCATGAACATTTATTAGCTTAATTGTTATAATTGCATATGTAAACAGGATTGTTTTGTTTTGGTATATACTAAAGAGTCAGCTGCATTATAATTTCATATAAGCAACAGAGCAGACCCTGATCATACGGCTCCTGTAAGGTCTACTCTGTCTGCAAAGGCAAGAAAAAAAACCATTTATATGAGGGACAGGGTTAACCCATTCCCTCATAGGCTATTGTTTAAGATCCAACCTCTTTGAATAAATCTACCGAAAAGGTGAACATTACCTTTAGAAAAGGACAATTTTAGAATTCAATTGTGTAGAGATAAATAGAGCATTTACTCCTAAAAAATTACTTTTACAGAGGCGTAGAAAGGTAAATTTATGGATGAAAGGGTAAAACAAACATACACCAATTCAGTCTAACAAAAAGGTACACTGGGTGTTTTGTTGATAGCAATAAAAATACTAGTGCCAAACAACAACTGCAGAAATGCATGCCACATGTCAGCTGACAAAAAACATGTTAAACAATCATAGCTGTAACATGCATGTTATACCTGATAATAATTGTCTGTTTAAATCCTCTCAAACCAACAGTCTTCCTCTGTCCAGACTACACTGTTTATCCTATCACTTCAATATCATAAATAACACACGGTCACCAGAAAATACATTTGCTGCACTCATAAAGTACAGAGCCGGTTAGTCATCCCCACCCACTGGTAAGTTTGCTAAAACTAAACCTTCCACTCCTTTCTCTTTCCTCTGCTGGCTGTGTACCAGTGTACAGTAGCCAGTCATGTAAATAAAACATTCCAAATACACTTACTGCTGTACTTCATACAAATCTTTACTCCATACTACGTTACAATGATCTTCGCATACCTGACTAACTGAAAAACCAGTTTTCCGTTCTATTTGTAAAGAGAATTCATTTACATTTCCAAATATTACCTAAACATATCTTTCAAAGAGAAAAATAAAGTTTATAAAGAAACCTATTACATAACAAGGGGAGGGGAACCCTTAATATCACCGATGCACGTTTTAACACCTTAACCCTTTTCTTCATAATTATAAAAATGTTTTCAAGCATTTGGAAACAGAGTAGACCTAGATCGGATGGCTACTATAGGAGCCGTCTGATCAGGGTCTGCTCTGTTTGCTAGTGGAGTTTGAAATATCTTTTTCTTTACTTTCTAAACTGGCTACAATGTTTCACATTTCATTATAACTACATGTATTTTGTCCATGAATATTCAATAGGTATCGGAAATTGGAATAAACACAGGGAAAGAGTTACACAGAGTAGATCCAGATCAGGGTCTGATCAGTATGTTTATCAAATAATACATATCTGATTTGTGCCATGGTAAAACATTCTCTTGTACAATATGCCATTGTTAATAATCAGCTGAGATATCCACTCAGTAATTATTTCTTATACATGTATGAATATTCATGAGGTAAAATGTTCAGTTGTGTACACCTGTCATATTACTGGCTGGGACATTTAGGTGTTCCAGATCTAAACAGTTTCACTTGCTTCACTTATTACAAAGCCCTAATCTTTGATCTGATCTGGAATCAAACAGTTGGCAGGTTTCACTTATTACATGAAAGCCTCAAAGGCCAAGCTTACAATAACCAGTGGTGGTGAATGCAACAACTGATTAATGACCCAGCCGATCAGTCACACATGGCTGGCTGGCCAAGACCAGTTCAAAGAGCACCTTAACCCTTTCCTCCATAAACACGCTGCTTTCTAGGCCTCTGTAAATGCATAACTTTCATCCTGCATTAAGCAACCACCTGCTTATAAAGACAGCCATGTTTATTCATTAAATGGTCGCATTAGAGGGGTTTTACTGTACAGTAAAACCTCTCTAAACCAGACATTAAATTTACCATAAATATCGGTCTTTGAGATAGGTGGCAGCTAATGCAGGGTGAATGTCATGGAGAAAACTCCTCGAAGAGCTTTCTGCATGACTTCCACTCCGCAAAAAGCAAAGCAGCCGTCCTGTCAAAAAGTTTCCAAATTCTTCTCTACTAGAATTCCAGCTTGGAGGGGTTTAACTGTAGTATGCACATTACTTCAAATAACAGTAAGATATACACAACACAAAAATGAAATGTTTTCCACTCCTACAGATAAAGCCTGATAAACAGGCAAATGATTATGCTGCTACAAAGAGTTTGTGTCAGTAAACAGAAAGTTAACATGGTCTACCTGTATCAGTATGTATTTCCGTCACATTCCACAAGTTTTTTTTTATAGTTCTCTGAACACTTGTAGTCCCTAAACACTAACATTCACAGACTGTACCATTTGGACTGGCAATCACCTGTGTTTACTGTGTTTATATCGTATAATTATGGAGATGTAGTCACTCATCCATGCCATTTGTACAATAAACAGACCAATACAGCAGTTCTTTGACCATAAAATGTAAATTTATACCGATCCCCTCATTTGTAATTACTTACAAAACTTCACCTATCCTTCCCATAATCCCCTTGCAGTCCTTACTTTGATTGATACACTTTACCTATTGACCATTTCACCCTTTGAATGCTGAATATTCAAAATGGAATGGACAATCATTGTTTAACTAATTATAGATACAGTCTATTCCATATGCAAGTAGATTTTGAATGACAAACTGTGCAGACCACAACAGCTGGTTCCTCTATGAGACCTCTGATCTGGGTCTACACTGTCTGCAAATGCTAGTATATGTACACTCTTTCCTGGTGATATTCAAAAGGCTAACCCTTTCCTTCATATAAACACCTTTTCACACAATCATCTGCAAACAGAGTAAACCCAGATCAGATGGCTCCTGTAGGAGCCACCTGATCAGGGTCTGCTCTGTTTGCTACTGGAATTTGATAGATCTTTTTCTTTACTTTCTAAAATGGCTCATAAACTTTCCATATCTCATTATAACTGGTTTGTATTTGAATATTCAGTAGGTATTGAAATTTGGAATAAACATAGAACAGAGAAAGAGTTCAAAACATATTCTGGTTGAAAAAAAGGGTGCTTACTACAAATCCAAAAACACACTTTTTTGTCATTCTTTTAAAAAAAAACTTTATCAGGCTGTTATACAGTTTGTATCCTTGAGACGCAAAGAAACTTAGCAAACTTGAGACTAATACATCCAAATGTTGAAAAATTTACAGCTTACTGATCTACTTAAAGTGAAACTTGATCCCTGCCTGCTGGCAAAGAGACTATCACCTGACATGTCCCTTGACATGTCGTGCTGCCTTTGGAAATTAATCAACTTGACAGGCATTGTATGCAAACAGTTTCATATGCATGCATGTTGTGCATTACATGCACTCTAGGCGTAGAAAGGCATAACATACATACATACATAATTATATGGAGTAAAAGGGTTAAAAAACATAATGATCAGAGTGTAAAACAGTTTGGATTCCGACGAGTTCCTCAGCTCATCTGGATCCAAACTAATTGCAAAGTTTATCACAAATTCACCCAGAGCATGGCTTGCTAGATGTTAAACAAGAGCACCACATGCAGGTGCAAATACAAGTCTTCCCTTGTAATGGTGACCAAGTGTGTGAAGTTTCATAAGATTTGCAAGAATAGTAAGAAGTAATAGCAATTGTAAAATTTCTGGATAAAAAGACGATGCCGACAACGTGCGCAGACAATGGATTTACGACAATAGCTTGTAGTGTTTGCTGAAAAATATGTATTTTTAGCTCCTATGACCTTCTTATGCAACAAACCTGAACCAGTGACCACCCCTGGGGAAAGGCCAATTTTGACCCCAGGGGCATAATTTATATAACTGTTGTAGAGGACCTATAGATGATGCTATGTGCCAAAGATGAAAGCTGAGAACCCTATGGATTCAGAGGAGAAGATTTTTAAAGGTTGAAATTGTTGACGACCGACGATGCCCACCGCATGACAATGGACATCAGGCGATCACAAAAGCTCACCCTCAGCACTTTGTGCTCTGGTGACCGTGAGCTAAAAACTATGATCAATGTTTGAAATATATGTGTCAAATACTGAAACAACAAGTACAATCATGTACTGAAACAATCAAAACTTTTGCAGCTTAAAGTGACTGAGTGATTAAAGAATAACACAGGTTAACATTTTTGGAGTTTGTCTGGCCTCCTATTGCAATCAGTTGCCAGTGAGAATTTCACAGAAAGCAGATGTACAACTGCTCAGGTGAGAAGAATGGCTGACCTGAAGCAGACTAATTCATAATTAGCCAGACATGTGCCCACCAGGCAGATAGATCTCTGGGGAAAATAGATCTGACCAACTTCTAAACTACAAACTAGTTTGGAAAATACAGTAAATGAATAACAAGAGGGCCAGAATGGCCCTGAAGCGCTCACCAGACAGTCAGAGGAGAAGATTTTCAAAGTTTTCACTATATGTTTCTATAGAAAACTAGCCTGCCCTGGGGCGGGGCTCATTTTAACCCAAGAGGCACAATTTATATAACTTTTGTAGAGGACCTGGACATGATGCTATGTAGCAAATATGAAAGCTGAAAACCTTCAAGTTTCAGAGGAGAAGGTTTTCAAAGTTTTCCCTACATGCATTTATTTCTATTGAAAACTGCCCACCCCTGGGATGGGGCCAATTTTGACCCCAGGGCCATAATTTATATGACTTTTGTAGAGGACTTGAACATGATGCTCTGTGCCAAATATGAAAGCTGAGAGCCATCCAGTTTCAGAGAAGAAGATTTTCAAAGATTTCACTATTTGTTTCTATTGAAAACTGCCCACCCCTGGGGCAGGGCCAATTTTGACCCTGGGGCCATAATTTATATAACTTTTGTAGAGGACCTGAACATGATGCTATGTGCCAAATATGAAAACTGAGAGCCTTCCAGTTTCAGAGAAGAAGATTTTCAAAGTTTTCACTATTTGTTTCTATTGAAAACTGCCCAACCCTGGGGCGGGGTCTATTTCGACCCCAGGGCCATAATTTATATAACTTTTGTAGAGGACCTGAACATGATGCTCTGTGCCAAATATGAAAGCTGAGACTTCTAGTTTCAGAGAAGAAGATTTTCAAAGATTTCACTATTTGTTTCTATTGAAAACTGCCCAACCCTGGGGCGGGGCCAATTTTGACCCTGGGGCCATAATTTATATAACTTTTGTAGAGGACCTGAACATGATGCTCTGTGCCAAATATGAAAGCTGAGAACCTTCTGGTTTCAGAGGAGAAGATTTTCAAAGTTTTACTATATGTTTCTATTGAAAACAAGGCACCCCGGGGGTGGGGCCAATTTTGACCCCAGGGCCATAATTTATATAAATTTCGTAGAGGACCTGAACATGATGCTCTGTGCTAAATATGAAAGCTGAGAGACATGCAGTTTCAGAGAAGAAGATTTTCAAAATTTCACTATTTGTTTCTATTTAAAATTGCCCACCCCTGGGGCGGGGCCAATTTTGACCCCAGTGCCATAATTTATATAACTTTTGTAGAGGACCTGAACATGATGCTGTATGCCAAATATGAAAGCTGAGAGACTTGCAGTTTCAGAGAAGAAGATTTTCAAAGATTTCACTATTTGTTTCTATTTAAAATTGCCCACCCCTGGGGTGGGGCCAATTTTGACCCCAGGGCCATAATTTATATAACTTTTGTAGAGGACCTGAACATGATGCTATGTGCCAAATATGAAAGCTGAGAACCTTCTGGTTTAAGAGGAGAAGATTTTCAAAGTTTTACTATATGTTTCTACTGAAAACAAGGCACCCCTGGGGTGGGACCAATTTTGACCCCAGGGGCATAATTTATATAACTTTTGTAGAGGACCTAAAGATGATACTATGTGCCAAAGATGAAAGATGAGAACCCTGTAGATTCAGAGGAGAAGATTTTTAAAGGTTCAAATTGTTGACGACGGACGACGAACGACTAACGACGAACGACGGACGACGCACGACGGACGACGGACGACGCACGCCGACGGACGACGGACAACGGGTGATCACAAAAGCTCACCCTGAGCACAAAGTGCTCTGGTGAGCTAAAAATTACTTAGCGTATCTCGCCAATTTTCAAAGTATCAAAGATTTAAATTAATACAGTAGGTCAAAAATATTAAGTATAAATGTACATGTAATCAGAAAATAGACAAGGTTTACTATGGAAACACAATGTATGTCTTTTCACATTTTTTAATTTTCTTAAACCTTTTCCCTTAAACATTTATGCATGAATTGGTCACTTTTTTAATATTAAGCATCTTTCATGTGAAGACGGGAATATTTTACCAGAGTTATGGGACTTTGAAAATTTTCTTCACTATATAACATATAGTGATAAAATCATGTGTGTCCCAACTCCTCATACACCAATTGGAGGATTTGCTTCAAACTTTCGCAGATGAAGAATGCTGATGTGAGGATGTAAGTGAAGAAGGGAATTTTGGCTCTGACCATTTTCACCATTAATGGACTTCGAAATTTTCTATATTTTCTATATACTATATTATAACATAACACGTGGCTTCAGCGTGACGTAACACTATCATTTATTTTTTGATAATCATGGGCATATAATCACTAGTGAATAACATTCGAACGACCGAATGACATTCGAACGATTCATACGCGCTGTCAAAACAAACAAACTGGCGGACGGTGGTCGACCTACCTGTCCACGATTGAGTCACGATAGATGGCAAAGGATTGTTGGCACTTGCGCCTTAATTTCGATAAAATAATACAAATTGTAATCGCTGTCAGGAATCATATACAAAATGTATGCCAAAAAAGACCTACCAGCTACTCTGACCCATACAATCAATTCTACATTTAAATTAAAATGCCTCCTCAACTTTGCATTTTCTTCACCGCATGTCCTTTTGTTTATGCAGATTTCTACTCATACAAATATCTCATCAATCAACAACAATAGTCATCTGAATCCAGCACAGCACAAACATATTTCAAATATGCTATACTCACTAACTCAGCTGATCGCGAAAATCTTCCTCCTGTTCCAACACATTTTATGCAGCAGTTCGTACTGAATCTTTTGTCCATTTCAAACATTTTCACTGAACTTGAATCGATATTTTTTTTCTCGGTGGAAATGTCCATGTCCATGTGTATACATACAACACTAATGAAGGGCTTAAATATACCAAAACGAAGGCGCATTTCGAATCCCATTGACAGTGAGTGTCGGACGTGTTGGCGACTACATATGTAGGTCTTCATGTAAATGGCGCGCTTAACATAGACACATGTTGTGTACAATGACGTCATAATGTGACGTGATTGTAACTATGTATGTCAAAACTGTAACTCAAAAATTATTTTGACGTGTTTCTGTATGTTTTTGTATCATAAACTATCACAGTTAAATTGAATACCAGAGAGGTCTGAATTAGATCCTGGTTGATATGACAGTAAGTAGAAAATAAAGTTGGAAAATTTGGACCTACTTTGTCCCAGTTACCTAGCGAACCTAATAACACCTTTCATTCATCATTTCTATATGTAAGGAGAATTTATAACAATCCACGTTACTGCTGAAATATTGGCTGCAAATAACATTTGTGTGTGTTATGTTATAAATAGGATCTTGCATTCGTGTTCATGATTATTGGATTTATTAAATTCGTCTTTTTAAAACGATAAAAAACTCGCTAAAGCTCGTTTTTTATCTTTTAAAAAGACTCATTTAATAAATCCAATAATCAAGAACACTCATGTAAGATCCTCTATTTATAACATATTGGGAAAAGTGCTTGATTTCATTAGACACAATATTGCTATGGGGGCATCCATATCCAATGGACACAATTTTCTAGTTTATATGGAACAAAGGTAAAGGATTAAAAAATGTCTATTCTGTTTGCAAAGGCGTAGAAATGCATATGGAGTAAAGGGTTACGGAATACATCTTTTCCCAACATCTCAATCTGCTGTGATCAATTGAGTGTTGGCATACCTCTAGACCAGTAGTCAGTCAATTGGTCACCCATGATACCATATTTTCCCTATGTTTTAGAACAACCAATGCTCCATCTCCACTAGTTTGTAAAGCTGTAGAAGTCATATCAGCAGTTTTCATATCTTTACACCCCCCCCCCATTTTATCCCAATGGTTTCTCATAAAGTAGCATATAGTGCAGACACTGATCAAACTGCTCCTTTTGATCAGGATATGCAGAATTTGCAGAAGTCTTTCTAGATGAATATTTGGTGTAATTACAGTAACTATTTCTGTGTGCCAACATAGATGTATGTTATTATATCAGCATCAAAATCAATGTCAAATGTTGGCAGAATTCTTTCTTTATGGGATTGGTCATTGCCAGCATTTTCCCTTAACTAATCTTTAAGATATACTAATAATCCCTGTTCATCATCCCTTTCTGTAAATAAAAAGATAATGCTTATATTTCTTTTATTATTTTCACCTTTCCTAAAATACATTATCCCAATTTAGAGAGTTTTGAGTATCTACACTGAAACAATAAAACCTCTTCCACACAACCACTCAAAAGAAGCCAAACAAATATTACACAGACTTTGCCCCTATCAATTAGTTCCACATTACAAGTCCATTCTACAACCACCTGCTTTCATCATCCCTAGTGTTACTTTACCAAGTGGCCTGGTCACATATTAGCCATTTTCCTAGTGACTATTCATGTAAGAAATACTGACATCATGAATATTCATTAGCTCAATAATATAATGGCATATATACACACTGCTTTTTGGTATTGGTGGAAACTGTAGAATCAGATCTATTATGCTTTCATAAGCAAACAGAGTAGACCCTGATCAGACAGCTCCTACAGGAGCCATCTGATCTGGGTCTACTCTGTTTGCGAATGCGTGAAAAGGTGTTTATATGACGGAAAACACTGAATACAGAAAATGAGTCAATGGGCATTTGTGAACAGTGTAGACCAGATCCACTCGCAAAGTTCACCCTATCATACTGAATAGCGTTAAACACTTATATATGTAGAACATTCCACTTTGAACATTCAGCATTCAGAGTTGAAGAGGTTCTAACATAATTATGCAGAAATGCATCATCTGAGACCACAAGTCAGTGTACCAATGCTGTAGCATTCATGTTTTGCCTGTGGGTTACAGACATACCAAAAATACCAGCTTATCTCACTATCCATATGATATGTATGATTGCAAGCATGTACTGTAATTACCACAAACCTTTACCTGATCAGATGCCTATTGACATATTTGCAAACAGAGCAGACCCAGATCAGATGATTACTGCAGCAAGGTCTGCTCTGTTTGCTTACAACATTATATAGACCTGATTCTAGTTTCTGCCATGGCAAAAAGAAAATTGGTTTCATATAGCATTAGAAATATCATCTAGCAAATATTTATGATGTCATTACCAGTATTTTTTACATGAATATTCATCAGGTAAAACAGAGCTACAGATAACGATGCATACCCAAATACTAAAATCGTCATTTCTCCACCAAACCCTATACTGTGACTACTCTTTAGAATCGTCTCTTTGAGACAATTGTAAAGAGTAGTCACAGTATAGAGTTTGGTGGAGAAATAAAGAAGCTATGCTTGAAAGTGTTAAAATTTACGCATCTTAATTATCTGGAGCTCTGGGTAAAAGGTTATACATTCATAGGCTTGACAAACTGAAGCAAAAGTGAAGGAGCACTTTATCAGGATCTACCAAATCATACATTACACAAATAAAAGATTACGGTAAGTGAGTAATTATCATGATTCATGATCGCATGTAACTGGTAAACTCTAGTACAAAGAATCACATTCTATTGATAAAGATGTTGTCTACATTGTTTATCAGCTATCTCTGGCAGTACTCCCAGATAGACTAAGCCACTTCTGCAATCTGATTTGAGAGCACCTGTTACATAAATTGGATTGGAATGTTTAAGGGTTTGTGTGTGTTGCAATAAATGTTGAGAAAACATCTTTTTACTTCTCTAAAATGAAAATAAAATTCAGCTTAAAAATATCTATCAAACTTACAACACACCGTATAAGATATTTTGATTTGTATTCGTTTTTGACAGGAATGGGACATTTATCCTTCTGTTCATTTCATATTCATGATTGTGTTTTGCAACACTTTCACATATAGAATCTGACTGTATATTTTTGCCTTTAGCCCTTTGAATGCTTAATCATCCATCAATGTTTAACCCTTTCCCTCATAGGCTATTTTTAGACTCTATCTCTTTGAATACATCTACCAACAAGAGCTGTCCGCAGACAGCGCGCTCCACTTTCTTTAGTGTTGGATAGTGTAGTGGAAGTCTAAGTCAGAAAGGGGAGATTACAATAGCAAAATTAATTTAAGGGTTACCTGCCCTTGTGAAATGGGTCCCCCTTGTAATAGTTAATATGTATACCAAAGATGAACCAAATATCTTGGACAGTTTCTGAGACATGGACCTGAACATAAAACTGAACCAACAATGAAAATTCTAAGTCGAAAAAGGGGCATAACTATGGCAAAATTAATTTTGGGGTTACCTACCCTTGTGAAATGGATTCCCCTTGTGATAGTAAACATACATACCAACTATGAACCAAATATTTTTGATGGTTTCTGAGAAAAGGACCTTAACAAAAAGGTGCTGGATAGTGTAGTTGAAGACGTCAGAAAGGGGAGATAACAACAGCAAAATTAATTTTAGGGTTACCTGCCCTTGTGAAATGGGCCCCCCCCCCTTGTAATAGTTAATATGTATACCAAAGATGAACCAAATATCTTGGACAGTTTCTGAGACATGGACCTGAACATAACACTTAACCAACAATGAAAATTCTAAGTCGAAAAAGGGGCATAACTATAGCAAATTTAATTTTATGGTTACCTACCCTTGTGAAATGGGTTCCCCTTGTGATAGTAAACATACATACCAAATATGAACCAAATATCTTTGATGGTTTCTGAGAAAAGGACCTTAACAAAAAGGTTAACCAACGCCGACGCCGACGAGAGGGTCATGACAATAGCTCCACTTCTTGAAAAAGTGGAGCTAAAAATGAGCATTATCTAAAGGAAAGGATTTTTTGAGAATTGTGTACATGTAGTTTTTAAACCATGCATTATGACAAATAGAGCATTTGCTCCAATGGAACTAATGCTCTATTTATCACAATGGTTTCAGAGTGACTTTTATAAAGGCATCAATATAAGGGAATGGGAATGAGCCCATTCAGTATGAAAGGTTTAAATTTGCTAGAGGATTTTGAATGACAAGCAGAGCAGATTCTGATCAGGATGCTCCTAGAGGAGCCCTATGTTTCTTCTACTCAACACTTAGCTTGCTTCAAACAAAAAAGCTTATGCTGCATAAGATATATCGTCTTTGTCTACAAACTTAGGATATGAGTTTCAAACAGTTTGGATGCTGACGAGACACAAGTTTACTGAGTGGAATGAAAGGCTGAACCCATTCCTTCATATAAACGCATGTTAACCCATTTTGCAAACAGAGTAGATCCAGAGTCTGGTCTGTTTGCTATTGACTAGATCTGATTCTACTGTTTTTGCTAAAGAATTTTGAATGGCAAACAGTGCAGACCCTGATCTGAGGGCTTCTCTAGGAGCTCTCTGATCTTCAGGTCTACACAGTGTTTGCAAATTACAATGCATATGTGTCATACACTCATAGGGTTAAACATATTTTACATGTACGAACATACATTTCCCATGATACCAAAGATTGGATCCTGATGATATGGCACTTAGTTACCAGGTGTCTCATCTAATTCCATACTGTTTGTAACACTTCCATAACATGCTCAAGTTGAATAAGAAATAAAGCCATAACCATTTGAATGCTGAATTTTACATTCCATATGAAAGGGTATATAATCTGAGATAGGAATTTGAATGACAAACCTAATCAGATGATATTCAGCTCACACTTATTATTAAATCTGCAATGCAAAACTTGAACAGTCATCATCATCAGGAATGGAGAACTCATACTAAATACATGTCTCATGTGACTCTTTACTTATTGGTTGAACCCAGAATGAAGTCTGTATCATATTATAAGCAAACAGAGCAGATCCTGATCAGACAGCTCCTCTTGGAGCCGTTTGATCTGGGTCTACTCTGTTTGCACAGGTGTATAAAGGCGTATTTATGGAGTACAGGGTTAAAGTCCTAACTTACTGTCATCAGTACACAAAACATGTGATCATTAATAGATAACAATCCTCAAGACATCTCATCAGGATCTAAACTATTTGTCATTCAAACAGTAATTTTTAGGTCATGGAGGAGTGAGTGAGTTGGGTTTTACGTCCGACCAACAGTATTTCAGTTATTTGCAGACGGCACCCGCTCGAGACAAGTTATAGTGCTGCCTCACTGGAATGCCCCTGCCGCGGGCACATGACAAGGACACCCCACCCAGTCACATTATCCTGACACCAGGCCGACCAGTCCTAGAACTACCCTTTAAATGTCGACCGTAGACAAGGGAGCTACTAGTACCAACTTTTAACGACTTTTGGTCTGTCGCGGCCATGGAAGAATAACGTGCTATAACAATTTTGTTAAAATTAAGTTTGTAAAGAGATAGTTACAAGGTGTGTGAAAGAGTTAAATGGTTTTATCATCTGATACAAGTTGGCAAATATCCCTGCTGCCAATGGGAAAATGTAACCAAATATTTAAACACCGCAGTATTCTGCCAAATGATTTTCTCGAAAAAACCTAATTGACTTGAGTTTCTATATAGAATTTAGCTGCCTCCAATGAAGCATAGTGACTGCTGACATCATAAACCCTCCGATAAAACTGGAAAAGCACTTTATTGTTCAAAGGTAAACTCCGTTCAGTGTGAAAAGGTTTAACCCACTCCCTGTTCTATGTTTATTCCAAATTTCAATTCCTACTGAGTGAGTGAGTGAGTTGGGTTTTACGTCCGACCAACAGTATTTCAGTTATTTGCAGACGGCACCCGCATGAGACAAGTTATAGTGCTGCCTCATTGGAATACTCCTGCCGCAGGTACATGGCAAGGGCACCCCACCCAGTCACATTATCCTGACACCAGGCCGACCAGTCCTAGAACTACACCTTTATTGTCGAGCGTAGACAAGGGAGCTACTAGTACCAACTTTTAACGACTTTTGGTCTGTCGCGGCCGGGGATCGAACCCACGACCTTCCGTACCGCAGCCGGACGCTCTACCACTGAGCCACGCGGCCGGTAATACCTACTGAATATTCAAGGCCAAAATAGTTATAGTGAAATATGGAAGGTGGAAAATAGTAGTTATTTTAGAAAGTAAAGAAACAGATCTACCAAATTCCATTAGCAAACAGAGCAGACACTGATCAGACGGCTCCTCTAGGAGCCCGGCGCGTCTCTGATCAGGGTCTACACTGTTTGCAAATGACCGCTAACTTGTGTCTTTCCTTCATATAAAGGCATTTTCTTGCTTTTGCAAACAGAATAGACCCAGATCAGACGGCTATAATAGGAGTCATCTGTTCAAGGTCTGCTCTGTTTGCTTCTGAAATTATATCAGATCTGACTCTATTGTTTATACTGATACCAAAACATCCTGATGCTGCTATAAAAATTCAATTAATAAATATTCATGATGTCATTATTTCTTACATGAATATTGAACAGGGAAAGGGTTCAGGCTTAATCATAAACATGTACTCTAATTATCTCCCACCTTGTGCATTATTATTCCTGTATGCACTTTACGTTTATTGAGGTATGTTTTTATACAAAAATCCAGTCTGACACAGTAAAAACATGAGACTGCATTTCATACGGTAAGCGCAAGACTATTGTAATAATAATTTTAACCCTTTCCTTCATAAATACGTCTTTCTATGCCTCTGTTACAATAACCACTTCTTGAAACCATTGTGATAAATAGAGCATTAAATTTTGCTCCTATAGGAGCAAAATTTATGCTCTATTTGTCACAACGGTTTCAAATTACAAAATTCTAAATATTTCCTTTTCTCTAGTTAATGCTCCTTTTTGGTAGATTATTCAAAGAGGTTGGGTCTAAAAATAGCCTATGGAGGAAAGGGTTAAACATTCTGTGATCTGTTTTAAATTTGTCGTCTTCAATTCTTAAAATCTATTTCTTTTCTAAGTTTTGAACATTTAAACCAAACAGAATATCAAATAATTTGGATCTTAATAAGATACTGTCTGATTTAAATCAAGACAGTTTGCAACAGGCAATCACAAATTCAACCATTAAGTTAAAAAAACTTTAAATAGTTAATATACTTTTGCACCATATGATCCATTTGTCAACAACGCCATGCTGAAAACCGCAAAAGGATTGTCAAAACACTTAAATGCAAGATTTACAACTTAATTACTTTACAGATAAAAAAATAATCTTTCACAGTCCAATACATGCATAAACTATAATGCAGTTGCAACCAACACACAAGAATGTAGTGTTTCAAATAAAAACCATATACCGTAAACCATATACCGTACCTGATGACTAACAAGGGGACACCCACTATTTGTAAGATGGTATTTTACCCAATTTCGTCAACTTTTGTTAACCCATTCCCTCATACTGACACCTTTTGACCCCTCTGTCACTTTTTGAATCCATTGTGATAAATAGAGCATTTGCTCCATAGGAGCAAAATTAATGCTCTTTTTATCACAGTGGTTTAAAAACTACACAATTCTATTTCCCTTTTCTCTAGGATAATGCTCATTTTCAGTCGACCTATTCAAAGAGGTTGTGTCTAAAAATTGCCTATGAGGGAAAGGGTTAAGGTTAATTATTTTTCTAGTATAAACATATTTTATTTCATATATCATTTTTTCATACCTGATGCATCAGCTGATGATGATACAAACTAATTACAAAGGCAGACAAAAATTATCTCAGCAATTTCACTACCTTATCATTAATCCTGTACTCCATAATGAATACTTGTGTAAGAAATTTCTACACCCTAGCAGATATTGAAAATGAGGTGATATTTGGTGTATAGCTTCACATCAAATATCACTTCAATATCTGCTAGGGTGTAGAAAAAACTCTGGAAAACCTAAACTTTCTGGAAAATTGCTAACCCCAACTGATGTGAACAAGAGGGCCATGATGGCCCTCAGATATCGCTCACCAGACAATCAGAGGAGAAGATTTTCGAAGTTTTCACTACATGTTTCAATAGAAAACTGGCCACCACTGGGGCGGTGCCAATTTTGACTCCAGGGGCATAATTTATATAACTTTTGTAGAGGATCTGAACATGATGCTATGTCAAATATGAAAGCTGGGAACCTTCCAGTTTCAGGATTTTCAGTTTCACTACAGTAAAACTTATTTATAACGAACTCTGATAAAGCGAATTTCCACTTATAGTGAACTAAATTTCGCTCCCCGGCCGATATCTTCATTAATCCTATACAGGCTGTAAGGTTTAGTACGAAGTTGGTAAGAGCGAACTGATTTTCTGGTACCTTTATTCACAAAACACTTTAAAATTCCTTCGTTATAGTGAAGTATCACCTTACTAAAATACATTTGCTGGGTTCTGGATCAGACCCAATCATTTCTGCTGAGTACTCGTCTTCTACGGCGATCTCTCACATTTCTGCTACAACCAAGACCACGCCCACTCACAAACCCTACCCCTGAGGCAGAAGAGAATGGGCTGAACATACAGTGTCATCTGTTTCAGAGTTGTTTGAATCACTAAAGGATGATTCCGAAACAGACCGTCTTCTAAGTCATCTTTTATGCCGAAAAAATCAGTATCATCGCTATCCGAATCATTGGGCCTTGATGAAATCCCACCCTTTGGGTCATTATTCACCTTCAAAAACCCCCTCCAAAAGCTGATTTTTTGTTTTGGTTTTGATATGTTTGTTTACACAGACATTCATTTCCGTTAGAATTGTCCGTTATGGTAATACATGTACATCTAACGAACATATAGAAGCGCGCTTGAGAACGAAAGGGATTATAAATAACTGCTGTAAATTTGAAATCAGTAGTTTACATTTCATTGATAATTTTGTAGCAAAATGCGATTTTAATCACAGTACATATATAAAATATAATAGCAGATAAAAAGCTACCAACAACTTAATGCTATCACATATTTTCTAACCATAAAGATGTCAAAAATCAAACAATGAGAATTATTCCCAAGAGATGGTACCAACAAACTGCATTGGCTCATAGTCTATACTGACCTCTTAAAGATTTTTCATATCAAAGTTGTAAATCTTGCATTAGTAATCTGCCAACAATTTTGAAATATAGCTAGACTTAAACATGGGAATTAAAGATGTTTTTTTAAAAATCAAGGGCACATTACTCTATTCATACTAATGGGATATAGACTGAAACCAAAATTCATTCAGTGGTCAGTGGAAATATGATATTAAATATAAATGCAGAGCTACAGATAAAGCTGCATACACAAATACTAAAATCGTCATTTCTCCACTAAACCCTACGCTGTGACCACTCTTTAGAATCGTCTCAAAGAGACGATTCTAAAGAGTGGTCACAGCAAAGGGTTTGGTGGAGAAATAAAGAAGTTATTCCTGAAAATGTTTTATTTCACGCATCTTATCTGGAGCTCTGTAAATGAACTTGGCATTTATAGTCATCAATCAATGCTTGCTTAGGAAATTGTAAATCTTCGATAAACAAGCAGATGCCAAAACATCAATATTTACACAGAGCTTACCAAGACTGGATTTCTTTCTGGATAACTGGAATCCTAAATCAACATTCATGAGATATGATAGAAACCATCAAGAACACTCTATCAAACCAATACGTCAATAGCTGCAGTCCTGATACTGAAATGTTAGACATATCACTTCTCTTCTTCTAGAAAAGCCTATGTCTAACTGAGCTATTAACGGGCCTTTCCTTCATATAAACATATTTTCACACATTCGCAAACAGAGTAGACCCAGATCAGATGGTTCCTATAGGAGTTATCTGATCAGGGTTTGCTCTGTTTGCTTTTGACATGATATTGATCTCATTTTACAGTTTTTGTCACAGCAAAATCTTCCTAAGATTACATTATAAAAGCTGACAGTTAATAAATATTCATGATGTCATAATTTCTTACATGAATATTCAACAGGGAAGTTTTTAGACACTTTTTTGTTTAAATTCAGCATTCAAAGGGCTGATCTTGGGTCCCTGACATGGTGGCCGATCTCAAAGACACCTTTCCCCATTCAGCAGCTCAAATGTCTGAAGGTTGAAAGAAACTTTTTGAAAGTTATGTGAACATTTATCAAGCTTCACTTGCATTTTCATACACAATTTACTGACATTTATAATACATCCATCACATCTGAAAGTTTAAACGCTTATCCAACTAAGCACAAATTGATTTGACTTACATAGATCTGCCAGAGGTCCAGATAAGATGTGTAAATTCAAATATTTTCAAGAATAGCTCCTTTATTTCTCCACCAAACCCTATACTGTGACCACTTTTAGAATCGTCTCGATGAGACAATTCTAAAGAGTGGTCACAGTATAGGGTTTGGTGGAGAAATGATGATTTTTGTATTTGTGTATACATACATAAATCTGTATCTCTAATCTGCAGCTTAGACACAGATGAGGATCCATGCTATTTGACACTATATCATAAGTTTCTCAACAGCTTGAACAATTAGGAAGAAAAATTATGGCACATTAGATTTTAACTCTTTGCACACATACATTTTTTTTGTCTGCAACAATTGTCATCTGCTTCAGTTCTTAAAATAAAATTGCTCTCATTTCTATGAAAAAATGTGGTCGGATTTTCAAACAAGTTGGATCATTATGTGGTGTCTCACCTCTGACCTGGATCCAAATTTTTTATATAGGTAATCGTGGTTTCGCCATAATTAGCATGCAAAGAGTTGATCAAGTTTTATGGCTTTCATTTTCATATAAAAACACCATTAGAGTAAATATATGCGACTTGTTGACAACCTTTGGATTATAAATGGTTTTTACTTAATTCTTATGTCTGAACATGCTATAGACTCTGAAAACAGTCCGAATCCTGGAAAGTCCATTAACCTTGTGTGACATTAGGGCCCAGACTGTTTGATACTCCAATTGTATGTGATCAGCGAGGAAGAGCAAGAACACTGAGTTCTGAAAACTGAAGCAAAATGAGAATTGTTCCATGTGACAATTACCTACTAGGGGTGTATTAAGAGTTGTGCACACCTGCACAATACACCACTCCATAAATAGTCCAAAGTTAACCAATTACGGTTTTACCTCATAGGCGAATTTTAGACCTAACGTCTTTGAATAAATCTACCGAAAAAGAGCATTTACTAGAGAAAAGGAAGATCAATTTGGTATAATAGTGCATGGACACACTAAATTCTGGCCATGGCAGAAACTGTAGAATCATATCTTTATTCTATCATAAGCAAACAGAGCAGACCCTCAGATCAGACGGCTCCTATAGGAGCCGTCTGATCTGCGTCTACTCTATTTGCAAAGGCGTAGAAAGGTGCATTAAATTTATGGAGTAAAGGGTTAAACAGGGAAAATATGCAATTTGGAAAAACTATGAAGAAATACAGCTGCTAGAATATTATCAATGTAAAATATGTCATTTTTAATAAATCAAAGGCACATAACTCTGTCCAAGATATTATTGCCATACACATTATTTGAGATATAGGATGATACTTCCTGAAGAAATAATGGTTCTAGAAGGTTAACATTTTTAGGTGAAATATGCCATTTTAGACTTCCTGTTGTTATTCCAGTTGCTACCCGAAAGTCACTACATTTAACCATTTCCCTGATGCTTATTCATGTAAGAAATAATGACATCATGAATATTTCTTAGCTGAATTTTTATGATGGCATAATTATGTTACACACAGGTTAAATTGGTATTGGTATGAGTGTAATTCAGCTTCTAATCAGGATCCATACAGTCCAAACAGTTTCGTACATTTATCATTTTCTGATACATGTAGTAGCCAAAAAGCACACATAAGATAAGAGTGTCAGATATTAATGGATCAGTGATTAACCCATTAATTACCTCATAGGCTATTTTTAGATCCAACCATTTTGAATAAATCTACCAAAAAGGAGCAATAACTAGAGAAAAGGAAAATTGTAGAATTTTGTAGTTTGAAACCATTGTGATAAATAGAGCATTTCGAGGGCTTGGTGCAAAACTATTCTAACTCCTTCACAAAGTGAAGGAGTTAGAATAGTTTTGCACCAAGCCCTCGATTTGCTCCTATAGGAGCAAATGCTCTATTTATCACAATGGTTTCAACAGGTGATTTTTACAGAAGCGTCAAAAGGCGTCAATATGAGGGAATGGGTTAATGGATCAGTGGTTAAAGTATAATGAATATTATTTTAAAGCATAAATTGATCTATCTGAGATACCAAGTATATTTATCTGCAATTAAACTGTAATTTAACTTAAAATATTTTTAAGTAAGCAGTAGTTTTGGTTGATGTTAAAGTGATGGTTCTTAGTATGAATTTTAATGAGATGTGTATATGTAGATTGTAGGTGATAATAACCTGAATAAACATCAATCATGAATTGCTACATGATTGATATCTTCCGCCAAAATAAACTGGTCTCAGTATTTAATTGAGTTACTGACTAGACAGACAAGAAGATATTTTTTTTTGCAAATACAGGGCCATAACTCTAGTGTTCCCAGGTCAATGTAAGTGATGCTTGACGGGCCACATTTCATTTCTGAGGTACGACTCCGGATGGAAAAAAAGGTTAAGGGTTTGGCAAACAAGAACCATAACTCTGGTGTTCCAAAGTCAATGTGAGTGATACTCAGTGGGCCTCATTTCCTCATGGTACTAAATATTAACACAAAGGTTTGTTATACAACTACATTTCTGTGATATATGACTCCAGACCAACAAAAAGGTTCAGTTTTTGGCAATTAACCTATTCCCTTATATGCTATTTTAGATCTAACCTATTTAAATAAATCTACCGAACAGAAGTATTTACTAGAGAAAATGATTTTTTTTTAGATTTGTGTAGATTTTAAACAATTTGATAAATAGAGCATTTGCTCCTTATAATGGAGCAAATGCTCTATTTATCACAATGGTTTCAAAAAGAGTCTTTTACAGAGATGTAGAATGATTAAAATTCAATAAAATAAAATTGAGCTATTTTTACCTATGAAATTTTACCTGAAATGTGTACCACATGTACTTTTTATGAATAAATGGTCTATAAAAAATATATAAAGGAACCACAAAAGAATCAGTAAGCCCAGTTCTTTATAGTAACTGCTGATGACAGACAACAGACACAGAATTATCGCACTAGCTCAGCTGGTCATTGAAACTCTTATGTTCCTGTATCTTGTAAAATTAGTGTACCTGCTGTCAAATGTTCCTTAATAGAAAGACATACAGAAACTGATAAAAGCCAAGAAGACAATAGTATTTCAGCAGAAGGGCAACTACTTCAGGGTGACATATGCCATTCTTGTGTTAAGGTTCTTTAAAATTTCTTTAAAGAGCAACAAGAACACAATCACCTATTAAAACTACATGATCATTAGCAGACATTCATTGTCCATTAACATTTCTATTTAGGTATTACAAATATGATTCCAATGGAGCTATTAAAAATGGTTATTCAGTACATTTCATTTATGCCACAGCATGTTTTAGTTTTAAAGAACAATAACCATTGAGATTCTACTGAATCAACTGCTTTGAAATTTGCCGAATAACATCAACACTCTTGAGCAAAACCACTGACACCAAATCAGCTGTAACTATGCATAAAATGGGAGAAGTAGGTCTCATTAGCTCAGTGTTACAGCATCTGCCTTGCAATCAGGAGGTTGTGAGTCTGTACCAAAGCAGTGGCTCATCCATTCAGAATTTCCCATGTAAAAATGTACTTAACCCTTTCCTCCATAAATATGCCTTTCTACGGCTCTGTAATAACCACTTCTTGAAACCATTGTGATAAATAGAGCATTTGCTCCTATAGGAGCAAATCCTCTATTTATCACAATGGTTTCAAACTACAAAATTCTAAGAGAAAAGTAAAATTTTAGAATTTTGTCATTTGAAACCATTGTGATAAATAGAGCATTTGCTCCTATAGAGGCAAATGCTCTATTTATCACAATGGTTTCAAGAATTTATGGTTATTACAGAGGCGTAGAAAGGCGTATATATGGAGGAAAGGGTTAACAACTACATTTTGTATAATTATGCAATGTATCTTGCACAGCTTTGTTAAACAACTCAATTTGGTGTATGCAATATATCACTGACAAAAAGAATGTATTGCTAGTAGTAGTTCAGCTGCTCTACAAAAGTCCGGAATTTTTTCAATTTCCACAAAACGTTACAGAAGTTTGCTTGTTTTCTCTATTTACCTTCTGAATGTTTGATTTGTTTAAGTAATGCCATAACATTAAAACTATGTAAAAGTTTGACAAAGACACATCATTTTACAGAAACACATCATTTTACAGTACACACAAAGTAAGCTGTTTAACAATGTCTATTGGTAATAAGTTGAACATCTTTTTACCTATTTCCCTGTTCATTGAATCAGTATTCATGTATGAAGAAATGACAATATGAATATTTATTAGCTCCATTTTTATAATATAAACTTTACAAGAGATTTTTTTTTTGCTTTGACAAGAGCTGTAAACTCAGATCTATATCATGTCAAAAGCAAACAGAACACTGATAACAGCTTTCTGTATTCAGAGCTCCAGATAAAGGTGCGTACCCAAAAACTAAAATCGTCATTTCTCCATCAAACCCTATACTGTGACCACTCTTTAGAATCGTCTCGAAGAGACGATTCTAAAAAGTGGTCACAGTAAAAGGTTTGGTGGAGAAATAAAGGAGCTATTCTTGAAAATGTTTAAATTTACGCATCTTATCTGGACCTCTGGTATTACTTTTGCATTATTCAATCACCTGCTTTTACAGTCTCCTGTGTTAATAAATCATGCAATCCCTTTATCAAGACAGCACTGTTTTACCAAGGTTCATGGGGAGAGGGGTTGAAATTTATTTCTGGAAATGATATCCGTAAATCAAGACTTCTCAAAAATATATTTTGCCCCAAATTTTACAGTTGATAACAAATGTGATAAATGAGCTCACAGTGTTACTGCAGGATTCTACAGGCAGTGACAATAGGATGTCTGGATATTGTTGTAGGACTGATAACAATTGTATTCCCCACCTTAACACTTTTCCTGTTCTATGTTTATTCCAAATTTTAATACCTTCTGAATATTCATGGATAAAATAGTTATAATGAAGTATGGAAAGTGGAACACTGTAGCCTTTTTTCCAATAGCAAACAGAGCAGACCCTGATCTGGGCCTACTCTGTTTGTAAATGTGTGAAAAGGCGTTTGTATGAAGGAAAGGGTTAACCCAGCTACATCTACATAGTGTAGATAAAGCTGGATTACTGTTATATGGAATGGCATAGAAATAAACAGTTTAAAAAAGTTGCAAGAAACTGCCAACAAAGGAGATAATTTAGTATGGTTTAGTTTGGGTTTGTTTAGTGAAGCTTTTGTTACTATAGTAACAAGAGTGTTCGAAGGAATCAATTTGCTATCTACCAGCAAATTTGACAAAAAAAATATGACAAACAAAATGTGACATGATTGACAAGATTAAAGCCATATATGGAAAACCATCCAAGCACACTAGATGCTGAAATTATAACCTTTACCTTACGAAAATTTCATGTAAGAAATAATGACTACATGTATTAGAAATAATAATGATATTAGAAATAATGACTATTAGAAATATGTATGTTAAGCTGCTGTAAAGTGTTGTAATGGCAATGTCATTGCAAGCATATAAGCGATTCACCATTTTTGAATATTCTACAACTGCTTTTATTACATGTGCATATTATAGAAGACTGGTTTATGATAATTCTAATCCTGCACACTGAACTATGTATTTCACAGGGCTCATTATATATGCAAGAAGGTACATCATATTTAACTGTTTTTTCATGCTTTTATCAAAATATGCTTAATAAATATTCATTGGGTTGATGCATGAAAAAGCTAAGATTATTTACAAACATATCATGTCACAAAGCAAACCTTTATAATACATGTATGTGTATTTTCAACTGGTGAATCCCATGAAAAAATAGACTATTAAAACTTTCAGTCTACATGAAAATGCAATTCAAACGAGTCATATAGAAATTTTCATCTAAAATGGAGGACAAAACACAGATCAAGAATGTTTCGCAAACCATACTGTATGAAGGCAAGATAGACCTACGCTTTCAGGCTCAATTGTTTTACAAGGCAATGTACGAAAATCAATTCAGTGTCATTAGACCATAATTATATTTCATGATGGGTGAAGTTTCCCATGAATATTCACCATGAAAAGGATTAACCCTTCACTCCATGAATATTAATGTCAACAAGAGCCGTGTGCAGCGGCAAAGCTCGTCTGATTTGGTGCTTGTCCAGCTAAATTAAATCATTTTGAAAACAATAAAGGGCCATAACTCCAAAATTTTGAAATCAAGAGTTATGGTTCTTATGTAGGGGCCTTCCCCTCAATGAGATCTACTAACCTATGAAGTTTCATGTTGATACCTCATACTCTTTGAGTAATGAGCTACATTAAAGTTTTTGCATGCCGACGACGACAACGATGCAGTGACGACCCAGTGATCACAATAGCTTGACTTTTCTTCGAAACAGATGAGCTAAAAATAATGACATGAATATTAATGAGATCGATTTTTACAATGGCAAATGAACACAGGAAGTTGTAGCCATGGCAGAAACTTTAGAATCATATCATATTTAGCAAACAGATCAGACCCTGATCAGATGACTCCTACAGGAGCCATCTGATCTTGGTCTACTCTGTTTGCAATGGTGTAGAAAGGCATATTTATGGAGTAATGGGTTACGCATGCCACTCTACGTTTAATTATATTACCTTTCCGCCCACCTGTAGATTTGAGGATGAAAGATTATCAAACATGACAAAAAATAAAATACCGGTATGCAGCCTTGATGAAAATGTGAACTGGGGCATTCATTATCACCACCATGTGGATGTGCCTTCAATTACAGGCTAAGTATATATCGCATAATGTGCAACCCATCTGAAAAATCAAGAATTTCCTAAAACCTTAACCCTGATGAATATTTATGCAAGAAAAAATAACATCATGATTATTAATTAGATTATTTTTTATAACACAGAGTATTTTGGCTTAAGCGGAACTGTAGAATCAGATCTGATCTATACTGTAAGACATAAGCAAACAGAACAGACCCTGATCAAACAGCTCTTATGGCTCCTATACCTGGAGCAGTCTGATCAGAATCTAATGAAAAGGCTTCTATATTAGGTAAAGGGTTAAACATATAATCCCCCCAAAAAGAAAACTGAACCCTTATAACCCATATCAGACATTTTAATCTTTTTAAAAACTGCAAAGCAAATTAAGCAGCAGCAATTTTCTATTTAACCAGCTTATCAAAAATATATGTAAACTGCAGGAGTGATTGATGAGTTCACTCTTAATGCTTTCCCTCATGCACATGAGTTGACTTTAAATGGCACCTTTGCAAACAGTAGACTCAGATCAGACACTCCAGTACTGTTTGGAGTGATATAGATCTGATTCTGAAGAGTATTCACAGCCAACAATTCCCTTGTTAATGTTTGATAATAAAACTTTAAAGTCCTTGAATATTCATGCAGCAATAAATTCTTAATGTTTATGATGGAAAGTGTTACCCCACAAAATACTATTGTAAGCAACTTTTATGTTTAAAAATTGTCATCAGTGCTTCTATTTTCAAAGCACATTTTTTCTGAATGCCTTTCATTGATTTTCAGAGTATCAAACAGTTTAGATCCTGTTAAGATGCAAAAGTAACTCAAGTCTAGTATAGATCAAATTTACTGTTTGAAAATGTGATCACAGACTGGTTTGATATAATTGAGAAATATTTTATACTTGTCATCTGTCCAATTTGTACAGCAGAACCAGTCTTAACCCTTTCCCTAATGTAAATGTGTTTTCATGCATTTGCAAACAGAGTAGACCCAGGGTCTGCTCTGTTTGCTTATAGAATTTGATAGATCTGTTTCTTTGCTTTCTAAAATGGCTACAATGTACCATCTTCCTTATTTCATTATAACTGTTTTGTCCATGAAAATTCAGTAGATATTGAAATTTGGATTAAACATAGAACTGGGAAAGGGTTAAGCAACCATCAAAAAGGGGCGACTAATCAAGGGTGTGTAAGCAGGTGGTAGCTTAATGCAGGTCATAAATAATGCAGAAAACTCCTATAGGAGCTTTCTGCATTACTTTTGCCCTGCATTAAGCAACCACCTGCTTTTTTAAAGATTCCTGTGCCCAATTAATATAAGGTTACTTAAGACAGGTTCTACTGTACAGGTAAAACTATTTCCTTTTTGTATCCATGTCTATTCAGTCATCACTGGTAATAATGTTTTCTTTTCAAACAGCCATCAGAATGTCAAACGTCTAGGCCCATGGTCCTTTTGACATGTATCAGACATTTTGAATTCTGTAATGAAACAGTTTAATCCTTAGAATGGAAAATATGAGTGAACTGGCCTTTGAAAACAGTGTAGACCTAGGAGATAGGAGGGTTCCTAGCCCTCCAATCAGGGTCTGCTCTATTTGAAATTCAATATCCTATCACAAATTATACCCTTTCATACTGAATGGACTCTTCCAGTAAACAATTACGGAGCGATCAACATTGAAAACTCAGCACTCAAAAGGTAAATGCAAATTCAGCGAGTTTATATGCAGTCAGAAATTTTGATATCACACCTTGGAGTTCACCCAATTTGCCGTACTTAGTTACATATGCATCATTTGGCATGGCTAATGATATCAGCAAATTGCATTATCTGTAAACTCTGCTTTACAGCTCAGGTGAAAAGAAGTGTTGCCCATTTTTCCAATTTAAAACTAAAAATAATTTGCGTTAGTTACATGCCAACTTATACCTCTCCATTAATCAAGCCGCAGTCCTTCAAAACTGTATTGAAATCTGCCTTCTGGTCTCAGAAGATTTTTCAATGAATAACCAGATTAGATCACTTTTAACTCTTTCGGTGCCAAATAATTTTCATCTGCAATCAATGTAGTCTGCATTACTTTTCAGTGGACACTCCTTCAATTTCTTCTCTAAAATGTAAGTGTGTGTCACACAGCTAGGAAACTGATAACACTATGAAATACTCTGCCTTTCTAATAGTTTCTATTGCTCCAAACTCTTTTAACACCATGACATTGTAGTAAATTAAGTAATGTTGTCCTTCTGCATCATGCTCTATTAACCCTTTCCTCCATGGGCTATTTAAGACCCAACCTCTTTGAATGAATCTATCGAAAAGGAGCATTTACTAGAGAAAAGGAAAATGTTATAATTGTGTAGTATAGAAACCATTGTGATAAATTGAGCATTTGCTCCTATGGAGCAAATGCTCTATTTATCACAATGGTTTCAAGTAATGACTATTACAGAGGCGTAGAAAGGCGTATTTATGGAGGAAAGATTAAGTATTAACCCTTTACTTCATGAAATAATGACATCATGAATATTCATTCAGTGATTTTTCATAATTGTAAATACATGCATACGAACACAGGAGTTTTTGGCCATGGCAGAGGCTTTAAAATCAGATCTATATAATTCAATAAGCAAACAGAGCAGACTCTTGATTAGATGCAAGGTCCTTTCTGGGCTTCACCATTTCACAAGAAGTTTAAAATGGGGCAAGAAACCTGGTTCTTTTTCATGACACATGGTCTCAAGGTGGTGAACATTTGTACCAGATTATTTTGAAATCCATTCATTTATTAAGGAGTTACAGAGTGGACATGACAAAATGTACCCATTTTTTATCTTTGACCCGAAATTGTGACCTTGACCTTTGAGATAGGAACCTGGTTCTTTTTCACGACACATTGTCTCAAGGTGGTGAACATTTGTACCAGATTATTTTGAAATCCACTGATGTATGTAGGAGTTACAGTGACAATGGACCCGATGTGGGACAGACAGAAAGACTGGATATATTGATCTATGGTACAATATTTGAACAATGGTGATAGTGGATCATGAGCAGTGGTTCTGCAGAACAAGATTTTCAAAGATTTAGAATATTGATTTCATCAAGACAATCATTCTGACAAATGAAGATTGGGCTAAAAATTAGTCTCTAGAGTGATTTTTCTAAGATATGATCTAGTGACCTAATTTTTGGCCCCACTTAACCCACTTTCAAACTCATCCCAGATTTTATCTGGACAATCATTCTGACTAAGTTTCATGAAGACTGGGCTAAAAATGTAACCTCTAGCATGTTCACAAGGTTTTCCTACAATTGGACCTAGATTTTGACCCCACGTGACCCACATTCAAACTCGCCCGATATTTTATCAAGACAAGCATTCTGACCAAGTTTCATGAAGACTGGACAAACAATGTGTCTAGAGTGTTCACAAGGTTTTTCTACTATTTGACCTAGTTTCTGACCCCACATGACCCACTTTCAAACTACTCTGAGATTTGATCAAGACAATCATTCTGACAATGATTGTGTAGTATAAAAACCATTGTGATAAATTGAGCATTTGATTCTATTGTTTGACCTAGTGACCTATTTTTTGACCCCACGTGACCCACTTTCAAACTCCTCTGAGATTCTATCAAAACAATCATTCTGATAAAGTTTATAATAATAATAATAATAATAATGACTTTATTTATCGAGGCTACACATTTAGGTAAGCCCAATCTTCCATGTGGGCCTCAGTACATAATATTATATATATACATTGAAGTACAAAAGTTTAGAAATTATACACAGAATAGCATTCAAGAATGACTTAACCCTTTCCTTCATACAAACGCATTTTCACACATCTGCAAATAGACTAGACCCAGATCAGACAGCTCCTATAGGAGCCATCAGATCATGGTGTGAGCTGCTCTGTTTGCTAATGGAATTTGATAGTGCTGCTTATTTACTTCTTAAATAGCTTCAATGTTTCATGAAGAATCAGCTAAAAATGTGACCTCTTATTAAGAGAGTTCACAATGTTTTCTACTATTTGACCTGGTGACCTAGTTTTTTAACAAACATGACCCACTTTCAACCTTGTCCGAGATTTTATTAAGACAATCATTCTGACCAAGTTTCATGAACATTGGGCTAAATATGTGACCTCTAGAGTGTTCACAAGGTTTTCCTACTATTTTGACCCCAAATGACCCTCTTTCAAACTCGTCCAAGATTTTATCAAGGCAATCATTCTGACTAAGTTTAATGAAGATTGGACTAAAAAGTATGACCACTTGAGTGTTCACCAGCAAATTGTTGACGACAC
Organism: Azorinus chamasolen; assembly: GCA_963576725.1. Lineage (NCBI taxonomy): Eukaryota > Metazoa > Mollusca > Bivalvia > Cardiida > Solecurtidae > Azorinus > Azorinus chamasolen. Next base: position 46,937,619 of record OY755243.1, on the reverse strand, counting down.
ACATTGGACGCCAGACATTCAAGTTTCCCAAAAGCTCATCCTGAGCTTTGCTAAAATTTGAGGGCATAAAAATATCTTCATTAAACATACAATGCAAGTTTTGTAAAACTATGAAACAAAGGTATGCAACACTAGATGACAGAGTCATTTTAACACACATATCATAGGGGTATTAAACTTGCATAATGCATTTTTAATTTGTACAAATTTAGGACTATTACTGAGCTGTAGATAACAGGCATACTGACCTATCCAACTTTGTCAGGCAAACAAAACCTTGATGTTAGTGCTCATTAGTATTGTCTTACAGAAACATTTCTAACAAGTAGCAACAAGATAGGGTTTTTAGGGAGTTTATTAGCCCTTTCTTTCATATAAACACCTTTTCACACATTTGCAAACAGAGTAGACCCAGATCAGATGGCTCCTGTAGGAGCGGTCTGATCCAGGTATTCTGTTTGCTTATGGTATAATATAGATCTGATTCCAAAGTTTCTGCCTGAGCCAAACCATCCTCGTAGATATGACATCATAAAAACCCAGCTATTAAACATTCATGATGTCATTTTTTCTAACATGAATATTCAACAGGAAAAGGGTTAACCTATTTCCACTTGAACATTTATTCAACATTTCATGACAATGTGAATAATTATTGACACTCACAGAACTTTAAAATGAAACATGGACAGGATGTATTTTTTATCCCAATTTGAAGGAAAGGTAGAAACATATCCTTAAAATATCATTAGCAAATACAGCAGGCCCTCATCAGGAGCCTGGCCTTTTTCTAGCACCTACACAGGTCTGTTAACCCATTCCCTCATATCGACGATTTTTGACGACTCCGTAAAAGTCACTTTGTGAAACCATTGTGATAAATAGAGCATTTGTAATAGAGCAAATGCTCTATTTATCACAATGGTTTCAAACTACAAAATTCTAAATGTTTCCTTTTCTCTAGTTAATGCTCCTTTTCGGTAGATTTATTCAAAGAGGTTGGATCTAAAAATAGCCTATGAGGTAATGGGTTAAAAGAAGCCATTCCCAATGCAAAATAGGTAACATTTTACAAATTTTGCATTAAGCAGCTACCGTCCTACAAAGGCATAGATTCTTCAATTCTAAAATTTTGTAGTATCGAGTTTTTATTGTAGTAGCAAATATTGAAGACCCTGCAGGATATTAGTCAGCATCATTTGCCCAAGTTTTCTGTCCAAATACTTAGCACAATTAGGGCAAACTTAGCAATTTCATGCACACAGCTTTAATTTTTTTCAACCACTATGCCATCAAAATGCAGCTACAACTGCAAATGAAATATTTATTATATATGTAGGTTGTTGTGATCTGCGAACTTCTTGCCAAGAATTCTGCATTCCATGCATACCACCTCATATAGTTCTATTTCTATTTTTGCTCCACTGGCAACCTTTCAATGCTGAGTTTGTACCGAGAGAATGAAATTGTTTAGTTTGAATTAAGTTATGGTTGCAACAAGCTTGATTATCAATCCAAACTTCCACTATTTCTTTCCACAATCACATCCACATTTCCCTTCCAACTGAACAGTCTACCCATACTTCATTCATCAAACCCACAGCACCCTGATTCCTCACCAAACATTAGTCATTGCAAACAGAAGAGAGTCAGTTCTGTACCATATTTAACCCTTAACTTCATATAAACACTTCTTCACACATTTGCAAACAGAGTAGACCCAGATCAGAAAGCTTCTATAGGAGCTGTCTGATCTGGGTCTGCTCTGTTTGCTTATGACATGATAAAGCTATGATTCTACAGTTTTTGTCAAAGCAAAAACCTCCCTTAAAAATGTTCAAATTTCAGCTAATAAATATCCATGATGTCATCATTCTTACATGAATATTGAACAGGTAAAAGGTAAAGGAAATAGTGCAGACCTTGACCAGCCATCTCCAACAGGGTCTGTCCTACAGGTAAGGATTACTACCCAGTTCATTCGGTAGCTATATAGGCATAAATATATAATGATCATCATTTGTACAATGAGCTCACAAAGACATGCACAGTAAAGTCTTGCTAATAAAACCACTCGAGTAAGTCTAATTCTGGATTTTTAAAAACAGCTGGTAGCTTAATGTTGGTCAAAAATGATAAAAAAAGCTCCTATGGGAGCTTTATGTACTTCACTTTTGTCCTACATGGATAGGTACCAGTACCACTGGGGGCCAACTACGTATTATTATCAATTGTTTTGCTACAACAATTTATATGGGTATTTTAATAGATTTGTTTTCCTACGAAGCCAGTGTATAAATTGGGAAATGTTTTTTCCTACGATAACAAAGTTGCCTTCGTAGGAAAACAAATCTATTAAAATACTCATATAAATTGTCGTAGCAAAACATTTTGATAATAATACGTAGTAATGCTCCCCCCCTTTCCAGTGAGTACTTCACCTCAAGTGGAATAAATCCAATGAAATAACTCTACTGCATGGTTAGCACACAGAAAAGGCATATAAACTCTATGTGCAGGTACATGTACACCAATAAACTGTTAACAATTAATCTTTCTGGTAGTGATTTTGAATACCTGTAACTCAATCACACGGTAAAAGCATGTGTCAAAAGAATACAACACAAAATGTATTTTATGTATTATGTATATACATGTACAGTAAAACCTTCTAAACCAGAATTCTAGTAGAGAAGAAGTTAAATACATTTAGGCAGGTGGCTGCTTAATGCTGGGTGAAAGTAATGCAGAAAGCTCCTGTAGGGGTTTTCTGCATGACTTTCATCCTGCATTAAGCTGCCGGCTGTCTCCAAGACCAATATTTATACTAAACTGAACATCTGGTTTAGAGGGGGGTTACTGTACTGACCTGAGAGACAATTTAAATCATACTGGTATTCGGTTAACATATCTGATAACACTCAAGGACATGATGGTAAGGAAGAAAGGAATCAACTTACCATTTAAACTATAAATAAACGGTACCTATGACATCTATTTTATGCTCAAATGAATGAACACCTGAAATGTGTATTAGCACACTGTAGCCATTTTATATTTAGCACTGTAGACCTGCAAATATTATTTCGATGCTGTAAATTATTTTTTACATTTCTTGTCAGAAACATGATCCAAGTGTCAAGCAATGTATATCCTGATGAAATGTAAAGCTCATAAGTTCATCTGGATCCAAACTGTTAGTAAAGCTGTCACAACATCGTTCACTGAATGCTAAGGGTAAAGTTGTTGATCATTTACTGCCTTAGGGGACAGAATCAGATAATGTCATCAATTTAACTTATTATAGTGATCAGTTGTCTCCCTTTAACACTCATGTCACTGCATAGAGATTTCATGACTACATGTATATAGTAAAAACCCTCTGAATCAACCACCCCTATAGGAGCTATCTGATCAGGGTCTGCTCTGTTTGCTTTTGACATAATATAGATGTGATTCTAGTTTCTATCAAGGCAAAAACAAGTCTTTGAAAAGTTTATAGTATAAAACATCAGCTAATATTTGTAGTGTCATATTTCTTACATGAATATTGAACAGGGAAACGATTAAATATGGGGCAGTTAAACCTTTTACTCCATAAATACGCCTTTGCAAACAGAGTAGTCTGTAGACCCAGATCAGACTGTCTAATCAGAGTCTGCTTTGCTCATGATATAATATAGAATAAAAATGATTCTATAGTTTTTGCCATTGCCAAAACATATCTTGTGTTAATGTACCATTATAAAAAAATTCATCTAATTAATATTCATGATGTCATTATTTCTTACATGAATATTCATAGAGTAAAGGCTTAACTCTTTGAATGCAGTAAATAAATTAAATAGAATTTGCAAATAGTGTAGACACAGACCAGGGTTTGCATAGCTTGTCATTAACAAGAGCACCGCAAGCAGGTCCCAACTCTCGTCTGTTGTCATTGTCAAGATGAACATGTATACCAAAAATGAAGGTTGTAAATGAAAAATTGAAGAAGTTATGGTCAATGCTAAGATTTCGGACGACAACAATGACGACAATGCAAAGGCCGGAGTTACGACAATAGCTCGTGATTTCTTCGAAACAGACGAGCTAAACACCCTGCAAACATTTACTAAATTGTCTACTGCCAAACACTGAAAAACTATCTATGCAAACAGTTTGGTTACAGATGAGATGCAGAGTAACTTGGGGTCTCATCAGGATACAAACTGTTTGACATCTACCGTAAGTTGATTTTTTAAGGAAACACAGACAATATAATTACTATGTAGTTTGTAGCAGATGACAAATTTTGCAGACGACAATCAGTTAGCATGCAAAGAGTTAACCCTTTTCCATGTTGAATATTCATGTAAGAATTAATGACATCATCATGAATGTTTATTAGCTGAATTTTTAAAATAGCATAATTATATACACAGGATTTTTGGTATTGGTAGAAACTGTAGAATAAGATCTCTGTAACTCCATATGCAAACAGAGCAGACCCTGATCAGACGACTCGTACAGGAGCCGTCTGATCTGGGTCTACTCTGTTTGCAAAGGTGTGAAAAAGCATTTGCATAAGGGAAAGGGTTAAGTGTATGACTGTTACAAACTTTGATGTCTGCCTCTGCTAGGTGGGGCAGCAAAGCCTTCATTGTGTCACAGCTGATGATGAATGGCCTGAGCCAACATCCAGCTGACCATATAACCTAAATTTGCAGGTGAGTCCAATTAGCAGATTACCATCACCTTAGTGTAAAATAAGCCAGCTTAACCCTTTACTCAATGAATATTTATGTTAGAAAATGACATCACGAATATTAATTAGATTGCGGTAACTATTGTAACAGCACATTGAAACGAGGATATTTGACCATGGTAGAAACATATATCTATATTTATACCATAAGCAAACAGAGCATACCCTGATCAGATGGCTCCTGAAGGAGCCATCTGATCTGGGTCTACTGTTTGCAAAGACGTAGAAAGGTGTATTTATAGAGTAAAGGGTTAAGCAGCTGAAAACTAAAGAACATTTTAAAACATGGATGCTACATACAGAATGGAAAAAAAGTAAAGACAATCAAATATGTTTCAGAAAAATCTTAAATTGAAAACCTCAGATTTGACATGTGACTAAAAAAATGTAATTCAATTTCATTTTCTTCACTTACTTCTAAACTGATCAGGATATAAGCATTCTGTAAAAGATGTCTTGCTCATGAAAAAATGATTCTGTGTTCAAATGAGTTTAATAGATTTCATTTTTGGGAAAGAATCTTGTGAGTAAGTTACGCAACTACTATTTTGAAATACAATTCATTGTCAAAGACAAAGCTATAAGATGCATTTTTTACACTTTTTTTTTAAATTGAAGATTTGATCCAGAAAGTGTGAAAGTCTGTTTTACAAAGAGTCACATTTCACCAGGCATGTGGACATCCCAGCCCCATGCATGAAGTCCTGACACAGCAGTCCAATGGCCTGGTCTGTTTGGTTGACTCCTCAAGACATTATCAGCAGTGGCGGCAGTAATTAACAACAGCTACAACACTTACCTCTGCAATTATCTAAGCAACTTCTGTCTGCCTAAAATGCTGTCAGCTTAAATTTTCCATAAAATATCTCTGTTTCAATGGTAAAAAACGAACCAACAAATAATTGTTTGTTCGCTAAAATATTAAAACACTATGAAGTAGAGTCAAGCAGAATGGATCCTGATTACATGCCTACTTATTGATGTGTCATCTAAATTAATCCAAAGCATTCACACAGGTTATTAATAACACATTCATAGCATCAGGACTATAAAGACCTGAGGAATACTGATCCACTGTGTAAATATTTTATTTCTTAGTCAAACCCTATGTTGTTGGAATTTCATTTTATTGGAATCGCCTCTCCATATACAGTAAAACCCTGCTAATGCGACCACCTAAAAGAAGTACAATTCTGGGTGCTAGATGCAGATGGTAGCTTAATGCAGGACAAAAGTAATGCAAAAAGCTCCTAGGAGCTTTCTGCATTACTTTTGTCCTACATTAAGCAACCACCTACTTATAAAAACACCCATGTTTATTCATTAAGTGGTCGCATTAGTGGGGTTCTACTGTACATGTACCAAATAAGAGCTTGGCAAACAAATATAAAAAATATTTCACCACAATTTCCAACATTGTAACTCCACTTATCTACTGCTCTTAAGAGTTAAATACTAAGACTTGTATAATCATTAATGCAGTAGCAGATTGCCTAGTAACCTCCAGTCAGAATGTTACAAACAGAACTGGGACATATTCTGAGACGTTTAACCCTTTCCTTCATATAAATGCATTTTCACTATTTTGCAAACAGAGTAGACCCATGAATATGCATGGAGTAAAGGGTTAATTGTTAATAATTTTTTCTACGTATTAATGATTTACTGGGGCATAGCTAGCGATATGCACTTACGCACATGCATAACATCTATCTGGAAGGTGAAAACATTATTATTAATATTATCAAATTTTAATTTATATGGCCAAAATGGAACAAAAAATCAAAGGCTAAGTGGGGTAGACTTTGATAAACATTCTGTCTTGTCATGTAAGATTTAACCCATTCCCTCTGTATAAGTCAACTTTTGAAACCATTGTGATAAATAGAGCATTTTCCTTCTATAGCAGCAAATGCTCTATTTATCAAAATGGTTTCAAAACTACACAATTCCTTTCCACGGGAGAACATGGCCCCGGACCCCTTAGCGACGGTGCGTACAATTACATTTGTATTCAGCTGTACTGGTCGTCTGGAAGTATCAAGTTGAAGTTGAATCTACGCTCCTATCATATAGCTGACAATACTTTTTACAGGCGACATTTAGAAGTCGTCAAAAACAACATTTTCAGGATAAAACCCCTTCCAATATTAGGCCTAGATCTCTATCAGGTAAGTGACCGCAAACAAACTTCTTTTTTCAAGTTGGAATGGGGAGATCATAAACACACCTGTAAGTAAGCGGCATTATCGAACTTCAAAAGATTTCTACAAATTGGAAAGTAAATGTTCTATTGCAGGGTGGAAGCTGGACGGTGAATGAGACACGAACTCACATTGAAACAATTATAACTTACTTCCTCGCAAGGTATAGTTTTAAAATCCTATTATTCAGCACAATTCGGGAAATAAAACTTCTTTCTTGGAATCTACCATTCTTCGCAGAACCAGTCCGCCATATTGGAACCAGAAGGGTATTGGTTACACTGCCAAATACGGGAGCGGTGACCTCCATGACCTCTGATTCAGCTTCAGGCGATGGGAGGGATTCTGAACCTATGGACCAATTAACATATAGATGCAACGTTATTTATATCTACTTTTCATTAGAAGGTTTATCTAAAGGCACTTCATCTATGAATGTGTGTATATTTTCGCAGTCGTGAAGAAAACGCAAATAGAAATGCATTTCTTCCAAATTGAAAGACATATAGATCTAATATAAAAACAGACTTCCAATAAATAAAAATAAAAACAACGAATAAAAAAAACCACAAAAAAACAACAATCGAATATGCACAAAACAAATACACAAAAAGACCGTGTTTAATTCAAGCAGATCTATTTTGCACATACCAATCAATGTTAGATTTTTCAAAGACATAGATCTATATAGGCCTACCTGTATACGTATAAGGATTTCTTTTTAAAAAATAAATAGATAAATATAATAGAATGTACATTAAAACCACTTTTTGTCTTTATATCTTATATATTTAGTTTTACCACGTTCTTCTATATATATAGGTTAATTCTTAACGAACTTGGTCGAAGATCGACTCATCATGCAGGCATCAACAATTTGGATTTTATTCTTATTCGGACCATTCAGTTTCGAAAAACAAAGCAATGTCACAAACGGTCCATTTACACGATTATATGTCTCTTTCTCAATTGAATGTAAATCTTCATATACAAATAGCTAGGTTATGGCCATTGAATGTAGGCCTACTCTTGAACGTTATTCGATCGCTAAATGGATTCTTTTAATCTGGCAACCCCCTACTTTCTTGGTACCATTTGAAAGGGTTCTGTGGGTAGAGAATATTTCAGCAAAACTGTTATTTCAACCATGGTTTTGGACTTTGAACGATGGCATAATGATTATGTCATTTCATGTATATCTGATCCGAATTGAGATACATTTAGGCCTATACTAATAAAGCCAGAAAATATAATCTGCAGAAATTTGGCATTGTTGTATATTCATGAATTCGTTCAAGCAAATTTATTTTTACACACATTAGAAATCAGCTAGCAAATGCCATTTCAAATGATATAAATTAAAAATATAAACGCACGACATTCAACAAATGACCAGTTTTCGACAAAGAGAACTCGTCTATTTAGGTATGGAATATCTTAATTACATTTCCAACTATCTTTCAATACTTTGTATTTCTTAAATGTTCATGTCAAATTTAACCCTTTCCGTCATATAAACGTGTTTTCGCGCATCTGCAAACAGAGTAGACCCAGATCAGACGGTTCCTAAAGGAACTTTCTGATCAGGGTCTGCTCTGTTTGCTAATGGAATTTGATAGTTTTGTATCTTTACTTTCTAAAATGGCTATAATATTAGGCCTTCTATATTTCATTATAACTGTTTTATCTATGAATATTCAGTAGGTATTGAATTTTGTAATAAGCATAGAACAAGGAAAGGGTTAAAATAAGAGACGACCATCAGTACTCAATCTATCAATAGTGAAACAAAGTTCAGCTTAACCCTTTATCATATTGAGACGCTTTTTTCACGCCTTTGCAAAAGAGTAGAATCAGATCAGACGAGTCCTGTATTTTGCCTGTTATGAGGTGATTTGAACGGCAAATAAGTCACAATGTTGATGTAGCCACTTCGTGACAATTGTCTTCTGCTTCAGTTATAAAAGTAAAATCGAACTCAATTCCATTTTAACTCTTTGCACGCTAACGGCAATCTGGGAATCAATATTTACGATTAAACGCATATTAGCGAACTTTTTGGGTCCAGTTGAGTTAGACTCAAACTTTTTGACACTCCGACTTGGGCTGCATTTTATAAGAGATATAATGGAAAAGAACTCCAGCAGACCTGTTTGGCATTGTTTGCAAACGACGATAACTTAGCGTGCAAAGTGTTGAGGACAGTGTCAGAGTATCAATCAGTATATATGGACACCAGCACTACGTGAATTACCACAAAGGTGAATAACTACAACTATATTTGAAACTCCTGAAATCACAGTTAGCTCCCTTCTCCGAGGAGATTTATTTTGCATCAATAATATTTTTGCAAACAGTGTACATTTATCAGATGCCATATCTGAGATCAGATATGCAGTACTAGTTTGTGAACCCTCATAGGCTATTTTTAGACCCTACCTCTTTGAATATATCTACCGAAAAGGAGCATTAACTACAGGAAATGACAGTTTTAGAACTGTGTAGTGTTGAAACCAAATTGTTATAAATAGAGCATTTGCTCCCATGGAACAAATGCTCTATTTATCACAATGGTTTCAGAAAGTGACGTTCACAGAGGTGTCAATATGGGGGAATGGGCTATACACAACTTTCAGTGGAGGATACCAGAATGCAGTTGATAGTTTGTCACATCTGATAATTTTGTTAACTTTTTACTCCATAGATGCACATTTAAAATGCCTTTGCAAACAGAGTAGACCCAGATCAGAGGGCTCCTATAGGAGCAGACTGGTTAGGTTCTGCTCGGTTTGCTTATAAACTAATATAGATCTGACTTAAAAGTTCCTATGCCATTATAAAAAATAATCTATTTACAATTGGTAGATAACAGAGTAACCGACATGGATCTCCAAACAAAATCTCGATGTATTCACATATATAGGTTTGAAGTGTAGTAGGAGACGGGATATCAGCAAAGAATGAGCTTTCTTGTGGGAGTTTGACCTTAGGCTACTATAATTTGCAAATTGTTATAATTTCTCCTCTCACTCACTGGTATTAGTATCAAACATGGTTAAGTACAGTAAACCCCCTCTAAACCAGATGTTAAATTTAGTAAAAAATATTGGCCCTGGAGACAGGTGGCAGCTTAATGCAGGGTGAAAGTCATGCAGACAGCTCCTCCAGGAGCTTACTGCATGACTTTCATCTTGCATTAAGCAGCCATCTATCTAAAAGTATTTTATTACTAAAATTCCGGTTTAGAGGAGTTTTACTGCATACAAATATGGAAAATTATACTGGACTCAGCTGAACTGATAAACATCATATAGAAACTTTTGACCAAACAGGCAAAGAGAGGTTTGGAGATTGCTGATGATACAGACAAGAAAATAAGCTGTAATTATTTAACCCTTTCCTCCATAAATATGCCTTTCTACGCCTCTGTAAAAATCACCTATTGAAACCATTGTGATAAATAGAGCATTTGCTCCCATAGGAACAAATGCTCTATTCATCACAATGGTTTCAAACTACAAAATTCTAAAATTTTCCTTTTCTCAAGTTAGTGCTCCTTTTTGGTAGATTTATTCAGTGGTTGGATCTAAAAATAGCCTATGAGGTAATGGGTTAATATATCCTTGAATTACATCAGTTCATTTAATAACTGCATATAACATTAACAATTTATGAAATTGCATTGTTAATTTTAGACACAATTCGGTCTATGCTTTTTGTACATGTTGAGTTGTCACAAAGAATACGTTGAATGAAATTGCATAGATTTACAGCTTTCTTTAACACTTTACTCCATTACATACACATTTCTTCATATTTGCAGAGTAGACCCAGATCAGATGGATCCTGTAGGAGCAGTCTAACCAGGGTCTGTCCTGTTTGCTTATGATATAATATAGATATGATTCTATAGTTTCTGCCATAGTCAAAAAAAAATCATGTGTCCATGTGCTATTATAATAATTAATCTAATTAATATTCATGATGTGATTATTTCTTACATGAATATTCATGCAGTATATCCAAGTTATCAACCAAACAGTGCCTTGGCAAACAGAGTAAACTCAGATGACACAGATCCTGTAGGAGCTGTCAGATCAGGCCAGGGTTTGCTCAGAGTTATATAGATTTGATCCTCCAGTTTTTGTCAAAGCCAAAAGTTCCATTGGAAAATTTACATTATAAAGATTAAGTTAACCCATTACCTATTAGGCTATTTTTAGTTACCTCATAGGCTATTTTAGATCCTAGCTCTTTGAATAAATCTACCGAAAAGGAGCATTAACTAGAGAAGGAATTGGGAATGGGTTAATTTATCCTTGAACTAGGAAGGATTTTTTTAGAATTGTGTAGTTCTGAAACCATTGTGATAAATAGGAGCAAATGCTGTTTATCACAAAGGTTTTAAACAGTGGTTTTTACAGAGGCATCAATATGAGGGAATGGGTTAATGAATATTCTGGGAGTGATCAATTCATACATAAATGTTCATTTTTGGAAAGGGTTAAATTACTACTAGAAAGTGATTATACCTTTAGTTAAATGTGTGTTTGAATGGCCTGTCTGTTTGTAACAAAAACCTTTACTCACCAAATATCTGTTGCAGGAATACTTTACATGTAGTTTGTGATATTTTTGTATAATAAATTAAATGCCCTAGGTGACTCAGGTATTGTTTATATGTGGGTCTTATTTCAACAACTTGATCATTACTCCTTAATCGTTTGATACAGCGTACCTCCATGGATGGACAGACAAACAGAGTGATGAATGATAAGATAAAGAAATGATACACACACTAACCCAAATTACCCTTAGGCAAATACAGTAAGGTCTTGCTAATACAACCACTCAAAAGAAGTCTTAATTCTGGATGTTTAAAAACAGGCGCTTGCTTAATGCAGGATAAACGTTATGCAGAAAGCTCCCATAGGAGCTTTCAGCATAACTGTTGCCCTGTATTAAAGGCACCATCTGCAATGAATTATATGGTTGCATTAGCAAGACTTTACTGTACAGTAAAACTCCTCTAAACCGGAATTCTAGTATGGAAGAATTTAGATATTTTAGGCATGTGGCTGCTTAATGCAAGGTGAAAGTTATGCATAAAGATCCTAGAGGAGCTTTCTGCAGGACTTTCACCCTGCATTAAGCTGCCACCTATCTCCAAGAACGATATTTATACTAAATTAAACCTCCGGTTTAGCAGTGTTTTACTGTATTAGGACAATTATCATCCCGGTCGGAACATTAGCATGGGTCTTTTTAAAAATAAAAGATCAGTGGTATACATATAGATCTAAATGGCTCTCTTTTGAAAAGAGGGGTAGGGGCTAATAAAATATTGAAGTTAACAGATTATATTAATGCTTCATATGTGTCCTTTTTACATGACGAGGGGTCCTTATGTTATGGTTTCCCAATAAAAAACAAAAGGTGACAAATTTACTTAAAATGTAATATATCTTTTTGCACAAATCAACATGAGAACATCTAAATCTTGTGCATGGTTTTGACAGGCTAGACAAATAACATTGTATTAAATTCAGAACACTTATCACATAAGTATTGTGAACAGATGATTATCACAAGATTTGAGTAAACAAGTATCAGCCAGTATCTAGAGCGATGACAAGACAATCTGTCTTCATTGACAAGTGTCACATAACAAGCGATAAACTTTAACCCTTTCTCCATAGATACACCTTTTATTGCCTTTGCAAACATAACTAAACATTGCTATATAATTTTGAATGGCAAACAGTTTAGACCCAGACCAGAGGGTTCCTGCAGCAACCCTCTAATCTGGGTCTACACTGTTTGAAAACGCTTGTTATCCTGTTTACCACATTTGAAAGGTAGAAAACCATTAAAAGCATTAAGGCTGTTACTTTCCAGCTACTGATGGCACAACTTTCACCTTAAACAAGTAAATACACACAGAATGTATGAAATGTTCATACACAATTTATCCATGTAAACAAATTATACTAGCACTGGAATGTACATGTATAACAATAGCACTTATGAAGAAGTTTGGTAAGTCCTAAGATCTGCAACAATATCTACACTTGACTACACTCCTACTATTATCTCACACAATTTGCAACAGATCAGAGTTTAATACACCATATTTACAGCAGGTTTCTTTATCTTTAACCCATTCTCTCATATTGACGCCTTTTGACGCCTCTGCAAAAGTCAACTGTTGAAACAATTGTGATAAATAGAGCATTTGCTCATATAGGAGCAAATGCTCTTTTTATCACAATGGTTTGAAACTACAAAATTCTAAAATTTTCATTTTCTGTAGCTAATGCTCCTTTTTGGTAGATTTATTCTAAGAGGTTGGATCTAAAATCAGCCTATAGGGAATGGGTTAAAGTCAGCACCTCATAAAGTCATGTCTGCCATCATCACATTTATACTACATGTAGTTGTAACAAGATATTTCTGATTCTTTATTTCCAGACGAACTTGCCTGATGTAATATCTTGTTATAACTCTTGGTATGCTAGCATCAAATTTGTGATAACCTATGCAAACAATTCCGATCCAGATAATCAACTCAGCATCTCATCAAGATCTACACTGTTTGACAGGGTCTGCTCTATTGGTTAATGAAATAATATCGATCTGATTATATAGTGTTGGCCAGGTTAAAAATGATTAGAATATGAAAAAATCAGCTAAGTGATATTCATAAAGTCATTATTTCTTACAAGAATATTCATCACTGTGAAACTCAAAAATAAAGAAATTTTGTTTGGCTGGAAATTCAAAAGCTAGAAAACTAATTAAATCTTACATTGTGCTACATTAATAAGTCAGTGACTAGATTATACAAGTGGTTAGAAACATTGAAGACAAATACACAAAAGCAGATATAAGTCATAATCTCAAATTACAAAAATATCTACAGCAGTCCAACATTCAACTTTGTATAAACACTTTAGGAGATAAACCATGTGATAACAAGCCATGTTTTATAAATTTTAATACACTAACGAGTCTCTCTATCCAAAATTCAGAACAATTAATTTTGTTGACAATTTAGAATTCAACACTGACTTAGACACTCTCAAAGTTTTTCAACATGTTTTTCAAAAAGAAAAATAGTTAATTATTCTACACAATATTTTGTTTCATTGTGTATCAAATTAACAATTCAATTTTGACCTTACACAATTAATAAATGGTTTTTAATTATATTCCCAGTAATTCAACAGTTGTGTGTCTCACTTCATATCCATCATCCTTGTTCTGTTTATTTCAATTCAACAAAGGTTGGTGCCGTGGCAACCCCACAGTTGTTGTTTTTCTGTGACATGAGGACATATCCATCATTACCCCAGTGAGTGGACCAGGAGTTCTTGATCAGCCAATATGCCTCACCTTGCATCGTACCATATCCAACAGCTAAAACAGCATGGTCCAGCTGGTCAGGCTGGCTACCTGGAAACAAGGAATCAGAGCTCCAGATTAGAGGCACATTGAATCATTTACTTCATAAATATTATTATTATATTATTACCTATTATTACTGTTAATATAATATATATTATAGTTAAAACATAAAATTAGGGGGACAATATTGTCATGGTAAACAGAAGAGTTTGTAACAGCAATAATAAGACAGCTCCTATAACAGGTGTTTGATCTGGGTCTACTCCGTTTGCAAAGGCGTTATGGAGTGCAGGATTAAAAACTCTTAAGACAAATAAATTTTGTATTTCTTTATCCAATCTTATCTCAATGGTAGGTTATACAGAATGGCCTCTCAGAGATTTGATAGAACCATAAGCCTCTCATTTACAACTCTGGAATCATTTTATCTAACCCTATACCTCATACAAGCACTATTTCACACCTTTGCAAGAAGGATAGACCCTGATCAGATGGCTCAAATAGGAGCCATCTGATCAGGGTCTGCTCTGTTTGCTTATGAAATTATACACATGTACATGTAGATCTGAATCTGAATCTAAGATTTCTTTTACCAATAACAAAAATTCACTATAATTATTATTTCTTATATGGATATTCATCAGGTAAAGGTTTAAATAATCTAAATTTGTAGATGTTGTTTAAAAAGGGTTGATGGACAGATAGCATCAGTCGCTGGAAGCATGCCAGTGATTGGTCACACTAGCTCAACAGAGCACCTGCTTGGCATCTTTTCAACTAAGAAATACTAGTATGCAAGAGCTCCTAGAGATTCAGGTGATTAATAAAAAGTCATCATGGCACTCTTACCTGATAAAAGATAAAAGTTTGAGGAACACCTGATAAAGGGACATATAAAGTTAATTAGGAATTTTGTATAAGATTTGTATTGACCCTATACTTACATATTCAGGCAAATACTGACCTATCATGAATATCAATTCTTGTATTCACCCTTTACTCTATAAATATGGCTTTCTACACATATGTACAGTAGACCCAGATCAGACGGCTCCTACTTGGTCTACTCTGTTAACAATATAATATTGCAACATTATCAAGTAGAGGGTAAAAAGTTAATTATATATGTATATGTATATGAACTGATGAAGTTCTGATAATGCTCATTATATGGTTCCGTCTGGTCTGGGTCTACTCCATTTGCAAAGGCATTAGAAAGTGGGATTATCAAGACAAATAAAGTTCTCTATCTTACCACATTCTGGCTCAAAATAGACACCGTCAGCATAAAAGGAGAGAGACTTGTGTGACGCATCTATAGCCACAGAGATTGGTCCTCTAGTGGCTACGGCAAACTTCAGAGCTTCCTGGTCAAAGGCCGTCACATTGACATACCCCGACAGAACAGCAACAGGTTCAACAGCCTTACTATGGCAATAACCGTCCTGAAAAACAAATGCAAAACATCTAATGTTACATTGGTGAAAATTATTTGTTATTTTAAATCAAATGTTCTTTAGTAATCAGTATAAAATATTCTCCCTGACTAATCTGATATGCCTATGTATTTGAGATGTATTTTTTTGCAGGTAGACTCTAAAGGGCAGACATATAAAGTAAATTTCTCTGCTTGCCTTGAAGTTGGTAATACTGTATGTATTCAACACTACCCATTCACCAGACCCCAATAAACAAAGCACTTAACTTTTACTTGATTCACTTTATGAGTTTTACTATTCATCTCAATTTAACCCTTTACCTGATGAATATTCATGAAATAATGGATATCATGGATGTTAACTGGATGAACCTTTATAACGGCATTCAAACTGTAAAATCAGATCTATATTAATCCATAAGCAAACAGGGCAGACCCTGATCAGATGGCATCTAAACAAGTCATCTGATCTGGGTTTACACTGTTTGCAAAGGCATCAAAAAGATGTTTATATCAAGTACAGGGTTAAAGGACACTCAATCTTCCCTCTCCAGTTTGTAAAGCTGGTACTGTTTTAATAGCTCTGGAACCAGCCAGGTATTTAGGGTATGTACTATACAGTAAAACCCCTCTAATGTGACCACTTTATGAATGGAAATAAATGTCTTTAAAAGCAGGTGGTTGCTTAATGCAGGTCGAAAGTTATGCAGAAAGCTCCTGCAGGAGCTTTCTGCATAACTTTCGACCTGCATTAAGCTACCACCTGCATTTAAGACCCAGATTTATACATCTTTTTGGTGGTCGCATTAGAGGGGGTTTTACTGTATTATAAATTCATATTACAAATTGACATTGGGTATACATACTATAGCCAGGTATTGACCATACTGTTCTTCAGAACTCAGGCCACCATTCTCCATAATCCACTGGTAGGATCTGATATAAATATGAAATTACAGTTAAGTTCAGTCTTTCAAAATTTCGGATTCAACTTATTCATATTCATACAGTCATTATATTTCTTACATAAATATTCATCAGATAAATGGTTAAAGTATAGTAGAATTCAAACAAAAAAATTATATGTACATGTATAACTTCTATGTCAGTTTAACTTCAGCTTCCTATGTGATTACATTTGCAAACTGTGTCGAACCAAATCTTATGCTGTGTGATTTGACGTTTTATCAGGATCCAACCTGTTTGAAACTATGATTATGTTTTTGAGAAGAAATTGAAATCTGCTTTGATATCTGAATTTGTGATTTTTTCTACTGACAATAGAATATGTTTAGGATTCTAAATGTAAATAATCTTCCAACACTTTTGTACCTGAAATCTTCACCTCCATCACAGCCATTGTTGCCAAACTGCCAGGAACAGTCCACAAGTTCTTGCTGGGATAGACGCACACGCTGTCCAGTCTTCATGAAGTAAGCACCCTCAATTGTTTCCGCTGTTCCAAAACTCCAGCATGAGCCACAAACTCCCTGGTCCTTTACTGGCGTGACAGCACCTGGTGAAGATAAAAAGTTGATTGTTGGTGAGAGTAATACATGATACCCAATACATGTATATGGCTAGCATCTTGTACATTTGCAAAATACAGTAAATCCTCTCCATAACGGCCACTAAATTGTGTTAATTAGTTGGTATTTAGGGCAGGTGGCTGTTTAAAGCAAGGTGAAAGTAAAACAGAACGCTCCTATAGGAGCGTTCTGTTTTACTTTCACCTTGCTTTAAGCAGCCACCTGCCTTTAACACAAAATATTTTATGTAATTTAGTGGCCGTTATAGAGAGGGTTTACTGTACAAATATGTATAACCCTTTACTGCATGAATAATAATGTCATAAATAAAGGCATCGTGAATATCAATTAGATTCATTTTTGTGACAGGACATGGACACAGGAATTTTTGGCCATGTCAGAAACTGTACAATCATATCTATAGTATACTGTATATCATATCCTGTTGGAGCCATTTGATCTGGGTCCTTCCTGTTACCCTGTAGAAAGGTGTAAGAGTTTAACCCGTTACTCCATAGATACACCTTTCTACTCCTTTGCAAACAGAGTAGAGCCAGATCAGATGGCTCCTGTAGGAACCGTCTGATCTGGGTCTGCTCAGTTTGCTAATTAAATAATATGGCCAAAAAGTCCCGTGTACATGTGCCATTATAAAATTAATCTAACTCATATTCATGTCGTCATTATTTCTTACATGAATATTCACGGAGTAAAGGGTTAATAAGAGTCTGATTAGGGTTGCAGAGTTTGGAAAACAGCATAGACAGACATCAGAAGCTATATTCTATTGTTTACAGAAATATCCCAAAGTAATTATTTTTGTCCATTTCTTTTTTAAAACACAATCTACCGGTAACTATAAAGTAAGTAAAACATTGTTAAATCTAATTTTCTCAATTATTTATCAAAACCAAGATCCGAGTTACTTGGTCTCTCATCTGGATCCAAACTGTTTGTGTAGGCAATCTCAAAATTGTTGCTGGAGTTCAAAGAGTTAATAATCATTATTTTAACTCTTTCACTGCCAATGTCGCATCTGTGATTACCTTTGCAAACACACAGGATCCAAACTGATTGTTACTCTGACTGTTTCTTGAAAAAAAATGAAGAAAAATAAAAATGGAAAATTGTAGCAGACGACAAAGTTTGCAGACGACAAAATTTGGCAGCAAAAGAGAAAAGAACAGTTTTTGGTCAAAGACAATATTCATACCATACAGCCTCCAGTCAATTGAGTCTGGGACAGTATTAGGGTCGATTGTAGACTTGTCGAATGTTTTGGCCCCATGGTCCCCGGGTGTGTGCCTGTAGCCATTCATCAGTTTCATCTCATGTGAGGACTTATCAGCCAGGTTATTCACAGCCAGACGATACTTCAGGCCCTGTCTGTTCTTGGACTGTATGTATCTGAAATACAAGATTAGAAATGTATACAGCAAAAGTCTTTAAGTAGACCAATGACTGAATGAACTTTTTACAGTTTTTGCTTACAAGAGATAAAAAAGTATTCAGGGCACAAAAATTTTCAAAATTTTCACTCGTCCTGCAATATTAACAAAGAAGGCTACCCAAAATACTCACTAGTCCTGCAATATAGACAAAAAAGGGTATTACATGCAGGACGAGCAGGCGAGTGAATTTTTGTCCCCTGGTATTGCAGAAAGCTGCATTACTTTTGTACTGCGATAAGCTGCCATCTGCCACCTTTTGACTACCATAATTATGCCATATTCATCTATATACCAAGGGTAAATAAGAAAACATAGGCATAACTAAAAATCTACCTATCAGAACTTTTATTCACACAATCTACATCAAACAAGTATAACATTTTTATGCTTCATACACATTCTGGAATGTCACAGTCATTCATAAAAAAAGCGGATCGGGACAGGTTAAGTCTGCACCTGCAGCTCCAAGCTACTAGTTTGTCATCTGTAAGTCCAAGACGTCATATTTGTCAAAATTGCCATGGTAATAATTTACCCTTGCACCTTTTGGCAGACAAAAACGTGACATCACACTGTAGGTCAATATTGTATGTGCATAGCATTTACCAATCAAACAGCCTTCAATATACACATGCACTAGTATCCTATACTACTGTATAGCTGTGGTGATGGAAGAAGACGTCTTGTATGGTATATAGGGCAGTCATAAAATGATGGAAATTTCCGTCGCACTAGGTAGTGAAAAGGTTAAACAACAACCAATTATACATGTTTTGAGTGGTCCCTTAACCCTTTCCCTCCTAAAGGAGCCGTCTGATCAGGGTCTACTCTGTTTGCAAATAGAATTTGATAGATTTGTATCTTTACTTTCTAAAATGGGTACAATGTTCCACACTCCATATTTCGTTATAAATGTTTTGTTTATGAATATTCAGTAGGTATTAAAATTTGAAATAAACATAGAACAGGGAAAGGGTTAAACAATGTGCTTACATCTACTTATAAACCATCATCTTGTTTCAAACATTGTATATTGAACAAAAAAGTCTGGATCCTAACCAATCCCAAATGGATTCCCTTTGCAATATCCTGTCAGCTGAATACAGTAAATCCACTGTCCTAAGAAGTTTACTATTGGGTCTTTAATCCTTTTTCTGTTGAATATCAATGTAAGAAATAATGGCATCATGAATATTTTATTTAGTGGTATATGTACACAGGATATTTTGGTATTTATAGACACCTGTATATTCAGATCTATTATAATTTATAAGCAAACAGAGCAAACCCCGATCAAACGGCTCATATAATAACCGTCTGATCTGGGTCTACTCTATCCTATAGATAAATGTAGTCGGCTGAGCGGTCCTTTGAACTGAAAGTAGACTAGTCACTACAACTAGCTACTTTACTCTGTCTGCAAAGGTGTGAAAAGGCGTTTATATGAAGGAAAGGGTTAAGACAGACCTGTGCTATGCTTAATGCAGGATGTAAGTTATGCAGAAGGCTCCCATAGAAGCTTTATGCATAACTTTTGTTCTGCATTAAGCAGTCATTTTTTTCAAAGGACACCCATGTTTATTCATTAGTAAGGGTTTAACATGTAATTTAAGGACAGGATTAAATTGAATTACACGATTAAAATATGTAAATTATGTTTTATACACCATTGCAAATTATTCTTTCACCTAATGATTATTCAGGTATAGATTAATGACATCATGAATATGTATTAGCTGAATGTATAGAATGATATATGAACATAGCATCCTCTGGCCATGGCAGAAATTGTAGAATCAGATCTATATTATTCAATTAGCAAACACAGCAGACCCTGATCAGATGGCTCCTATAGGAGCCCTCTGATCTGGGTCTACTGTGTTTGTAAAGGTGTTTCTATGAGGAAAAGGGTTAATTCAACCAGTAAGCGTCAAGCGAGGAAACAAGGAAAGTTTATAAATAATCGAAGACAGAACGAGACTTGAATGTGATCTCTCCCTTGGCCTATAACTATCATGACTATTATCAACCCGTTAACCCTTTCCTTGTTCAATATTCATGTAAGAAATATTGACATCATGAATATTTATTAACTGAATTTTATAATGTAAACTTTTCAAGGTAATTTTTTGCTTTGACAAAAACTGTTGATTCACATCTTTGTTATGTCTAAAAGAAAACAGAGCAGGCTTACAGGAGCCGCCTGATCTGGGTCTACTCTGTTTGTAAATAAGTGAAAAGGTGTTTATATGAGGGAAAGGGTTAACTTTATAGACTGGGTAGACCCAGATCATATGGCTCCTGTAGGAGCCATCTGATGAGGGTATACTGCTTGCTTATGGAATTTTACAGATCTGATTTTACAGTTTCTGCCATGGCCAAAGCTTCCTGTCATATACCATTATAGAACATGGTTTACCATTTACCTGTGAGAGACGCTTTTTCATGATTTTGCAAAAGAGAAGACCCAGATCAGATGGCTCCTATATGAGCCACGTGATTAGGGTCAGGTCTGCTTTCTTATGAAATAATATAGATTCAATTCTAAAGTTTCTGTTGTCGTGGTGTTCATGAGTCACTATAAAAGATGTGTACATATACCATTATAAAAATAAAACAGCCAATAACTCTTTATAATGTCATTATTTCTAACATAGATATTCTTGAGGAAAAGGGTCAAGCCAAAATCACCTATCAAAGATATGGCTCTTCTTTCTTACCTCACATTATTTCTGAAGTTGTGCAGTCTCTGTCTGTGCTCTAATCCTTCAGGTTCATTGGCATATGCTGGCTTGTGTGTGTTCTTATGGTGCTGGAACATTTCCTCTATGTGATGGTCATAGTTGTTAATAAACTCGTGAATAGGGTTATTGAGAATGCGGTGTTGATGGACAGACAGACCAGGTCCTGGGAAACCTCCACAAGTAAGATCTGGAACAGACAGCAAATATAAAATAAATAATCTCTATGACCACAAAAAAGAAGACTAGTTCTTGTTTATATTTACACAGCTTAACCTCATATTGACTTCTGACGCCTCTGTAAAAGTCACTTTTTGAAACCATTGTGATAAGTAGAGCATTTGCTCCATAGGAGTAAATGCTCTATTTATCACAATGGTTTCAAAACTACACAATTCTAAAACTTTCCTTTTCCTAGTTAATGCTTATTTCCAGTAGATTTATTTAAAGAGGCTTGGTCTAAAAATAGCCTATGTGAGAATGGGTTAATGTAGGAGTTACTCCGTAAATACACTTTTCTACGTATGTGCAAATACCCAGATCAGATGGCTCCTACTGGAGTCATCTGATCAGGGTCTGCTCCGTTTGCTTATGACATTATATAGATCTGATTCTACAGTTTTTGTCAAAGCAAAAATTCCTGTGTTCATGTGCCATTATGAAAAATAATCTAATTAATATTCATGATGTCATTTTTTCCATACATGAATATTCATTGAGTAAAGGATTAAAGCAATAAATATACATTTTTGAATGGTTATCATCCAACCATACAAAGTCAGGATGTTCAGTTAATTTTATACATTTTGTTACAGTTAACCCTTTCCTCCATAAATACGCCTTTCTACGTCTCTGTAAAAATCACCTATTGAAACCATTGTGATAAATAGAGCATTTGCTCCTATAATGCTCTATTTATAACAATGGTTTCAAACTACAAACTTCTAAAATTTTCCTTTTCTCTAGTAAATGCTTCTTTTCGGTAGATTCAGTCAATGTGGTTGGATCTAAAAATAGCCTATTAGGGAATGGGTTAAACCCGGGTTAACCCTTTACCTCATTTACAAACAATTCATGCCTTTGGAAACAAAAGTAGATCCAGATCAGATAGCTCAAGGAGCTATCTGACCAGGGTCTGCTGTTAACTTATGAAATTATGTAGATTTAATTGTACAGTTTCTACCCATACCAAATAATCACCTGTACATTTGACATTATAAATATTCAGCTGATAGATAACCTAGCTGTCATTATTTCTTACATGAATATTCATCAGATAAAGGGCTATATGCCTCAATCACTATTCTAGAACAATTTCTGAAATAACTTAATATTTATTGAAACTGGTGTTGAGCTCTACTCAACATGTTCTTTCTTCCTGATTTGTCCATGATTTATTCTACACACCATCAAACCAGTCATGTGAAAATGATCAACAGATTTTATTTTGACATTGGTCTTGCAAAAATCATATTGATATTGATCTTACAGAAGCAAATGTCTTGATTCTTCATACAAAGCAGGAACACAATGACCCTTCTGTTTGGTTGAAAACCCATTTTGAAATGAAACAATGTACTATCAATTTAGTATATCAATGTACTTGTATGTTCTATTTACAATTGCACATGAAATTACCATACAGATGGTTTCACAAGAAAAAGTTTTCAAACAGTTTAAACTTAGATCAGTCACCTCTTACACACATGGCATCTGATCAAAATCCAACTTGTTCACACAAATCATAAAGATGACCAGAGCAATAGATAAAGGAGCTTGTTCAAATACTAAAATCATAATTTCTCCACCAAACCCTATGTTCAGACCTAGAATTCAAGACATTTCTAAACAGTTGTCACAACATAGGGTTTGGTGGAGAAACAAAGGAGCTATTCGTGAAAATGTTTTACTTAGCACTTAATACATCTTTTATGGGACTCTGGAAGATATTCTTGTAGACATATAACTTTTGTTTCTGAGGATTAAAAAGAATTAACGATTTGAGTCCAACCTTGAGACTGGTTCAAAACTACAACTAACAGTTTCCTCTTTGAGAGATGGCACAAATGGCCACAGAACCAAGGAAAATATTCAAGCCATTACTTCATCAAAGTGGTCGCATCTGACATGTATCGTGAAAATTAACTTCAATCTGATTAGATAGTGAGATTTTATTTTCTGTAATTTATACAGTACATATGGTTCACTTAAATTGGGAATCTTACGTTTTATTTACGTATACCTATATTGGTTTAACCCTTTCCTCAATAAATACACCTTTCTATGCCTCTGTAAAGGTCACTTTTTGAAAGCATTGTGTTAACCCTTTCCCTGTTCTATATTTATTCCGAATTGCAATACCTACTGAATATTCATGGACAAAATAGTTGTAATGAAATATGGAAGGTGGAACATTACAGACATTTTAGAAAGCAAAGAAACAGATCTATCAAATTCTATTAGCAAACAGAGTAGACCCTGATCAGACGGCTCCTCTAGGAGCCGTCTGATCTGGGTCTACTCTGTTTGAAAATGCGTGAAAACACGTTTGTAAAAGGTAAAGGGTTAAATAGAGCATTTTCTCAATGGTTTCAGAACTACAAAATTCTAAAAAGATTTCTTTTCTCTAGTTAATGCTCCTTTTCGGTAGACTTATTCAAAGAGGTTGGATAGCCTATGGAGGAAAGGGTTAAATCCAACACAAGATGTTGAAATAAAGACTAGAAACTGTGATATTTCTTCGTATAACATCTTTGGTAGTAGGTTCCTTTGATTTTCATAGGAGCAAATACTTTATTTATCACAATGGTTTCAAAACTACATATTTCTAAAGATTTTCCTTGTTTCTAGTAAATACTCCTTTTATGTAGATTTTTTCAAAGAGGTTGGGTCTAAAAATAGCCTAGGAGATAAAGAGTTAATATAGATAAAATAAAACATAAATTATTTTTTTAAGAATTAACCCTTTCCTCTATAGGCTATTTTTAGACCCAACCTCTTTGAATGAATCTACCCCAAAGGAGCATTTACTAGAGAAAGGGAAAATGTTAGAGTTCTGTAGTTTTAAACTATAGGAGCAAATGTTCTATTTATCACAATGGTTTCAAAAAGTGACTTTTACAGAGGCGTAGAAAGGCGTATTTATGGAGGAAAGGGTTAAAATAAGCTTTTCAAAGCAGGAGTTTCAAAATGTTAATATGAGAGAGAGTATGTCAGAGACCACATTTAACCCTTTCCCTATTGAATATTCCTATAAGAAATAATGACATCATGAATATAAATCACCCAAATATTTTACTTTGCAGAAAATGTAAAATCAGATCTATATAATTTCATAAGCAAACAAAGCAGACCCTGAACGGACAGCTCCTACAGGATCTGTCTGATCTGAGTCTTCCTTGTTTGCAAAGGTGTGAAAGGCATTTATAATGAAGGAAAAGGTGAAACACAGCAGATGATTTTTGTCTCTGCTATATGTACAGGTTCCTGTGCCCTTTTATACCATAACACAGCAGAGACCAACTAATAGCCAGAATATCTTACTTGTTGGTGGCTCAAATATTGATTCTGGAATTGGTGATGTCATGTATTGGAAGTAATCAATCACATATTTGTCATAGTGTGAGCCAAGGAGTGAGTCAAAGCCCATCATTTCATATCGAACTGGACTGCCATTAGGGGTGATCCACATGGTGTCTGTGTTCTTTTTGTGTCCCACAGTAGTCACCATCTCCCACACAAAGCATGACTGACCATCAACCACATCTTGGGTGTCCTTTTTCTACAGAAAGACAGAAAGAATCAACCCTTATCATGGTAAGTGTTACCTGTATCATATTTACAGACAGTATGGACCCAAATGAGATGCCTATTAAACCTAACTACTCATTAGAATCCTAGCTGTTTGACACATGGTCAATATTTCTAAAAAGCTTGGAATGAATTAGAGGCAAGTAAAAGTTGCAACAGACCAGAGTTTAAGCCTTTACTCTATACATACACTTTTCTATGCCTCTGCAAACAGAGTAGACCCAGATCAGATGGCTCCTGACAGTTAACACTCAATAAATGTCATCTTAACCCATTCCCTCATAGGCTATTTTTAGATCCTACCTCTTTGAATAAGTCTACCGAAAAGGAGCATTTACTAGAATAAGGGAACATTTTAGAATTGTGTAGTTTCGAAACTGTTGTGATAAATTTATCACAATGGTTTCAGAAAAATGACCTTTACAGAGACGTCAAAAGGCGTCAATATAAGGGAATGGGTTAATAAAACAAGAGGGCCTGAAAGGCCCTGATATCGCTCACCAGACAATCAGAGAAGAAGATTTTCAAAGTTTCCACTACATGTTTCTATAGAAAATTAGCCAGCCCTGGGCAGGGTCAATTTTAAACCCAGGGGCATAATTTTTATAACTTTGGTAGAGGACCTGAACATTATGCTGTGTGCCACATATGAAAGCTGAATACCTTCCAGTTTCAGGAGAAGATTTTCAAAGTTTTCACTACATGTTTCTATAGGGAGAATAATGGTGTTGTTAACACCCTTTCCTCCATAAATAGGCCTTTCAACCCCTTGGCAAACAGAGTATACCAAGATCAGATGGCTGATCAGGGTCTGCTCTGTTTGCTTTTGACATGATATAGTTCTGATTCTAGTATTTATCAGGTCACAGTTTTTGCTTATTCATCCACAATAGAAATTATGTTAATTAATATTCATGATGGCATTATCTCCTACATGAATATTCTTTCATGGTCTAAAGGATTAAGAAATGACTAACTCTACCCCACAAAATTGTAAGCCACAGCACTCCAAGCTAATACACAGTGAGTGCACCTGTCTGCAGTATACTGCTTGACCTAATTATCAGTGACCAGTAAAGGATCTGATTGTTCTAATCTGCAGTCAGCTATACAAAAATGGTCACCCCTGGGACGGGGTCAATTTTGACACCAAGGGCATAATATATATAACATTTGCACAGAACCTGATCATGATGTTATGCGCCAAATATGAAAGCTGAGAACCTTCCAGTTTCAGAGGAGAAGATTTTCAAAGTTTCATTATATGTTTCTATTGAAAACTGACTGTTAACCTGTACTTACATTTATACATAATGGTGTAGGGGAAGTAACTCTTGTAAGCAGACTTGCCCCTGCAGTATGAGTTATCCTTAAATAGGATACTCTTTAGTGTGGAGGTTGAGTAGCGTGATAATATGGCGGTAACAGCTTAACAAATGGTAGCAGAGCGAAATTCAACTAAATTTGGACATGCATATGTATATAAACTGGTGAAACTGATGTGCAATAGAGTAAGCGTGGCTCAGTGATATCAAAGTGCATAGATTGAGTGACAATTACAGTACAAAATCAAGATGTCTACAAAGATTCAACCCCCTAAATACAGTTCTCAGAAATCGTATGAAACATACAAACATGAGCTATTGGCCTGGAGAGAAATTACAGATCTGGATAAAGGTAAACAAGGTGTTGCTATTGCCTTATCTTTACCTGAAGATGACAAGTCACGGATAAGAGAAAAAGTGTTTGATCAGGTGAAACTAGATGATTTGAAGAAGGAAAATGGTTTGGAAACGCTGATTGGTTTCTTAGATAAACATTTGGGAAAGGATGAATTGACAGATAGTTTAGAGAAATTTGAGGATTTTGAAGAATACCAACGATCTGAGGGACAAAATATTTGTGAGTATGTAGAAACATTTGACTCAAAGTACAGAAAAATAGAGAAGAAGAACATGAAATTGCCATCAGAAATTCTAGCATTCAAACTTTTGAGAAAGGCTAATATAACAAAAGAAGAAAAAATGCTTGTATTGACAGGGATGAATTATGATAGAAAAGATACATTGTACGAAGAAGCTAAGAGATCTCTGAAGAAATTCAAGGGAGAAACTGGTTCCTTAAATTCTGTCACTGCTCCCTGTATTAAACTTGAACCAACGTTTCTGGCAGAGAATGAGGAGGCTCTTCTTGCAGCAGGATATACCAAGTTAAAACCAGGTTCACAGTCATTTGGCAATCGTCAAAGCATGAGAGGCAGCTATGGTGCGACTGGCCGGGGTTACTACAGAAATCAGCGAGGGCCTCTTTCTCAAACTCAGAGGGGAAATGGTGGAAATGTTGTGAAGAAAAAGATTAATCCATCCGGCATAAATGGACAGGTTCTGACTTGTAAATCTTGTGGTTCATACAGACATCTTGTTGCAGATTGTCCTGACAGTTGGGAGAATTTGTCAAAAGTAAACATTGCAGATACAGAGAAAGATGAACATGTGGTTTTGTTTACTGGTTTTCAAAGGCAGAATTTAGGACAGTTGTGTGTGGATGCCAAGAACAGTGCAATTTTAGACAGCGCATGCAGTAGTACAGTGTGCGGTGAAGACTGGCTGGAGAATTACATCTCATCAATGCCCGAGGAGGAGAAAAGCCAGGTGAAATCTAGTCGGGGTTTTCGTACTTTCAAATTTGGTGGGGGAACACGCTTGAAATCCAAAGGAGAATACCATTTGCCAGCAAATGTAGCAGGAAAAAGTGTCACAATCAAGACTGATGTTGTGGAATCCGACATTCCCCTATTGCTCTCCAGGTCAGCCATGAAGACAGCTGGAGTAAAACTGGATCTTGAAAATGACTCGGCTACAATTTTTGGCAAAGATGTAAACTTGAATCTCACAACATCAGGTCATTACTGTATTCCCATCGACAAGTCTGACACAATAGCAGTCAGTAGTGTATGTGCTGTAAACTTGGAAGAAATGGACCCAAAGAAAAGGTTCTCCACATTGCTGAAGCTACATAGACAATTTGCTCATCCGCCTCCGAAACGTCTTATTGCTTTAATGAAAGATGCAAATGCATGGAAAGATGAGTATTCAGAGACCCTTACAACTATCCAAGAAAAGTGTGAGTTGTGCAAGAAGTATGCGAGAACCCCACCAAAGCCAGCTGTATCCTTTCCTATGGCAAACAAATTCAATGAGGCTGTGTGCATGGACCTAAAACAGTGGAAGGGAAGATGGATCCTGCATATCATCGACATGTGGTCGCGCTTCACTGTGTCAGTGTTCATAGTAAGAAAGAGGCCTTGTGATGTGATTGATGCATTGATGAAGCAGTGGATTGGAGTATTTGGCATAATGGGTACCGTGTTGACAGACAACGGCGGAGAATTTAATTCTGAGGAGATGAGGGAGGTTATGTCAGTTCTGAATGTCAAGGTGTGCACTACAGCCGGTGAAAGCCCATTTCAGAATGGACTCTGTGAAAGGGTTCACTCTGTGACAGATATGATGTTGATGAAGCTTGAAGCAGAGAACAAAGCAACTGACAGCCAAGCTTTACTGTGCTGGGCAAACATGGCGAGAAACACGCTTCAAATGTGGAATGGATACAGCAGCCATCAGTTGGTGTTTGGGGAAAATCCAAATCTACCAGGAATCATAACAGACAAATTGCCTGCACTTGAGGGTATCACCAGTAGTGAAACGTTTGCAAAGCATTTAAATCTGCTGCATTCCACAAGAAAGGCATACATTGAAACAGAGGCAAGTGAGCGGATTCGGAGAGCACTCAGAAGCAAGGTACGAGCTTCAGAACAGATATATGAGAACGGTGACCAAGTGTACTACAAACGAGATGGAAAAGAAAGATGGTTAGGTCCAGGTAAAGTTGTTTTCCAAGATGGAAAAGTAGTATTTGTTAGACATGGAGGAGTGTTTGTTAGAGTTTCACCAAACAGACTTGTCAAAGTGGTTTGCACCAATTCTAGCCCAGATTGCCAAAGTGGTGATGACCAGTTCAGACCAATTAAAGAAAACGGTAGTGAAAGACAGCCAAAAGTTGCCGAAGAACCAAAGCCATCTGTAGTGACTGAACTTGCAGGTAGCACAGTTATTGAAGAGAGACATTTAGAAGAAGAATTAAAGGAAAGAGAGACTGTGAATCTGACAAACAAGGTTTCTTTAAAACCCAATGACAAAATTGAGTATCAAATGCCAGATTCGGAAGACTGGATTAAGGCAGTGGTGAAAAGTAGGGCAGGTAAAGCTACTGGAAAATACAGTAATTGGTTTAATATTGAAGATGCAGAAACTAATGAAGATAGAAGCATTGATCTGTCAGCCCTGACCTGGAAATTGTCAAAAGGAGAGGCGCCATTAGAATCAGTGGAAATTGTGACAGCTGAGGAAACTTTGCGAGCAAAAGAAACTGAACTGGAGAAGTTGAGAGACTTTGATACTTATGAAGAAGTTGAAGATTGTGGACAAGATACTCTCTCTACAAGGTGGGTCATTACAGACAAGAATGGTCAAGTGAAAGCAAGACTTGTTGTCCGAGGTTTCGAAGAGGAATATGAACTGCAGAGAGACAGTCCAACTGTTGGAAAAGGGGCATTGAAAGTTTTTCTAAGTGTTGCATCAAGTAAAACTTGGGTGGTAAAAACAACAGACATAAAATCAGCATTCTTACAAGGAAAAGCATTGGACAGAGACATTTATCTTAAACCACCAAAGGAAAGTGGAACAAGTGAATATATGCTGTGGAAACTGAAACACTGTCTGTATGGGTTAAAAGATGGTGCCCGACAGTTTTATCTCAGTGTAAAAGAGGAACTGCTCAAGTTAGGTTTCAGACAAAGTGATTTAGATTCTGCAGTGTTTACATTGCAAACAAATGGAGTTCTTCATGGTATGATCTGTTGTCATGTAGATGATTTTCTTCATGCTGGAGATGAACACTTTGAGAAAGCAATGGAAAAACTTAGGATTAGGTTTTCAGCTGGAAAAGTTGAAGAAAAGAACTTCAGCTATATTGGATTTTCAATAATGCAAGGTAATAGAGGAATCACATTAGATCAGTCAAAGTTCATGGAAAAAGTTGAAGTAGAAGTTTTAGATCCATGTAAAGCATCAAACAAATCAGCTCAGTTGAATACTGCAGAACAAACTAAATACAGACAGTTAGTCGGCCAATTAAATTGGGCTGTGCAGGGATCAAGACCGGATCAGGCGTTCAATATGATTGACCTCAGCACAAAACTGAAACAAGGTTCTGTTGGGGATCTGATGCGAGCTACAAAAATAGTGAATGGACTGAAAGACATGAAATCTACTGTTTATTTCCCTGAGCTCAATCATAACCCAAGGGAGTGGGAACTTGTGGTATTCTCAGACGCATCCTTAGGAAACATCAACGGGGGCAAAGGCAGTACTGGTTCATATATCCTATGGATCACGGACAAGACAGGAACTTGTTGTCCAGTGGATTGGAAGGCGCACAAAATCAAACGGGTGGTCAGATCTACTATTGCGGCTGAGGCTCTGAGCCTTGGAGAGGGCCTTGAAGCAGGATTCTATTACAGAAAAATGGTGGAAGACATCTTGGGCTTGCGGACGGGAACAATTTCTATAAAGGCTTACACAGACAACAGAAGTGTCATTGAAGCCGTCTACTCAACCAAGCTGGTCGAAGACAAGCGTCTTCGCGTAGACATTGCGGCTATCAGAGAAATGTTGGATAAATATGAAGTTAAAGATATTAAGTGGTGTCCTGGCAAATTACAATTAGCAGACTGTATGACTAAACAGGGTGTCTCTGGCATTAAACTTTTGAAAGTGTTGCAAGAAGGAAAAATGCCAAAAGAAATAAGTGACTAGTTAAGAAAACCAAAGGTTCATGTTTTGTGAATGTGTAGAGTTCACATAAACTTAAGATGCACACAGTACATATATCTTTCAGTTTTTGTTTTTAATGTTAGTTAGATGTTTCTAGTTATTCGTTAATGTTAGGATTTATTTTTGTAAGGGGCAGAATAATCCCCTAGGCCTGAAGACAGTCTAATCTCATGATGGCCTTGCCTTAATCTGTATGTTGGTTTTTTTTAATGTTTTAAACAGTTACTTCTAGTCATAGTTCATGGAGAAAAGAAAAGAAAGTATAATTAATGTTAACCTGTACTTACATTTATACATAATGGTGTAGGGGAAGTAACTCTTGTAAGCAGACTTGCCCCTGCAGTATGAGTTATCCTTAAATAGGATACTCTTTAGTGTGGAGGTTGAGTAGCGTGATAATATGGCGGTAACAGCTTAACACTGACCACCCCTGGGGCGGGGCCAATTTTGAACCCAGGGGCATAATTTATACACTTTTGTAGAGGACCTGAACATGATGCTATGTGCCAAATATGAAAGCTGAAAACTCTGTCGATTCAGAAGAAAAGATTTTCAAATTGTCACTATATGTTTCTATTCAAAACTGGCTACCCCTGGGGTGGGGCCAATTTTGACCCCAGGGGCATAATTTATATAACTTTTGTAGAGGATCTGAACATGATGCTATGTGCCAAATATGAAAGCTGAGAACCCTGTAGATTCAGAGGAGAAGATTTTCAAAGTTGTCACTATATGTTTCTAATGAAATCTGGCTACCCCTGGGGCGGGGCCAATTTTGACCCCAGGGCCATAATTTATATAACTTTTATAGAGGACCTGAACATGATGCTATGTGCCAAATATGAAAGCTGAGAACCCTGTAGATTCAGAGGAGAAGATTTTCAAAGTTGTCACTATATGTTTCTATTCAAAACTGGCTACCCCTGGGGCGGGGCCAATTTTGACCCCAGGGGCATAATTTATATAACTTTTGTAGAGGACCTGAACATGATGCTATGTGCCAAATATGAAAGCTGAGAACCTTGTAGATTCAGAGAAGAAGATTTTCAAAGTTTTACTATATATTTCAATAGAAAACAAGGCACCCCTGGGGCGGGGCCAATTTTGACCCCAGGGGCAAAATTTATATAACTTTTGTAGAGGACCTAAAGATGATGCTATGTACCAAAGATGAAAGCTGAGAACCCTGTAGATTCAGAGGAGAAGATTTTTAAAGGTTCAAATTGTTGACGCCCGACGACGGACGACGGACGACGGACGACGACGGACATCAAGTGATCACAAAAGCTCACCCTGAGCACAAAAGTGCTCTGGTGAGCTAAAAATGATGTTTGCTTCATATGGCAACCTCCCATCACTTTTTTCTTCATAGCAAACACTGTGCATGAACAGTTGGGATCCTGCTGAAACATTGTTTCACTCAGCATATAATCTGGATCCACAACTACTGCATGTAACTACAGTAAAACTTCGATTATTCGAACACTAAAATACCTATTATTATCGATCTTTAAGACAGGTGGCAGCTTAATGCATGGTGAAAGTCATGCAGAAAGCTCCTCTAGGAGCTTTCTGCATGACTTTCACCATGCATTAAGCAGCAACCTGCCTAAAAGGGTCTAAATTCTTCTATACCGAAAATTCGAATAATCGAGGTTTTACTGTAGTTTGATTAACAAAAAAAAGCAAAAAACATGAAGGGCATGATGGCCCTGTGATGAGATACATACTTATTTGCTGTCTCATCTGCTGCCTGTGAGATACATATTTATTTGCTGTCTCATCTGCTGCCTGTGAGATACATATTTATTTGCTGTCTCATCTGCTGCCTATGAGATACATATTTATTTGCTGTCTCATCTGCTGCCCATGAGATACATATTTATTTGCTGTCTCATCTGCTGCCCATGAGATACATATTTATTTGCTGTCTCATCTGCTGCCTGTGAGATACATATTTATTTGCTGTCTCATCTGCTGCCCATGAGATACATATCTATTTGCTGTCTCATATGCTGCCTGTATATGAATCAAATTGTTTACATAAATTGGTAATTCACTGCTGGTATACATGTGACAATTCATGTTGCTGTCAACACTATTGACACAAACACTATGATAAACATGTATCTAGGTTCCTAAAACATGAGTCTTGATCCTGATTTCCAATTCTCAAGTTCTCTCACACACACACAGAGATGCCCCAACTTGCATATTACTGCATTGCCATGATATGGTCCATGTAAACGACTAGAATTATGATCTTGAAAGAAGTAAATCTGGATAGTAATAAATTTACATTGACCTTGAGCTGACAAGACTGCCACATGTGTTCTGCACATCATCTTAACTTGGTTAACATTTGAGGCAAGTTTCATGAAAATCCTTAAGGAACGGACATGAAATTGATACGGACAGACAGACAGGCAGACGAAGGCTATTCCTATAACCCCCCTCCCGCTCTGCGGCAGGGAATTAATTAAAATAGATCTAACTCAAGACTAGTTTCTACCAATACAAACAAAACCTGTGTACATGTACAATTGTAAAAATTCTGCTAATAAATATTCATGATGTCATGATTTCTTACATGATTATTGAACAGGTAAAGGGTTAAGGTAAATAATTTAAGTATGAACTCTATACTTTACCCTTATATACAATATTCATGTGCAATGTCAATATTGTTCACAGTGCATTTCTTGGTAAAATATCTGAAGAAGCAAAAATTACCGTAAAACCAGTCAGATCGGGTAAAATTGCTTGAACATCTACTGTGGCTTCACTAAATCCAGGAATCAGGAAACAGGTCATCTGGTTAGTCACTGTGTGGTTAGTGACTGGAGCAACCTTGTAACTCAGACCATACTTGCCCTGGTCTGCTCTCTGGATAGTAATTTGCATTTCTGTAGAACAAATACCAATATTGGTTAACTTTCTGAACATACAATCAACATTCAGTAAATTTCTCAAACACCGTTGTCTGATTTGTTTTTCAAAGTAATTGAAAGTACACATGTACATCTATCTTTCCATTTTTTAAAACCCGGTCCTTCATATAAATGCCTTTTCACACCTTTGCAAACAGAGTACACCCAGATCAGATGGCTCCTGTAGGAGCTGTCTGGTCAGGGTCTGCTCTGTTTGCTTATGAAATACAAATAGATCTGACTCTATAGTTTTTACCAATACCAAAAATATCCTGTATCCATATGCCATTGTAAAAATTCAGCTTATAAATATTCATGATGTCATTATTTCTTACATGAATATTCAACAGGGAAAAGGTTAAGATGTATAATTACAGTGTCAAACAGTTTGGATCCTGCAGTGAGTTGCAGAGATTATTATGAAAGGGTAATGGACAAAGTGTACCATTACCAAAGCATACCAGGACGACGTGTACCATTTCCTGATCGAAGTGTACCACTATATAAATATCAGAGCTACAGATAAAGGTGTGTACTCAAATACTAAAATCCTCATTTCTCCACCAAACTCTATGTTGTGACCACTCTTTAGAATCGTCTCGAAGAGAAGATTCTAATGAGTGGTGACAACACTGGGTTTGGTGGAGAAATGAAGAAGTTGTTCTTGAAAACGTTTTGATTTATGCTTCTTATCTGGAGCTCTTAATTATATAAGTAAAGGTAACATTACATTAAAATAAAATTATTACCATATATTACAATTCTTGAGTAAATTAGAGTTAGGCAAAACGCTTATACATGTATATCAGATTAATATACAAAAGTGTTTCATTATGAAATAAAATCCACTTAGTTTTCGCTCAAATTGTTTTACATGTATCTTTCAATAAATACATGGAGTAATCCAATACGCTGGATAGATGTATTTTTTGCTCTCAATTCAGAGTATGCCCATAGATTTTGTCATTGTTGTGTATTTTGAAAGAAAATTTGGCCATTCTATTGGTCTTTAGGAACTTGTATTTGTCTAGAATATCGCCAAACTGAAAGTTGAATTATAAGTCCAACAACTTGCACTAAGGGTAACTGTAAGTCATGTATAGACTTCACCAATTACATTCAACTATAATATATCAATAACAATTTTGATGTTTTCATGTACCAATCAAAATCAATAATGACTCCAGTTGAAAAATTTTAATGGTACACTTCGAATAAAATTGGTACTATCAGGTAATGGTATGTTTAGGTAATGGTACGTTTTGTCCATAAACCTCATGAAACACCCATAGCAAGGAAAATGTTATTATTACAAATTATTACAAACTGTTTGATATTCTGATTAATGGCTTTGCAGAGTAAACTTAGACCAGACAGCTCATGTAGGAGTCATCTGATCAGGATCTGCTCTATTTGCTTATGGATTTATATATATCTCATGCTACTTTTTTTGTCATGGTCTTTAATTAATTCCAGATAAAGGTTAAACATAATGACACTACAAAAATTTGGCTGATTAATATTCATAAAGAACTTATTTCTTACATGAATATTAACCCTTTCCTCCATAAATACGCCTCTGTAATAGTCACTTCTTGAAACCATTGTGATAAATAGAGCATTTGCTCCTATAGGCGCAAAAGCTCTATTTATCACAATGGATTCAAACTACAAAATGCTAAAATTTTCCCTTTCTCTAGTTAATGCTCCTTTTCGGTAGATTCATTGAAAGAGGATCTAAAAATAGCCTATGGAGTATAGGGTTAAGCAGGTAAAAGGTTATTGTTAGGCAGACAACAGATATTTTCTAACCTCCATAGTAATCAATCCTGCTTCTCTTGTTCGTATTATCGAAGTAGGCAGTTAATGGTTCTTTGATTTCTGCATATGGAAGTTGTAAGATTCCTTTGACACTGTAAACATCTCCCCAACTTGGTGGATCTTCAGTGATGAACACTTTACTGTCTGGGTACCCCAGGACAACACCTACAAAGGAGAGGTTAATTACAGAAAACATATGGAAATGCTGTACAAAGTTGGGTCTCATTTTTTAAATAGACTTGTTTTACAAAAACCTTTCCTTTCCACTCATATAATTTATAAATGGCCGATATTAAGTACCATAAGTCTTTTTATTCAAAGTCTTGTCGATATTAAGTATCATAAGTCTTTTATTCAAAGTCTACAGTATCAAAATATTTCACTCACTTGAATTGTCATTAGATCTAAATTGAGATTGTTTGTATTTCAGAACAGATTCAGCTTAAATATACAATAATATTCAACTGTATCCATTTTACTAGGACCTAGAAAGCATCGTGATAACCAAAATCAAGGTACATGTATGTATTTACCACAATTTTTGGCTGAAAATGATAGGAAATGCTTCTTAAACAAATATACCATAGTTATAAACTTATAAAACATGAATATTCAGTAGGTATTGGAAATCAAATTAAATATAGAACAGGGAAAGGGTTAAAGATAAAATCTAAAGATGCAATGTGTTAAATTTCATCTTTTAATCAGTAATGTTT
Organism: Azorinus chamasolen; assembly: GCA_963576725.1. NCBI lineage: Eukaryota > Metazoa > Mollusca > Bivalvia > Cardiida > Solecurtidae > Azorinus > Azorinus chamasolen. The sequence continues at coordinate 46,900,931 of OY755243.1, read as the reverse complement.
GCTGATTTAACCCTTTCCCTAATATAAACATGTTTTCACACATTTGCAAACAGAGAAGACCCAGATCGGACGGCTACTATAGGAGCCGTCTGATCAGGGTCTGCTCTGTTGCTTAGTCTAAGTAAAGTGGTATTTGAAAGATCTGTTTCTTTACTTTCTGAAATGGCTACAATGTTCCACCTTCCATATTTTATCATAACTATTTTGTCCATTAATATTCAGTAGGTATTGAAAACACTGACACATATCATTCATGCAAGCAAATGTTTGACAGTGACCATAGGTTTCATTGGTTGGTCCATTTGCTGGGCATTCTGGACCAAAATTCAATGGCTGGTCCATTCTGCCCCACCCCATCCCTATCATTTTATTCAAGTATATCATTAAACAAAACTACTCAAAACGTAAACATAGGTCTGGTCATATATATGTGCAAAAAACAATACTCTGGCATTTAGACTCTGTGTCTAAAATAATAAAAATTATTTTATATATAATATTTAAATGGTTTTAAGTTACAGAATTTGATTATTAAATGATATTATAACATATTTTTTCACACTACACAGTTTTTATGAATTCAAAATTTTACAAAGTTACCAAATTGTTTATTATATACCTCTGGCATTTTTACCTCTGGCATTTTTACTGCACACCCTAAGCCGGGCAGGGCCTTTTACACCTACCTGACCACATAACATAAATTTTATCCCTCTATACCAATGATATAAGGAAGTTAAAGAAACCAGAAGTGTCTGTCTTGTAGAAACAAACTGTGCATAACTAGTTTTAGTATCACCCCTTATCTTAACATTTAGTTGGTGATAGAATTTTAATTCCAACGTTTGCAACTTTGAATACTATCAATAGAAATAACAGAGGCATCATTATACTATCATACACCAGGCACGTACCCAGGTGGGGGGCTCGGGGGCCCGGGCCCCCCCAGCTGGCTGCCAAGATACCATTTTTTTAATGGGCCCTTTTTAGTTTTCAGCTAAATCTACCGTTTTGAAATTTTACCAAGGCACTTTTTAGTGACCGATATTTTCCTCCCTGGAAGAGATTATCTGTTAGTTCTCTTAGACACAGACAGACCTGTCACGCTGTGATCCACGCTTGGCCTATTTTGGTATGGACCAATCAGGAGAATCCCCCGCGGAGAACACCCGAATTACGTAATCACGAGTTGGTTCCGGTTTTCGCTATATACTGGAGTTTAGCAAATAAATTATTCAGGAACCAGTCATGTCAAAATGCAAATTGCTACGTTGTTCACAAACATTGTCGAAAAATTAAGATGAGGGGTGTGACGTATCAAGACGTTATTAAGTATATCTTGCTACAAAAAGCAGTATACACTTCGACCGATAAGCGTTTTACTGACATTGATCAATAGCTAGTAATGAAAGAATAACTCCGAACAATTCGAATGATAAAAAAGTATGAATGATTCGTCCCCAGATCGATTGTACTGAATAAATCGAGGTTTGTTAACGTTTTTCATGGATTTTTTTTGGTGACTTGAGATTGGGAATTTTGCTAAAAAAAATGGGTGAAAAACATACATTTTACCATTGGGGATATAGCCGAATAAGGGCTATAAAATCGGCTAAAAAAGCCCTGAAACTTATTGTAAAATAAAACAAGAGCTGTCCGCAGACAGCGCGCTCCACTTTCTTTAGTGCTGGATAGTGTAGTGGAAGTCTAAGTCAGAAAGGGGAGATAACAACAGCAAAATTTTAGGGTTACCTACCCTTGTGAAATGGGTCCCCCTTGTAATAGTTAATATGTATACCAAAGATGAACCAAACATCTTTGACAGTTTCTGAGACATGGACCTGAACATAAAACTTAACTTACAATGAAAATTCTAAGTCGAAAAATGGACATAACTATGGCAAAATTAATTTTAGGGTTACCTACCCTTGTGAAATGGGTTCCCCTTGTGATAGTAAACATACATACCAAATATGAACCAAATATCTTTGATGGTTTCTGAGAAAAGGACCTTAACAAAAAGGTTAACCAACGCCGACGCTGACTCCGACGCCGACGAGAGGGTCATGACAATAGCTCCACTTTTTGAAAAAGTGGAGCTAAAAAATGAAATGTCTTTTTCATTGTATAAATAAATCTGTTATAACCAGGCAGGCAGTTTTTTCACTTGAAGGGGAAAACATTGCTACCCGCTTTTATATAGTAAAAATGGCTAATTAGGGGAAACAATCATGCGCAGTTTGCCAATTGGGGAAAAAACCTGATGTAAACCCATTTTTAGGGGAAAACTGCATATGATTTTAAAGGAAATCGCGAGAATCTGTGATATAGAAAAAAGCCCTGCCAGGTCAGCGATTAAGGGCCATCATGGCCCTCTTATTAAACTGTAACATTTCATGTTTGTAGTTTTGATCAGTGTTATTTTCACATTTAGAAGAAAGAACCTATTGTGATGCTATGGTTAGTTGAGTGTATATTTATTTGGATATTTTGCTTTTTTGTATATAATTTGGTAATGTTCAGAAAAACAAAATAATCTATATATTTGCATTTCAGTTATTTATTCTTACAGAACTTCTTTTTCATATGTCTGTATGCCTGTCTGTCAATGGCAAAAATCTTTAGACATGGTCACGTGTCTGTCTGTCTTTGTGTCAATGGCAAAAAAAACTTTAACCAAGATCACGTCTGTCTGTCAATGGAAAAAAATCATGAACACATATCCGTCTGTAAGTCTATACACTGAAACCCAGGTGTAAACGGAACTGATTTCCTACATTATAACATAAATTATATCTTGATAGAGTGATTCAGATAGCAGGAAATTGCACCATTCAATGTGGCAAACCAAAAAAAATCGGCGACCGGGAGGGGACACCCCTCCCGTCCCCTCCTCGCCTAGGCCCCCCCCCCCCCCAGCAAGAATTTCCTGGGTACGGCCCTGTACACAGTAGACAAAATGTCTAAACCAGGACAAAAGGCTTGAACTTTCCTGGAGAAGTGTATCCGGCATAAAGTTCATGTAACTGCAGATCAATTAGAAATAAGGTACCCGATTTCCACTCACTTTTGGAACAAACTAAGCCTGACATAGTAGCCTGTACTGAAACATGGCTTAAGCCAGATATCAGCACTGCCGAGATATTTCCTGAAGGTCACCAGTATGAAGTCTACAGAGATGACAGGTCCAAGGGCCAAGGAGGAGGTGTTTTGCTAGCTGTGAACAGAAAGTTTGTGTCGGAAGAGCAGCCCCAGCTAAAATCCGACTGCAACATAATTTGGGCAAAGCTCTCTGTTCCAGGTCTGAGGAATATATACCTTTCTTCTTTCTATAAGCCCCATGAATCAGACGAAAACAGCCTGTCAGCACTCTGGGAGTCCCTACAGGGGATACCTAAGCAAAGTCATATATGGGTACTTGGTGACTTTAATATGCCCGAGATTGACTGGTCAATCGGTACCATCAAGGCAACATGCAAATCCAGAACTCTTTATGAACAGTTCATGGATCTGCTCACAAACTTCAATCTTGAGCAAGTTGTAAAGGATCACACTAGGGTCCATAATACCCTAGACCTGTACCTCACAAATCAGCCCGCACAAGTACATGTTACCAAAACACTACCTAGTCTTGGAACATCAGACCACTGCATAGTCTACCATGAGCTGAGAATTCCGATAGGGAGACCTAAACAGGTCAGACGCGAGGTGAGACAATACAAGAAAGCAGATTGGGACACAATTAAGTCCGAGCTTTCTGACCACTTCAAGAGCCACTTTGAAGGCCTATCGGAGGCTGACCCAAACCTCCTTTGGGAGAGCTTCAAACGAAAACTCAACTCGTGCACACACAGATTCATCCCTACCAGAATCATTAAGGCTAGAGGGGACCTTCCCTGGCTCACAAAGTCCATTAAAAAGCTTATCCACAAAAGAGATAAACTCTATCAGAAGTGCAAGAGCAATCGGGGAACCCCCATACACTGCAAGCTAAGACAAAGACTATGCACTCTCAGGGCACTCATCCAAATGGAACTGAGAAAGAGTTATTGGGACTACCTAGAATCCGTTATCTTTACAAATGATTCTGAAAAACGAAATTCAAAGAAATTCTACTCATTTGTTAAACACAGAAAGTCCGACAATCATGGTGTTGCTCCTTTATCATATGAGGGTATCACTTACACAAAGCCAATCGATAAAGCCTGGGTATTAAATAGCCAATTTCAGTCCGTCTTCTCTAAACCAAAGCCCTGCAGTCTGAAGCAATTGTGTCAATTAAAACTATCTGGAAACGCTAGTCACTCCGATAAACCTTATATGCCAGATGTATCAATTACTCAGAATGGTGTCCAGAAACTACTAGATAACCTTAGCCCACACAAAGCATCCGGGCCTGACCAAATCTCACCTAGGATATTAAAAGAGCTTAGCTCTGAAATTGCCCCCTTTCTTACAAAGATTTTCAACTCTTCTCTGCAAACAGGTATCATTCCTAACGACTGGAAAACAGCTGTTGTTACCCCGGCATACAAAAAAGGTCCAAAGTGTAAGCCTAGTAATTACAGGCCTATATCACTAACCTGTATATCATCCAAACTAATGGAGCATGTCCTTGTGTCAAACACCATGACTTTCCTCGACTCTGAAAATATTCTCACTCCCTTCCAACATGGATTTAGATCAAAACATAGCTGCGAATCTCAGCTTCTTTCTTTCACCCAAGAAATTTATGACAATCTTCACTCCGGTAAGCAATCTGATCTCATAATCATGGATTTCAGCAAAGCCTTCGACAAAGTAGACCACAATCTTCTCATTTATAAGCTCAGTCAACTTGGTATAAATTCACATGTTATCTCCTGGATTCATTCATTTCTTAAGAACAGATCTCAAACAGTTGTTGTTGAAGGATCCCATTCAGACTCTGTTCCAGTCCTTTCTGGTGTTCCTCAAGGCTCAGTTATCGGACCGTGCTTGTTTCTGTGTTACATCAATGATCTGCCTGATTCTATTAAAAGTAGGGTTCGTCTGTTTGCCGACGATACTATAGTCTACTTAACAATCAACTCTGACACTGACTCACAGCTATTACAAGAAGATCTAGCTAGACTTGAAACTTGGGAGAGAACTTGGTCGATGGAATTTAATCCAGACAAGTGTGAAGTTATTAGGGTTTCGAAAAAGAAAAAGGTCACCAAATTCCCATACATTCTTCACAACCAGGAACTAAACGAAACAAAAAATGCAAAGTACCTGGGAGTCACACTAAGCAACGACTTTTCTTTCAACACACATATAGAAAAAATAGCATCAACGGCAAACAACACACTACGATTTATCAAAAGAAATGTTAGAACTAACAATAAATCCATCAAAGAAACTGCATATAAAACATATGTCCGTCCCCAGCTCGAATACTGCAGTACTGTATGGCACCCCTGGCAAAAGTCTCTCATATATGAAATTGAACGTGTACAAAGATCCGCAGCCCGATATGTTATGAATGACTCCTCTTATTATTCAAGCGTCACCTCTATGTTGAATTTTCTAAACTGGACTACTCTCGAAGAACGGAGAATGAAAGCGTCTGTCATTATGTTGTATAAGATAGCAAACGGCATTGTCATTGCAGATCATAAACACCTCACACCATCACGAAACTACAACTACCTTCTGCCATTTTCCAGGACACAGTATCATGCCAATTCATTCTTCCCTCGCACTATTAGACTCTGGAACCAGTTGCCATATTCCATCAAGGCCAGTGACAGCTTAGAAAGCTTCACCTCGCGCCTCAGCACATACAGTCCATAATTATGCACATTTGTTTTTAACCTTTTTTAACCGTTTCAGTCTTCTTGTCATATTTTTAACTTTTAACAACGGTCCCCGACCTCCCTGTTATGATCAGCGATTGATCGTTGGGAGTATTTATGTAGAAGTAGAAGTAGAACTTACGAGCCGAAACTTGAAATATTTTGTTTATTCAATCGAAGCTAATCTAGGAAATAATAATAAAAAAAAAAACATTGTTAAAATTGCGATATAAATTTACCTGAAAGTGAGAGCAGAACAGCAAAAACCTTCATACCAGCCGCCATGTTGTTTGAAAAGTCATGTGAAGTGGTCACATGATACAGTCACATGACGAATTTCACCACAATCAGCTGATTGTCATGTGGATGACCAAGAGTTGGTTAGCTCAGAGACAGATGTATGTATATGTCTCTGTTAAGCTCTATTTCTACAACTTTTTTTGGTAAAGACAGTTGAAATGAAGACACCGATCTGTCGACTGACCGATGTATAACTTAATTACTGTATCATACAGAACGTTATTTGCAACCGCCGCCTTGAGTAACAAGGATGCTGAACCGGGTGCCGCTCTTCACTAAGCACACCTAGCTGTTCCTTTGCAATACCAGCGACTGGTCTTGGTCTATTCTAGTTTATTTATAGAATGCCAACACCATATAGACGTATGCACGTTTACCGCAGCGAAGCTCACGTGTAATGTTAAAACTTCACGGAGGTATTTTATAATTTATTTAAATGACCACGTGCCTTGATCATTGTTTGTGCAAGAGTGTGCATTATGAATATTAATTAGTTTCAGGAAACGTACAGCCTATGACAAACAGTAGAAAAACATATTTTTAACCAGGCCCGTACCCGGGGTGGGTGGGGTGGGGGTGTTATGGGTAGGGGTGTTAACCCTTCGCCCCCCCCCCCCCCCCCCCCCCCCCCCCCAGCTGGCTGCCAAGATACCATTTTTGTTAATGGGCCCCTTTTTAGTTTTCAGCTAGATCTACCGTTTTGAATTTTACCAAGGCAATTTTTAGTGACTGATATTTTCCTACCTCGGGGAGATTATCTTTTAGTTATCTACACAGACAGGCCACCTTTAGCATGCTGTCATGCTGTGATCCACGCTTGGCCTATTTTAGTATGGACCAATCAGGGGAACCCCCAGCGGAGAACACCCGAATTACGTAATCACGACTTGGTTCCAGTTTTTGCTATACTGGAGTTTAGCAAATAAATTGTTCAGGAACCAGTCGTGTCAAAATGCAAATGGCTGCATTTCCACAAATACCGCATGTGGCATGTATATTAATTAAGCGAGGAAACATTGTCGCAAAATTAAGACGACGGGAATGACGTTTCAAGACGCTATATATAGCATAGCTACAAAAAGCAGTATGCACTTCGACCAATAAGCGTTTTACTGACATTGATCAGTAACTAGTAATGAAAAAATAACTCGATGAACATTTCGAATGATAAAAAAAGTAAAAATGATCTTTGTCCCCAGGCCGATTGTACTGAATAAATCGAGGTTTCTTAATGTTTTTTTCATGGATTTGTCTTGTAACTTGAGATTGGGATTTTTCCTCCAAAAAAATGGGTGCAAAACACACCTTTTGCTATTGGGAATATCCTACCCGAATAAGGGCTATAAAATCAGCCAAAATATTATTGTAAAATAAGATAAAATGGAATGTCTTTTTCATTGTATACATAAATCTGTTATAACGAGGTGAGCGAATAATTAAGGGCCATCATGACCCACTTGGTAAACTGTAACATTTGATGTTTGTAGTTTTGATCAGGGTTATTTTCACATTTAGAATAAAGCCATAAGCGGATGCTAGTTCTGAGATGAATAATGCAGAGTATGTCCATGGCAAAAAAACTTTAAGCATAATCAAGTGTCTGTCTGCCAATGGCAAAAAACTTTAATCATGTTCATATACGTGTCTGTCAATCGCAAAAAAACTTTAGCCTTGATCACAAATTTTGGTGTTAGTATAATTTGTATGAAGTCCCTGCATTGAAACATTGGTGATCATTCATCATGCTTTAAGTCTATACACTGAAATCCAGGTGTAAAAAGGAGCCGATTTCCTATATTATAACATAAAATTATATCTTAATAGAGTGATTCAGATAGCAGGAAATTGCACCATTCAAAGCGGCATACCAAAAAATTTCGACTACCGGGAGATTTCTGGGTACGGCCCTGGTAACATAATATAAAAGAGCCAACGCTGACCCTGACCAGACAGCTCTTATATATATAGGAACTGTCTTGTCAGGATCTAGGCTACTATGTTTGCAAATACACAAACAATGGGATTATCAAATGAAGGGAAAAGTTTTCCAGCAGAGATATCATCAGCTAGAGATATACATATACTTATTTATAAAATAATGAAGTTACTATACAATATTGATGGAAGGCGATTAAATAGTTTGTTCAGAGGGATTTTCGTCCTGCATTAAGCTACTTCCTGTCTTAAACTTAGGCATAACAGAAACTGAAGAATCACATCTATTTTATTTCATAAGCAAACAAAACAGATCCTGATCAGACGGTTCTTGCAGTAGCCGTCTGATCTGGGCCTACTCTGTTTGAAAAGGAGTTAAAAGGATATATATGTAGTAAAGGGTTAAAACAACCCTGTTTCCTTTTATATATGGAAAATGAATATTTGTACATAAAAGAAACATGTGATTTTGTCGCGAATATAAGCTGATATTAAGTCTAAGATAGTAAAAATATTACAACACAGTAGAACCTGTCCTAAGCGGCTATTCATTTATTGAACATAGGAGTGATAAAAAGCAGGTGATTGCTTAATGCAGGACAAAAGTAATACAGAAAGCTCATACAGGAGCTTTCTGTATTACTTTTGATCTGCATTAAGCTACCACCTGCCTTACAGGCCCATAATTAGACCTCATTTTGACGACCGCTTAAGACTAGTGTTCTACTGTAGTACTTAATAAACTATTGATATTAGCGCGCGGGTAATTTTTGGCCCCGACAGTCACCCCTTGTTAAACTCCAAATCATCAAATGTCTGTTGCATGAATACTTACATGCAATTCATAGTCTCTGTGAAACTAAATAACGAGTCCTTTGGGACTCCTATTTTCGACACGTGTGTCTGATTTTGACAATTCGACACACACGATTTAAACATTTGATTCCTCTATTACCCATTTCTTTCATATAACCTATAAGAGCCGTCTGGTCAGGGTCTGGTCTGTTTGCTAATGTAATTTGATAGACATGTTTCTTTACTTTCTAAAATGGCTTCAATGATCCACTTTCCATATTTCATTTTAACTATAGTGTCCATGAATATTCAGTAGGTATTGGTTTACACATATTTTATTTGTAAATATTTGTATGAATATTGTAAATGATATGGCAAAGAAAAAAGGATGGCCTGTTTGACACTTGATGTATTCTCATACTGTAAAGAATCTAATGGACAATATAACTCAAAATTCCGTACTCTAATGGTTTAACAATACAAAGTACCAAAATAGAATTCTATCATTTATAATAGTCCGCATGAGCAGCTGTTTGCTAAAGCGGCTACACTAACCATTATACTGTGACAGATACTCTTAAGAAGATTCACAATATAATGCCATCTGCCTTTTTACACGATTTCTGGTTACAAATTGATTTTCACACGAGCACAAACCAGGCGGATGTTGCGTTTGGCCTTTTCTGTAACGCAGTTGAACAAAGAACATGCATACATTTTACCGGCGACCCCCAGGAAACCTGAGTTCGTGGGTTCGACCTTTGGTCGAAGTCAATAACTTTTATGCCGCTACAAAGTGGTGGCATATAGGATTGCTCTTGTCCGTACATCCGTCCGTACGTATGTTCACACATCTAGAATAATTTTCCGGACTCTTTCTTGGAAAGTATTTGTCCAATCCACACCAAATTTTACACACATGTTTGTGGCTATTATATCTTGGCCAAGTTCGATAGCCATGTAATCGCTTCTGTCGTTTAGGAGTTGCGGCCCTTTATTAAAAAAAATGGCTTTAAAATATCTTGTCCGGACTCTTTCTTGGAAAGTATTTGTCCAATCCTGACCAAACTTTACACACGTTTTTGGCCATTATATTTTGGTCAAGTTCGATGGCCATGTAAATCGCTTTAGTCGTTTAGGAGTTGCAGCCCTTTATTTGAGAAAAAAAATGGCATAACTCGTTTCTGTCGTTGCATACATGATTATGGCCCTTACTTTCTTTGACAAAAATCTGAAGTGGGGGCATCAGTGTCCTATGGACACATTTCTAGATTTCTTAGCACCCTTAGTTTACGTGCTTTTGGTTTAAAACAATTTTGTACATAATATATATATAATCCTTTGTTCATATTTTGGCTTTTGTAAAGACCTTGCACTGGTGGTTTTGTTTTCAGGTGGTCCGTTTTGCATATTTCACCATTGTGCATGAATTTTATTTCATCTTGATAACTTATACTAACCTGTTTTTAATTTGGGGGCAATGTAAGTGAAAAAGTTAATGGGTTGTCTTAACGAATAGACTGTTTAGTTCTGGCATTAAAGGTAGTCTTGAATAATCGGTTGTTTAGTCGTGCTTAAAAACATGTTAGGCAGCCATTTTATGCTTGCGTAAACCCTTGCTTGTATTCATTGAAATGCCATTTAACTAAGTACAAGTGACATTACAAAATGTTAAATTACGTAATTACCAGTTTCAAGTTTTCATACTAGAGCAGATGTAATGGGAAGCGTATGCATTCAGTCATCGCTTTCTCAAAGTCCCTGAGGTAGTCAGCGTACCACTGGAAAGACAACTTTATCTGGACATTGAAACTTGACAATTTAGTGCCGTTAAGCTTTTTAGTAATAATAGATGAAATCAAAAGCTTATGGTATTAGCCCGAGTACATATCCTATTAAAGCACAATGTGAAGGCGAGTAAATAAAGGTTTTAAGTTTGTTATTTGAATCATCAATCGTAAAATGTACGTGTGGTATGTTTTGTTAATTAAGTATCCATGAGGTACCAAGACCTTCATTTGACCAATGTCATTTGTTGAAAGAAATTAATATCAAATCAAAATCCATTTTCGATTCAGCTCAACCGTTTCATTTTGATGCGAATTTGTAAAATGATAATGAGACACTTTCATTTGGACAAATTGGTTTTCAGTGAATTGCTGTTTAATGCAAGGAAGTCGTGGCTTTGACGGTGGTTCAAGAAATGGTTTTGAGAGGATCTAGGGAGAAGAACACAATGTTTTGTTTGAATCTGACCTAATATTTATTTTGTTTTCTGTTGCTTTGAAAAGAGGATACCACTGTAGACTCATTTTCTTCTTCCATATACAACTGAAACCAGTCTTTAAACTCCCCGTTGTACCCTTAGGACCCCATCTTTTCGATTTGATTGTAATGGCTCACTATTTAAAGCGTCTTTGGGATTCCTACCATTAGTATTGTTCTCAGCTCAGTTGCTTCTCTCTTTTTGGTAAATACCTTAGAAATATAATGTTGATATTATATATACATGTATTATCGTACTTGCAACTGAGAAAGAACATGGACTTGGTCATCCATTCTTTAACATTACAATATATGGTGAAATGCAAGGTAAAAGGGACATTTATTGGTAAGGGAGGACATCCTTTCTGAAAGGAAACGCAAACAAATCCCGTTTATTAAGTGTACATGTAGATTGAAACACAAGTCATCATGGTATTCTTTTAGCGGATGCAAACTTACAAAAAGCTGTGTGTATATTAACCCTTTTGGTGCCAGCAATGTTGTCTGCTAGACACCTATTCGTCTGTTTCCAGCTTTTCTCAATTTCTTTATAAAAGATAAATAGAGTGTCAGTCAGTTTGGATCCTGGTGAGAGGCCGAGTTACACTGCGTTACATCTGGATCCAGACTGGTTGTATATGACATCACAAACTTGTACTCATGGCCCTGAATGGGATAATGGTGGATAATGTTCAGTATTTCATAATTTATTACACAAAGGTTTCTTTTCAGTATAAAGCTACAAATAAAGGCACGTACCCAAATACTAAAAAGGTCACTTCTCCAACAAACCCTGTACTGTTACCACTCCTTAGAATCGTCTCTCCTAGACGATTCTAAAGAGTGGCCACAGTGTAGGGTTTGGTGGAGAAATAAAGTAGATATTATTGAAAATGATTAATTTTACGCGTCTTGTCTGGACCTCTGTTCACCTTCTGCAAAAATAGTACACATTATCTTCGAATGGCATCAGTAATGCAACTAACTCTATGCAGTTCGTCATGTACATTTAGATCTAAGGGGCTGATTTCTTCCTCGCCCTTGTTTGGATTTGCATATATGTGTTATTAAAACAATTCATTTAGCATACAGTAGAACCCCTCTAATGCGACCAAATGATGAATAAACATGGGTGTCTTTATAAGCAGATGATTGCTTAATGCAGGACAAAAGTAATGCTAGAGCTTTCTGCATTACTTTTGTCCTGCGTTAAGCAATCACCTGCATCTAGGTAATTGCTTAATGAAGGAAAAAAGTAATGCTAGAGCTTTCTGCATTACTTTTGTCCTGCATTAAGCTACCACCTGCATCTAGCAAAATAGAATTATATCTCTTTTAAGTTGTCGCATTAGCGGGGTTTTACTGTATATTGTAGAGATTGTCTTTTAGTGGAATGATAGATGTTACATCACATCAGATTCTTTACAGCTGTTCATGTTCATATATTTACATTCGCCCTGCAACGTCCTTATATAACCTTATTCTAATAAGAAAGTTGCATAACCTCATGAACACCGGAAGCACGTCATTCATTTCTTAAATATAAGAAATACAATGGAATATAAATATAAGAAATAAATGACGTGCTCCCGGTGTTCATGGGTTATGCAACGCATAGCTTTACGAGCAAAGATTCACGTGAAGCCCTTCGGGCTTCACTAACTTTGCTCGTAAAGCTATGCGTTGCATAACCTCATGAACACCGGAAGCACGTCATTCATTTCTTAATTAGCATACAGTCGAACTTTGGTATCTCGATTTTCGTAGATGCTGGTTACCGATAATGCAATAGCTGTGCCAGTGAAATGTTAAGAACTTTCACAATGAACATTTAAAAAATAATGTTAACACTAGATCACTGTTGCTGTCTTTATAATCTAATGCACTTTCACGGCCAAAGTCGCAAGAAGGCGACCCACAGGACTTGTTCCCATGGCCAAATATGTAATAACCATTGCAAACAGTTCTGATCCAGATGAAACGATTAGTAACTCGGGGTCTCATCAGAATCCAAACTGTCACATCAAATATGTTTCAGAGAAGAAAGTCACTCAAAACCTTAAAGTAGACGACATTGTTTGCAGACAAAATTGTTCACATATTCGCCCATTGCAGCAGACCCTGTGAGTCGCTTTCCTGTGACCTTGGCGGTGAAAGGTGACTGGGCGAAGCTATATGGTGTTTATTTGTAGAAAATATACAAATCGAAAATCGAAAGACTGGTCCGTTCAATCAAATGAATGCCAATGCCTAACTCCCCTCTTACAGGAATAAGCTGTCGGACTACATAAACAAGTTCTACGTTAAACCATGGTGCAGGGTAGGACCGTATGCTGTCGGAGTATTCACTGGGTATCTATTGTATAGATACAACGGAATAGTCAAGATACCTAGGGTAGGTAGAATGGTAGATTATGTTACAAAATGATGAAATAATAGGCCCAACAATGAATACACGTTAACCTTTTACTCCATGAACGTGCAAGAATTCTGAATGTAGGAGATCCTTCCAAAGAAAAGCAGCCAGACGAAAAGATTTTATTGAGTCTATTCAGGAGCAGTTATTAAAAGTGCAACATTACTCACACCCCAAATCATCGACTTAGGCGGTATTCAATTTTCAAAACTAAAAGAATTGAAACTGATGATCCCGAAGAACTAGAAAATATAACAACACTATGACAAACACTCCACACATGAACAAAATCACAAGCACAAAGACGTAAGGCAAACAAAAGGAAGGGTGACAAAGATTGTACCGCATTGGCACGGTCAGTAGCAAAAACACCACTGGGGGTTTAACCCGATTTACGGACATCCTAACCTCACACTTCTCTCAAAGTCACCCATGCTTTACAAATAGTGTAAATAAAGGTATCTATTGTATAGATACAACGGAAGAGTCAAGATACCTAGCGTAGGTAGAGGGGTAGAGTGTGTTACAAAATGATGAAATAAAGTCATGCTATCATATCATTAATTGATGAACTTTTAATGCAATATAAGCACAGGAAATGTCAACCATGGCAGAAACTGCAGAATCATATCTAAATCATTCCATAAGCAACTAGTGCAGGCCCTGATCTGATGGCTTCTACAGGGGTCGTGTGATCTGCAAAAGCGTTCCAATGCGTGTATGGAATAAAGGGTGAAGTTGTCATCAGAGCCGGACTTTATAAATCCATTTTCTAATTTTGCTAGTTTCTTATTGAATTGGTAGATTTGTCCTGAAGCCTTATGATACCATTCACTTGGCCAATTATATGAGCCAATTAACCATTTACCTAATAGAGACGTATCGCCAGGCCTTTGCAAACATAGTCCTTCTGTAGGGACCACACCGTCTAATCAGTGTTATTTTGACATAATATACATGTAGATCTGATTGTACAGTTTCTGCCAGGGCCAACATAACTGTTATTTAAGAAATGAATGACGTGCTTCCGGTGTTCATGAGGTTATGCAACGCATAGCTTTACGAGCAAAGTTAGTGAAGCCCGAAGGGCTTCACGTGAATCTTTGCTCGTAAAGCTATGCGTTGCATAACCCATGAACACCGGGAGCACGTCATTCATTTCTTATATTTATATTCCATTGTATTTCTTATATTTAAGAAATGAATGACGTGCTTCCGGTGTTCATGAGGTTATGCAACTTTCTATTTAGAATAAGGTTATATAAGGAAGTTGCAGGGCGAATGTAAATATATACCACTATAAAAATAATCTACTTAATATTACTGATGTCATTATTTCTTACATGAATATTCATGGGGTAGAGGGGTAAGAGTTTGTTATCACTGTTAAGCCTGGCCAAGTGACACAGAGTTACTTGTAGCCTATATGGACTGAAGCTGTTTGCATACGCCAATCAGTTCGCTCTTAGCTTGTACAAGGCAAGTTTTATGAGCATGATTCAAATTACAGTGATAGCTAGGCCAAGTTGGTAAAGGACTAAACACTATTGTTTATACAGTAGAGGATACAACCACATAAGTAATTAACATAAAAGTCTGAAAATGCAGGTGGATGCGTAATGCAGGTCAAATGTAATGCACAGGGTTGATATGGGGGCTTTCTTTTGTCCTGCTTTAAGCTGCCATATATGAACGCTTTTTAATGCCTTTGCAAACGGAGTTGACCCAGATCAGACATTTCATGTAGGACCCGTCTGATCAGGGGTCTGTTCTGTTTGCTTATGGAATTATGAAACATCTGACTCTACAGCTTGTACCAATATTAAAACACCATGTGTACATTTAACATTATAGATATTCAGCTAATAAATAATCATGATGCCATTACATGTATTTCTGACATGAATATCCAACAGACAAAGATCAAAGCCAAGATCCCAAGTAGAGGTCAAAAGTCACATTTGAGAAACCAAAGGTCAAATTTGTACCTTTTGTGCATTTTCAGCCAATTGTTCTACCTATGTGATGTATTCCGTAATTACTGTGCACATACAACATCCTAAGACCACGGACTTGGTACATAAAGTCAAGGTCATAGAAGGTCAAAGGTAAAATTTGATAACTATTTTCTTAACCTAACTTGAATCTTTCGTAAATCGAGGAAGAGAAACAAATACATGTATAATGATTATACACACTAGTTTAATGATATATTATATTCTTTATTTCCTCCAATGATGGAGATCATTTCACAAACAAGCATATAAATATGTACAAGTGCTAGTAGAGAAAGAAAATGGCACCAATTAGAACATTTCTTACATAAAGATATATAGAAATAGTTACAATATGATAATTTTCATTATGATGTTCATGAGTTTTACACAGAACATAAGTTTTTATACTGTAGAACTGGGTTACAGTTCTTACATTATAACTATGTATATAAGCTCCTTCATTACAGTTTTCATGGAGAGCTTTCCGTATGTAAATATGCATATACATATTCATATATATATATATATATTTCAGTGCCAATGCAGATACAATACATGCAACACAGTTAACGCATAGACACAAACACATATTTATATAAGCACTCGTATAATCAATAATTACATTACATTGCAGATAACTGACGTCTTGTTATATGTTCATCACTATGTGTAAGCAGTTCCTTTATTACAAACAATTACACACAACCTTCTGTAACGATGAGTTACATTTCTCTAAAACGTGTCCATATATTTCCTATGTATCTAATGTTAAACTTTACAAAGGAGTCGAAATAATCACCCAGTTCTAGTGATAAATCTATAACAGGTGAACCAAGCATTGTGCCTATTTTCAGATACTCATTTAAGCTATTTATCCTTTCTAATACACTGGACCCAAATAGCAGGCTGATACCATCAAAATGTTTCTTATGATCATCACTGAAGTATTGACATTCAAATAAACAGTGCTTAACATCATCAGTAAAAACAATTCCACACTTAGAGCATAAATTCTCCTTCTGAAAGGAACATATTCTTGAAAGCATATTGACAACACTTCTGCAAACATGTAAAACAGTATGATCTTGTCTGCAGATTCGCCATAAGTAACTATCAGTAAAGCATGCGTGTATACATAGAAAGGGGTAGTATTCCGTATTGGATGTTAAGTCATACCATGCGGTTTCTTCATACTGACTTATGCTGTTACAAATAGTAGTTTTCCACTTGTATTTTGAAGGGAAAATTCCACTCTTAATATAATCATGTGAATGATGCAGTAATCGGTATTTATTCAAGATAGGAATAATATCATTAAAATATCCAACAGTTCCGCGGTTTGATGAACAACTTTCAACCATTCGCAATAAAAATATATCCTTTGACCGAGAATGTATTGCCAGTCTGCAAAACTGTCCGAAAAGAACTAATTTCTTTCTATCAATTTCAGATATTAGAGAATAAAATTTCAAGAGGCTTTGTGCTACTACAGTTCTCGTTCTCTTTCCTAATCCTTGCATAAATTTAATACAAAATCTATGGCTCCTTTCCAAGAGTAATATATCTGAATCTGTTAAGTTATACCACAATTCGCACCCGTACAATCCTTTCGGTAAAACTATGGATTTATAAATCTTCCTACTTGTAAATGGGTGAATTCCATCGTCGTGACCAACTCCTAACGACTCTAAACTCAAAAGCGTGCCTCTTATTTTGGAATTTGCATCTTTAATATTCTGAGATGTATTAAAATACTTATTGAAATTTATACCAAGATGGGTGTAATTCTCGGACTCAATAACTAGATCTTTACCTATATACCAATCTCTGTCAGAAGTTTGGTAAGCCAATTTCGTTTCATTGCATACAATGACAGAAGATTTAAGCGCGTTAAACTCATAGCGCCACTTGCACGCATACTCATAACAATAGTTCATCATTCGCTGCAATCCAAATCTAGTAAGAGCTAGTAAAACCATGTCATCAGCTGAGGCAACAGCTGGGATATGTAATCCATTCATACTAAATGCTTTAAATAACTCATCAAGGTCTTGAAGAAGTCTGTTAATGAAACATAAATACAAGAATGGCGAGCTTACGCCACCTTGCCTGGTACCGACATCAATGCTGAAAACCTCAGAATTATAGCCGTTATATAACAAACGACTTTCTACCTTATCATATAAACTAACTATAGCTTTCCATAACAATGTCCCAACACCCATTTCGTGAAGTTTATGAAATAGACCGTTATGCCATACCTTATCAAAAGCAGTTTTAACATCAAGAAAGCATAGGTACAATTTAGTTTTGCACTGTTTAGCATAATACACAATCTCGCGAAGAAGGAATGATGACATCGAGCATCTGAAACCTTTCTGAAACCCCCCTTGTAAATTACTGAGTTCAATCTCTGTATCCGATTTAATTCTTACAAGTAAAATTCTTTCATACAATTTTAATATTGATGACGATAGCGTGATTGCCCTATAACTAGCTGGGTCATCTTTCCTTTTCCGACCACCTTTATATAGAGTTATAATGTTTCCGCTCTTCATTCTAGTAGGTACATACGAATATCTTAACATCATACTAAACAGTACACTTAGTGATCTATGTAACAACTCACCACCATGTATCAAATGTTCATTATACACTGAGTCAGGACCACATGCTTTGTTCTTCTTTAAGGTTTCAATTTCAGACGTAATTTCAGATTGAAGGACTGGTACAAAATCAGTGCCATCGATCTGCCGCAGTTTCAGTTCATTAACAGTATCATTTACCTCCTTATAGAAGGCTGCGTCAAAACATGGCTTATCTTTATCAGAATACAAATCGCGAAAGTATAGGCCCCAATTAACAGCAATATCTTTAGGATCCCGACAGGTGACCCCATTAAACTTCATTTCAAGACTTGTGCCTTCCCGATGTCTATTTCTGCGTGCAGTTACTTTCTTCCAGAAAAAGCATGAATCTAACTCTGCAGCAGAATCAAGCTCATCGTTAAGTCGCCTCAAGAAATTTTCAGAGCATTCACGGTGATATCGTCGGAATTCACGCTTACAATTTTTATAGTTAGTATATAATTCATACGATGCATCGAGTCTATTCCTAGGACGACCATGCTGAATCCATTTGTTACGAGCTATTCTCATGTGATAATGTAATTGCTTCATATGAGTATCCCAATAAGGCTTTAAAAATGATTTAAACTTATATTTCCTGAAACAATGATCGGATGCATACCCGATCGCTGAGCAAATATCCTTATAAATCTCATCTATAACTGAATAATTATCGTTACTTGTAAGCTGTATATTCTCAACATTCAGAACATGTAATTTCTGTGATAACAGTACATTATAATTTTCTATTTCTTCAACCTTTACTCGATTCCATTTAATCGGTTGCTGTTCATTTGCATCAGCCGGTAATTTAAAACATGGGGGTAAACTAACTTCACATTCAACTGGCCTATGATTTGAAACATTAAGGGCAGAGTCGTCCAAAATTTCACACGTATGGACCAAGTCTAACATTTCAGAGGGACATAATATATGATCAATCAAAGATTCGCAACTTCCATCATAAGAAACAAATGTCGTATGTGCGCCTTGACAGATATCAAGAGAATTAATTGCAACGTAATTATTCCGCATTAAGAAGTCCCGCAGTAACTTGCTTCTGCTATCGTCTTTTTTAATAAATTTCGCTCCTTGAAGATGAGCGTTAAAATCACCAAAAATGATCACTTTGCCTCTATCACTGTATCGATATACAACATCATTAAGTTTATCAATGTACTCTTTAAAACAGTCTATACCATGATTGCTACTAGGTAAATATACCTGTATGAAGTAGACAAACGCTTTATCACATGTCTGCATTTGTATAGCAACTAAACGGTCATCATCTAATGGCAAAGTTACAATATTATTGCAGTATTTCTTCTTCCACAAAAGTGCTACACCGCCTTTACCATAGTTCCTGCCTGTCGAGCACAAAGACTTGTCCGATATGCAAATACCAGTATAATCATGATGAATCGAATCTAAAAAATGTTGATCTCTATTAAGGAGCCAGTGCTCCGAGATACCGCACACATCAATGTCACGTGACTTCAAAACACTACTTAAGTATGAGCTACTAGACATTATACCCGTAGCATTCCATGTGAGTATTTTAAAAACTATGATTAGAAATAGAATAAAATACAATAATACCTGTGTCCAATAGTTAATTTTAAATACACAACGGTGACTATTAATCACATCAGTTTTATACATTTTCACTAGAGTATGTCTGCTCGCGATTGCTATAGCGATGACGAGGACTCTGGTTTCTATAACTATTCCATGGTACCCATGGACGACATGTTACATTTCTCGGCCAAAACCAGTCAGCTAACACTTGATCACATTTTTCGTCATGTTCCACGTTCAGCTTTATAGTGACGCTATGACTGTTCCTTACTGGGAAAAACTTAACCCACGTGACGGTTACACCTCTGCGCTGGACATACTTAATAAATTTGTCTTCAGTCATACTGGATTTGAATCCCCCAACATAAAAACGCTTCACTTTACGTCGCACATAAACTGAAAAGTCTTCTTCATCCTCCGTAATACTGGAGTTAAACGGAACTCGATCCTTACGAGTCGACCTCTGACCTACAGGAGTCGTGGGCTCTGTGACTCCATTGCATCTTACTGCAATTCTCCTACCCGTTCCCGTCTGCCTGTCCGAATCTGAAGCCCGATTGTTACTTGGCGTGGTATTACTGGAGTAATTACCTCGGCAGTCATTTTTCGAGCCGTGTGATATTCGCTCATCACGCTGATTGTCACGATAACTGTTCACACTGCTGATACTAGTACGCGGGATTACAACTGTCGCACTTTGCTGTAATGCACTGTCCGAAGTAGACGTCTCCCGTCTTGGTTGCTCGCGTACCAGTTGAGTCTGTCTAGGACTAGTACTGACCACTATATCAGCATATGACCTTTGTCCTCGACCGCATATGTCTGAAGTCTGCGGAGCTACACTCGAGTCGCCTCCCGACACAGAGGTATTTAATCCGTTTGTCTGCAGTGAATTACGTTGACAACTTCCACTTAAGCAATCCCCTGTCGCACTATCACCGCCGAGACTCGGCCTAGAAGCTGAAGCCGAAGATGCTTTCTCAAGTTTAGAGATGCGTTTCAACATGTTGCCGAGTTTTTCGGCCTCCTTGTCAATTTTGCTGATGTCTGCCTTATTATTTACGTCGTCTGTGAGAACCTTGATATCATCCTTCAATAATCGTATGTCAGATCTAAGACTTGCATTGCCATTGCTTTTCTCCGAGCAAACACGATCGATAGATTGCGCATTTATCTGGATCAATTCTCGAACCTCCGAGATTTCTTTATCAAATTCTGCCTTTATTGTCACTACATTTGTTTTAACTGCTTTTATATTTTGTTTCATCTCATTTTTCAATTCACTGTTTGTCTGTTTTAGTGCTAATATGTCTGATGCCAGCCTATCCACTGTCTGTTTGAGAATTTCTAGATCAGCCGAATTCACAGTACATGTATTAACTACACTAGCATCTAGCGCTGATAGCTTGGATCCACGAAGATTGATAACGTCTTTCATGTCATTAAAGTCACTTCCATCGAGAACCAGCGTCATCACATATATATCTCTCACCAATTTCTGATTCACACTTTCACCATGCCGCGTGTGCTTTCTCTTCTTCATATCCAGTCTAAGATCAAACGGATACCCATCAGTATTTTTGACAACTTCATAAACGCTACACCGTATGTCTTCTATAGTTATAGTATCAGATCTTGTATCCTTAAGTACCTGGCTTACGAACATATCCTGCGTCACAGAATTAGCCAGATCAAGCAATGATGTAACTACATCGTAATCATCATTCGGTTTCGGTGGCTGTCCATTAGGTATCTGCGTATCTGCATCTGTCAGGCTTTCATTAAGCCCACACTAGTTTAATGATATATTCTTTTAAATCAATAAATTGTACCTTGTAAAGAAGTATGTCAAGAAACTCCACTTTCAGCATTTAAACTGATATCATCATAGTTTTAGAAATATCACAACTTCCAATTACATAGTGTAATATTGCCAGTCATTTGTGTTATCACCAAATATATAATTTCATCACAGGCTAAAGCTTTGTTAACATTCAAATGATCACAGTTTTCTCAGAAATATCAACTAAGTGGTTCCTTTAATAACTATAACTAAACACATATTTATCACAAAATTGATGTAGTCCTAAAGTTAAATATCATATTAATTAATATTTTATTTTTATGTAAATGATTCAAAATAATTATTATTATCATACACATTCAAAATCATTGTCACAGACATTCAAAATTATTATCACAGACATTCAAAATCATTATCACAGACATAATAACAGGATACATGTATCAATATCTTAACCTTTAGCCTGCTGAGCAAATTATTATTACAGAATTTTTCACCTATAACATTTTCGAAATTCAACTTATAATCAATCAAAATCTACCAAAATGCAATCAGTGTGTCAAACAGTTTGGATCCAGATGAGACGCCGAGTTACTCAGCGTCTCATCTGGATCCAAACTGTTTGCATAAGTATTCACTCAACCCCCCCATAGCAGGCTAAAGTTTAATAATGCCATTTTTTTTAAGATCACAACGTGTGTACATCACAGATATTATTTACAACTTGTACATGTATACACATTAAACTTGTCACAGAATATGTCAGTAGAATGTATTTCATTTGAAAAAGGCAATCAACAACTGCATTTTACGGCATATGACTATGTAACTAATATTATCCTACAAGCTACAGCTATCCGATTGGTTAAATGATGTTACGTGAAACCCGTGTACTTTCCATCCACTGCCTTCAGCAACCTAATATGACATTTGGCGGTAAACACGACGTCGTTGGCGGTAAACATGACGTCACAATGCTGTTCAGATGATGATGACGTCATGTTATCATCTTCAATGACAGGGGTCGCCTTAAATCTATTTCGTCAAAAATGATGATGTTCGCCCATCGCTTAGCGAAGATGACCATAGTTTTGTGTGTCCATCAAAAATGAAAGGTAGTCAGTAGGATAAAAAATACACAGTGTTCAGGTTACCTAATATGGAATATACACTGCCAGTAAATTCCATATGGGACTCTAGCTTCGATCTTGTCCCATATGAAATTTACTGGCAGTGTATATTCCATATTAGGAAACCTGAAAACTGTGTAACTTATATTATCCTACCTGCTACAAGTTTCTAGCTATCGGATTGGTTAAATGACGTCACATGAAAGCAGTGCATTTTCCATCCACTGCCTCCAGCAACCTAATATAAGCCATTTGGCGGTAAACATGGCCTCTTCAATGACAAAATGATGATGTTTGTCCATCGCTTAGTGAAGATGACCATGACTTTAAGTTTTGTGTGTCCATCAAAAATAAAAGGCAGTATGTAGGATATTACACAGTGTTCAGGTTACCTCATATGGAATATACACTGCCAGTATATATATTACCCAACCTCTGATCATTATTTGGTGAAGTCCATACTGTTTGAAATTGCCCAGCACCAGAACAGCAAAACTGTATCAGAATTGCTCACCACATTAGAAGACTGAATCATAAACGCTCGGCACCACAATAACACAACTGTAACATAACTGCTCTGCACCACAATAACACAACTGTAACATAACTGCTCTACACCACAATAACACAACTGCAACACAACTGCTCTGCACCACCATAACAAGAATGTATCACAGTTGCTCGGCATCACAACAACAATATAATTTTTCTCACTATGGCATATAGTATAACTTCTCTATATTAATCACTAAATAAAAATAAATACAAATGTCTTTAAAGTAGATGGCTTCTTAATATAGGGGGAAAGTTACGTAGAAAGCTCCCGTGAAAACCTTCAGCTTACCTTTTGTCCAGCATTAAGCTACAACCTGCTTAAAGTATCAGAATAAGACGTATTTTCAATAGCACCTGCATAGAGGCTTTATTGGGCTGCGAAAGCAGCCCAATCTTATATGATTTGGAGTTTTGACCATGATTTACTGCGTTCCTGTGTTTCTATAAAAGCCAATCGTTTTAATAACCATGGTTTACTGTGAGACTAGTTTTTATTTATATACAGTATAACGGCGTTATTTCGACTCGTTTTTCCGAGATACCCGCCTATTCCGAGGGAATTTTGAGGTCCCGGCTCAAATTCTATCAAATCTCATTGAAAATACCTGCCATAATCCGAATAGCGATAACCCGAAAATTCGAGCATGTGTGCTGGTCCCGTGGATCATTCTGGTTCCCTTTATTGATTGTTTAATTCGAGCACGGTGTTTTCCCACCTTAGAAGTAATTATTCACACCTTCTCGATACCCTGTCATAACCTTTTTAAAGATCCGTCTATGGGGCATTAGATCTTCCAAATGTGTGAATAACACATTCATTGAAAGCAGACTTTACTCTGGAGTAAGCCTCTGGGTGGGGACATTATTGGCCCGGTAGTCATAGTTTGAACAATCTTGGTAGAGGACCATTAGCTGACGATACATACCAAATATCAACTGTCTGAGCATTGTAGTTTCAGAGAAGAATAATTATAAAGATTTCCTTAAGGAAAAACTGATAAGCCCAATGGCGGAACCACTTTTGACCCAGGTACAGTATTGGCCCGGGTGTCATAATTTGAACAATAATGATACATACCAAATGTTTGGGCATTTTAGTTTCAGAGAAGAAGAGTTTTAAAGATTTTCCTATGTAAAAATGATAAGACACTGGGCGGGGTCAATTTCGACACAGGTGTTATAATTTGAAGAATCGTTTTAGAGGACCATTAGATGATGCCACATACCAAATATCAAAGATCTAGGCCTTGCAGTTTCAGAGAAGAAGATTTTTAAAGATTTTCCTACGAAAAACTGATTAGCCCCGGGTCGGGCCATTTTTGGTCCGGGGTCATAATCTGAACAATCTTTTTAGAGGACCATTAGATCATATTAGGTAACAAATATCAAAGCTCTAGGCTTTGTGGTTTCAGTGAAAAAGATGTTCAAGTAAATTGTTGACGACGCACGTACGCACAACGCACGTCGCACGACGACGTACGCCAGAGACAGCCCCTCACAATATGTGCCAGATGAGCTAAAAAGGGTACATGGTCGTGTGCGTAACCCTTACTGATTATCTGTGTAATGAAGAGTAGCGACCCTTAATAGAGTATCGTTCTTTCGGGCTGATATTGTTAACTGAATACTGAACTGTTCCTTTAACTACCAACGTAACCATGTCTTTCATCGGAAAGCAATTCTCAGCAGGGGCAGATAAAGGATTTGTTCTTCTTGTTGTTGAAAGGGGGTGGGGGCGTAGGGTGTCCAGGCTTTAGTGATTTTAAATGCTTAGACAAACACTTCTAGAACATGTCAAGCATTATCTGCTTGCATCAAAGACTCATGCTAAAAATTGAAGAAAAAGGCGAAATGAAAAAAGATAAGATGCTCCGCCCGGAATTTGATCTTGCAACATCAAGATTACTAAACCGCAGTCACAACCACTAGAATATGGAATCCTGTGATTGTATGAGCAGCTAAAATAATACATCAATGTAAGCGCGGCATGACGTCATTTACCGGTTTATTCAAATGTACATTAATTATTTTTGGCAGAAGATTCATAATAACATTTAGGAAATGGACGATTTTATAAATAGGGATTAATGAAAGTATAAATAGAGAATGAAATGGCATATATTTATTTACCGTCTTCAAACAGCTTTAGTATAAAAGCTTGTCAAAGTTTTCTGTATTTTCGCTCGTTTTTGGTGTTGGTGCATGACTTTGTTGACATAAAAAGCAGCGAAAAGACAATCAATGTGCAAAAAGAGGGACAGGGCCTACTTTTGAACAATAAAATTGAACTTGAATAACGGGTGAGGGTCTTACGTATGTAGATCTACCAATTGTGCATATTAGCAAATGAACCGATATGTGAACTGATACGAAAAAATGACTTTGTATTTTTGTATAAGATAAAAAAAAATATTTCAAGGCACAAAAATACTTTACTTTGGCGACTTTTAGGGGGTGGGATGAGGTGGGGGTCCTTGGATCCGCCTATGCTCAGTGCTTGTTGTAATGGTCGAATACCGTATGTGACTACCTTTGCAAATGATTTCGATGTAGATAAGACATCAACTTATTCATTGGGATCAACACTGTTTGACACACCGTTTGTACACTTTAGAATAGAAACTGAAGGAATGTCTACGCTGAAACATAAAGCAGAATACAGTAGAACCCCTCTAATGCGACCACTTAAGGAATAAACATATATGTCTTTATAAGCAGGTGGTTGCTTAATGCAGGACAAAAGTATTAAGAGGAGCTTTCTGCATTACTTTTGTCCTGCATTAAGCTACCACCTGCCTCTACAACCTAGAATTATACCTCTTTTAGGTGGTCGCATTAGCGGGGTTTTACTGTATATTGTTCGCAGACTAACGTTATCTTGGCGCCAAATGAATGACGTCTCGCGTAAGGGTTGGTGTTGTTAGCAAGTCGGTATAGATATTACAAAATTGACATGGTCTGTAAATCTAGTCGTTTGTCATATCAGGAAACAAGCCTTCCATGCCGGAATCTTGGTTCGGACACCTAGCGGAAACGGAAAAATAACCCCGGGGAGTTAAGTGTTTGCATGTATACTCTTATAACAGGTGACTCAAACACGTGGCAGATAGAGTGTCGTGATTGTATGAGATGTGTAAATTGAAACGTTTTCAAGAAAAACTTCTCTTTTTCTCTACCAAATCCTATGAATCGTCTCTTTACAACATAGGGTTTGGTGGAGAAATGAAGATTATTAGTATATGTGTACGCACATTTATATGAAGCTCTGAATAGCGTCGACCCTAAAGAGTTAAGTGTGTATACCATTATGACAGATGTATTTCAAACGTAGTCAGATATATTATATTTTCAAAGCAAACAGAGACACTGATCAGACGGCTCCTACAGGGACCGTCTGATCTTGGTCTTCTCTATTTTCAAGCGTTTGTATGAGGTCATATTTTCTTCTGTCTTGGGAAATGTGTTTTAAATAACTGAAACTGACCACTGCGTTGCATAAAAACTCTTACAGCTTTGTATGGAACCATGTAAGTGGCCATACAGTACTTTCCCAACAGTGGTTGACTTTCGAGTTCATTGTCGTTGAACACTGTATCCACAGTGACGCACTGTTTCCAGTTGCCCAACCATACCAACTCCAGTGTCATTATACCACTCGCTGGCTTCCCAAAGGCATCAACGACTGAAGATTATAGTAGTAGATCATGTATATGAAGCAGAAAACGTTATGGAAGTACAGGAAGGTAGCCTATCACGTCAGGTCAACAAAAATGTTATAATATTGCAGGAAGGTAGCCTATCACGTCAGGTCAACAAAAATGTTATAATATTGCAGGAAGGTAGCCTATCACGTCAGGTCAACAAAACGTTTTATGGTTTTGCAGGAAGGTAGCCTATCACGCCAGGTTAATAAAACAGTGTTATGGTATTGCAGGAAGGTATCCTATCACGCCAGGTCAACAAAAAGTGTTATGGTATTGCAGGAAGGTATCTAGCAGATCACGTTAGAACACAATAGAGCGTTATATTATCATAACAAGAGCACCGCGAGACGGGGCAATATACGCCCGAAGGCTGTTCTATAAAATTATGTTGAAAAATAAAGGAGGAGTTAGTTGCACAAGAAATTGCTACCCGAAACTATCAAAGGGCAATAACTCCAGAATGAAAAATGATATGAGAGTTATCTTACTGATATGCACAACTGCACATCAATATCTATCATTCCTGAAAGTTTGAAGAAATTATGTTGAAAAATAAAGGAGGAGTTAGTTGCACAAGAAATTGCTACCCGAAACTATCAAAGGGCAATAACTCCAGAATGAAAAATGATATGAGAGTTATCTCAATGATATGCACAACTACACATCAGTATCTATCATTCCTGAAAGTTTGAAGAAATTATGTTGAAAAATAAAGGAGGAGTTAGTTGCACAAGAAATTGCTACCCGAAACTATCAAAGGGCAATAACTCCAGAATGAAAAATGATATGAGAGTTATCTCACTGATATGCACAACTACACATCAGTATCTATCATTCCTGAAAGTTTGAAGAAATTATGTTGAAAAATAAAGGAGGAGTTAGTTGCACAAGAAATTGCTACCCGAAACTATCAAAGGGCAATAACTCCAGAATGAAAAATGATATGAGAGTTATCTCACTGATATGCACAACTACACATCAGTATCTATCATTCCTGAAAGTTTGAAGAAATTATGTTGAAAAATAAAGGAGGAGTTAGTTGCACAAGAAATTGCTAACGGACGGACGGACGGACGGACAGACAGACTGACAGACGGACAGACGGACGGACGACATGCGCCATACCATAATACGTCCCTTCGGGCGTATAAAAAGGTAGCAGATCACATCTAAGTAGCATAAATTATTATGTATTGCAGATCACCGAAGATAATAGAGCATTATATTATTGCAGGAAGGTACAGCAGATAGAGTTATAGTATAGCAGGAATGTAGCAAATACCGTCTGAACTGCAGAGAGGGGATTGTAGCAGATAACGTCAGAAGAACAAACAGCGATATAGCACTGCAGAAATGTAGGTTTAGAGGGTTATTGCATTGCATGTTCAAGTAGTAGATCACATCTTAGCAGCTTAGACGTTATGGTATTACAAGTAACTAGCAGATCACAGCTCAGCAGCTAAGAGTGTTATATAGTGCTGCAATATTGTAGTAGATTACGTCCGAACACCTTAGAATGTTATGGTATTGCAGATCATGTCTGCTATATTTCCAGGAATATAGCAGATCACGCTTGAGAAGCATAGAGTGTTATGGTATTGCAAAAGTTAGGAAATCACGTATCAGTAGTATAGAGTATATTCATATTGCAGGAAGTTAGCAAATCACGTTTGAACAGCGTCGGTTTTCATTTAATTGCACGCATCTATCAGATATAACCTGAGCCTCTTAGAGCGTTATAGTATTGCAACTGAGCAGTTGAAAATGTTATTGTATTGCAGGAAAGTTGAAGGTTTAGTGTGTTATAGCAGAACAGCAATGTAACAGATTACGTCTGATCCGAACAGTTCATTGAGTGTTAAAATATTGCAAGGAACTACTTGAACCCGAGTAACATTGAGTGTTGTGGTATAATGGTATTGCAGGAGGTAGCAGCTCACTTCTGAACAGCATCGATTGTAGCAAAGTGCGCTTGAACAGCTAAGAGTGTTGTGGTATTGAAGGAAGGAAGCAACTAAGGTAGTAGATCGCAGCTTAGCAGCTTCTAAGGTAGCAGATGATGCCTGAACAGCTTAGAGTGTTATATTGCAGGAAGGTAGCAGATCACATCTGAGTATTATATAGTCAGGGTTACAGATAAGGTTTTGATGCAATTGGGTATTTACTCCTTGATTTTTTACAGAATTGGGTATTTGCAATTTTAATTGGGTATTGGCATCGTAATTGGGTATTATTCATATTCTCATTAGGTATTCTAATTTTTTTTTTTGCTTTTTGCTATATTTATTTGCTTTGTGTTACTCATTCTTTTGAAAAACAATTGCTTTTTCCACAATTTTAATTGGGTAAATACCCCAATACTCCCCTTATCTGTAACCCTGTATAGTGTTACAGTATTGCTGAAAGGTAACATATCACGTCTAGTTACTATATACATGTAGTGTTATGGTATTGTAGGAAGGCAACAGATCACGTCTGATTACTATATAGTGTTATGGTATTGTAGGAAGGTGGCATATCACGTCTGATTACTATATAGTGTTATGGTATTGTAGGAAGGTGGCAGATCACGTCTGATTACTATATAGTGTTATGGTATTGTAGGAAGGTGGCATATCACGTCTGATTACTATATGGTGTTATGGTATTGTAGGAAGGTGGCAGATCACACATGGTAGCACAAAGTGTTATGCTACTGACGGTAGGTAGCAAATAAAGTCTGAGTAGCATAAAGTGTTATGGAATTGCAGGAAAGTAGCAGATTACCATTTAGTATCATATAGTGTTATGGTATTGCAGCAAGTTAGCATATATAATCTATGTAGTCTATAGGGGTCTGTATCGCTTCATGGGGGTCTATACATAGCCTACTAGATAATATGATATATAATTATTATATAGTATGTATATAGACTCCCATGAAGCGGTACAGGCCGCTCTGATATAGTCAACAGTTATGTTTTAATGCAAGGTTTTAATTAAAACATGTTGTAAATATACGTTTAAGGTGGCGAGATACACCGAGCCGCAAAAGAAACGCAACAGCTGGGGAAACACATATAATTAAAAACTAAAGAGTTAAAATGATAAATAACGGGTTTTTTTCATTTGATATGTATCTTACCTACATACTGTATACAGTTCATTAAAATGTATCAACAAATACACCGATTTTATTATGTCAAAGTTCATTACCCACAAGTTCAATTTTCACACATTGTCAATACCTCGTGTATCCTCCAATGGCTATTGATAATGTGTGAAAATTGAACTCATGGGTAATGAACTTTAACATGATGAAATCGGAGTTATTTGTTGATATATTTTAATGAAAATTACACAGTATGTAGATAAGGTACCTATAAACTGAAATACAACCGTTATTTATCATTTGAACTGTTTAGTTTAGAATTATATATGTTTCTCCAACTGCTGCGTTTCTTTTGCGGTTCGGTGTAGTTTAGCCCCAGATATCGAAAAAATCATATTTAAAACTACCTAGAGTCATTTTTTCTTATTCTAGTTGGTTAGTTATATTAATTTATTTATCAGAAACATTGATAATCCTATCAAAACCGACATTTGAAATCTATTTAAATGTGCTGGTTTGAATTTTTTCAAACAGCAATTACAAAGTTATCTTTTGGACTAAACTTATTGTAATTGGCCAATATGTGAATCATTAGCATATCCAGGGAACTGTGTCACAGATTTTTGATAAAACTCTCCGTTTGGGAGTTACACAATATTTCAGTTTGAAGACCCCTAAAATTCTGCCTCCCGCTACGTTTCTTTTGATATTAGACGATTGAAGCAAGATATCAAAAAAGCTGACTTCTTTAAATTTGCATCTGTCAAAAACATGAAAAGAAATAGAAAGACACCCATTGTGTTGCGTAATCTTATAATTATCTATAGCTTTCAATCAAATTTATATCCATTGGAGAGCTTATAATATGTATGATATTTTCCACTAAGCTCCTCCCCCTTTCTTCCATCCGATCAATTAAAAAAGCTGATTTAATTGCCGGTTTCCCATAAATCACCCATCAGAAAGCTTATCTAGTCATGGGGCCTACATAGTTTGAGGCTACCGAGAGGGAAATGTGGATAAATAGCCGCCTATTGCTTTATCACGTATGCGCCTTAATTATCAGTTCCCCCCTAGGTGCCCCTGATAAGCGGCTGACTGGCTAAGTCAGAGAAAAGCTCGATGGTAATAAAGTAAAAGGGGTTTATACGGCTTTTCTGGTATATTTTATGGTATTTCGTTAATGCAATGGATAAAAAAGACTAATGTCTATTCATTAATGCAAAAATATAAAAAATGATTGTTTTTGTGATTCTAACATAGTATGATACTGTTAACAATTCCAAAAATATTTTCTTCCTCTAGTTGTCAGATGTTTTTTCTTTCATTCCTGCTGTTAACAGTACGCCCACATTTTCAGATTGTTGCACCCTGGCGAGACGCCGCGTTACTCGGCGCTCATATGAATCAAAACTGTTTGAAAACATAATATTTTGACTGATCGTAATATGGCATTAGCCAGATAAAAGCAAGCTAAATGTTTAAATGATATGAAACAAATTGCCTTAATTACATTATGAGATCTTGAAATATCCAGTGGACCTAGATTAGAGGGCACATAGAGGTGTCATCTAATCAGGAGGTGCACTGTTTGTTAGTCAAAACGCTCTGGCAAATTAACCTTTAGCCTGTTATGGGCGGATGCGTGAATACATATGCAAACAGTTTGGATCCAGATGAGACGCCGAGTAACTCGGCATCTCATCAGGATCCAAACTGTTTGACACCCTTATTGCCTTTTGGTAGACGGATAGGTTATAGCTTGCATTTGGAAGATGTAGTAGGTGAACATTGAGCAGGCTAAAGGTTAAAGCGTTTAACACTGCATATGTTCTACAAATAAGAAGACCCTTTCCATTTTGAAAATTCAGCATTCTACTCTTTTTTACAGACAAAGATTTACTCAGCAGGCAAAGGTTTAGATATACTTTACCTGTAGGATACATCTTTGCAAACACAGTAGATCCTGATCAAGGTCTGCTCTTGTTGCTTATGTTGATTGTATGGATATGTTTCTACAGTGTTTACCAATATCAGCAGGTTGTCTTTTGTAAGCTAACTATGGTAAAATCTCTCTTTAACGGCCACTCAAGAGATGGCTGTTTCTAGGTGATGGTGGTTCAACGCAGTATGAAAGGAATGCCGGTAACGTGCATGGCATTAACTGTGTCGCTGCCAATGTCGAGTATGTGATGACCTAGACTATGTAAACAGCTTGAATCCAGATGGGACTCGATGACTAACTCATGCCTCATCAGGATCAAAAATGTTTGTTACTGTTTTAACCATTCGCTTGCTATTCACGTCAATATACCTACCTGTAAATAGTGAAGACCCTGATGAGACAGCTCCTGCAGGAGCTGTCTCATCAGGGTCTGCACTATTTACAAATTGATTGTGCAACCAATGCACTCCACAGCAGTGATTGCACAGTGAAATACTTGTACACAGTGAAGATATATGTAATTATACAACAGGGCATGGGTAAAGAAGGAGAAATGTATATAAAAATTCAGCAAGCGAAGGGTTAATCCGTAATGAAAGAAAGGGGGAGGACATGAAACAAACGTAGATTGTACCAGACAATAAACTGGCAGACTATAATGTTTGTCAGCGAAATAGTTAACCCTTTCCCTGTTCTATATTTATTCAAAATTTCAATACCTGAATATTCATGGACAAAATAGTTACTAATGAAACATGGAACATTGCAGACATTTTAGAAAGTAAAGAACCAGATGTATCAAATTCCAGCAAACTGAGCAGATCCTGATCAGACAGCCGTCTGAAATGGGTCTACTCTGTTTGCAGATGCTTGAAAGGCGTTTATATGAAGGACATTGTTAAACGTTTTTAAGACACGGCTATTTATTTATTTATTTAGTTATCGCATTAGAAAAGATCTACTGTACAAACCATTCACGATAGGGTTGACCTACAGAATTTTACTACTTATTTGATTTATGGAGTTGAACTACTTACATGCTAGTGCCCACTTTTCTCCTTGGCTCACAGCTTTCATGAGTTGTCTAACCTGACGCCAACAATTCCGGGTCACATTATCCTGCATGGCCGAGTTATTCATCCTTGCCATAATATCGCGCGCTTTATTGTTAATGTCCATGTTGTCCAGAAGACCATCAAGCCTAGTATGTGAAGACATTTTAAATAAGGTCTGGGCTCTCGACAGTTCTTGGATCGTGTCTAGGCTACCAATGAACACAGGGGTCTGGACCGCTTCATTGGGGTCTATATGTACTATATAATAACAAGGGTTCCAACTAGCAGAACGGATATCCGTGTACCACGAGTACAAATATGACTAACTCTTGGAATTTAAATGATAATTTCGTAATTCTTTCGGCTATTGAAAGCCAATATATTTTTCTATCAAATAAATATAATCTTATAACGGTAACTTATGAACAAGTATCAATCCAACAATGATTTTCTCAAAATTTCACGTGTTTTTAGGGTCATTGACAAACGTTCGTTCACCCCGGTTTCACTATATCACAGCAATAACCTGGCAATTTGCAGTTCAAAAAATGGCGTGAGTCAATAAAACGAATCAATTCTAACACCCACCTCCAATGATTTAGTTCCCAGCATCAAAAGAATGATGTAAAACTAGCGAGTTTTGTCAGTTTGCTTCACATCGTCGAGGAAGGAGCCATTGTACGTGACGTCACGGATTTTCCAATTTTTCCTTCGCTCATCCAATGAAAGGGCTCCATTCAAATTTGTTGCAAAATGGCAGCATCCGAAATAGAAACATAAGGTCAGACGGAAAGGCCGCTGTTGCTAGTTGCTTATTTATTAAGAGGACAAAACAAATGGAGATTGGTGATATAATTGGGTTGTTTTATTGAACCACGCCATCGTTTGAACTGAAAATCGCCAGGTTATGGCTGTGATATAGTGAAACCGAGGTGAACGAACGTTTGTCAATGACCCAGAAAACACGTGAAATTTTGAGAATATCGTTGTTGAATTGATCATTGCGCGTAAGTTACCATGAGAATATTATATTTATTTGATAGTAAAATATATTGGGTTTCAATAGCCGAAAGAATTATAAAATTATCACTGAAATTGCAAAAGTTACATTCATATTTGTACTCGTGGTACACTGATGTCCGTTCTGCTAGTTGGACCCCTTGTTATTATATAGTACATATAGACCCCAATGAAGCGGTCCAGACCCCTGTGCCAATGAAGCCAAAGTCTTGTCCAGCTATATACTCTACACACAACAGAAGGGAGACGATCTGCAACACCGATCCCGTCATCCTGATGACCGCAAATACTTTCTTTCCTCGCTGTCCTGTTTAAAAGTATGAAGTCGACTGGAGGAGTAGGAGAGGTATATACAACACCTTAAGGAAAATGATATGTATTATCTCAACATGCTGTTTTGTCCAGCAATCCGTTGTCCCCCATCGGAGACTGCTCTAAGCATGTCTATACTGCAGATAATTTGCATGCAAACTTTTAGCGAAATTATGGTCAAGGTCAGTATCAGGGTCAAGGTCGTTATGGACACCAACTTAGTATGTGACACTCTGTCCTGTCAAGATGCATCCACAAGGAAACTCCTAACTCAAGGTCTTGAGAATATGTCATCCGGACAAATTCTGACAATGTGTGTTTATTAACCCATTCCCGCATATTGACGCCTTTTGACGCCTCTGTAAAAGGCACTTTATGAAACCATTGTGATAAATAGAGCATTTGCTCCTATAGGAGCAAATGCTCTATTTATCACAATGGTTTTGAACTACAAAATTCTAAAATATTCCTTTTCTCTAGTTAATGCTCCTTTTCGGTAGATTCATTCAAAGTGGTTGAATCTAAAAATAGCCTAAGTGGGAATGTTTAATATTAATACATGTATTGAGGTTACAGTCAAGGTCAAATTTACAGAGACATTTATGCGATATTTTCCCTTACATAAAGCAATTCGAAATCCTACCCAAAAGGGTTGAGGTTATATGACCCGGACAAATTTCAGACAATTGTTTACTAAAACTAATGTCACGATCAAGGTCAAGGTCACAGAGACACCAGAGACATGTAGTATGCGAAACATTCCCTTCCTAAAATGAACTTTCACAGTTAATTTGGAAATCCTAACCCAATCGACACTAAAGTAGTATGCGACACTCCGCCTTCTAACGATGCACCAACACAAGAAATTTGGAAATCCTTACCCCTGTGGTGGAGGAGATATCGTCCGAACATAAATCTAGATGAAATAATTGATGGACGCATTTTCAAACTGAGTAGAGCCAGACCAGATGGCTCCTGTAGGACAGTCTGGTCATGCGGGTCTGCTCTGTTTGTTTTTGACATGATATTAAGTGTGATTCTACACTTTTCCAAAGCAAAATAATTCCTTGAAAAGTTTACTTTACAAAACTTCAGCAAATAACTATTCATGGTGTGATTATATCATACACGGATATTGAACATGCAAAGGGTTAAATACAATAACAACTACGACAAACTACGTACATAACTCGTACCTGATCTCTTTGTTGCCACAGGCAAAGAGAGTAGATCCTGACCAAACGGCTCGTATCCGTTTGATATGGGTTTACTCTGCAAGGGCGTGAATAGGCGTTTATACTATGTTTCAAAGCGTCAGCTATTCTCCAGCGAAAAGTGACGAGACTCGCATTTGCAAATATCATGGACCCAGATGAGACGCCGAGTAAAGCAGTGTGTCATCAGAATCCAAGCTGTTTGCAACTCGTTGTTATTTTCGGTCAAAAGCTCTTGTGTCAATAGCCAGTCATAGCTAATTCTAACTGGTATTATACCGTACCGACCTGAAATAAAATGTTGTATTGTATTTTAGTGTATTGTACAAGATCCCAGTTTGAGCAGAAATTATATGTTTATAGAGTATAAGGGTTCGACGATAATTAAGAAATGTCTGATTTTAAGTATTTAAGGAAGTCGTAGCTTCGTGCAAGGCCTTTGTCCTGCATTTTTAACCCATTCCCTGTTCAGTATGTCTGTATGAAATAATGACAAGAACAACAGTTAATGCAGAGCATCAATGTCGCCGAAATTATGTTTCAATGTTGCGTAAAGAGCATCTTTGTACGGCAAACAGCTTCAAATTTTATTTTCTCTGCCGAATATATAGCTGTAATGACTTTTATCCCAAGGATACAGGAGGTTTTATCTTCCTTGGATATAAAGGACAGGGAGAAAGACCGGATATGAATCTAAAACTTTTTTTTTAAAAAAATACTCATGTAAATGTTAATCTATGTGAAAGTGTGTCATTATTCCTAAATATTCACCAGGTAAAGGGTTAAACATTGTTTCAACAGTCATCTCTCTGAAACGTTCTTATACACATAAACTAGCGTCTGTTGTATTGCATTTCGGGGCCTTTAAATTTTAGCCTGGTGAGCAAATTTATTTCATTAGAGACTTTCAGGTTTTTCTACAGTTTTCACAATTTATTTATCTTTTATTTAGTTTCAGTCTCATCTGGGTCCAAACTGTTTGCAAAAGTACATTTACTCGTCCTGATCAAACTCAGCAATTATCAATTAACCTTTTTCTAGGTTCATATCCGGTGTTTATCCTTCCAACGGATATTCATGACTGTCTTATCCGATGAAGATAAAATCAAATTTATCCAGTCACCAAACTTCTGTTGTAACTGACGTAATAAAGAATGTGCAGATAATGTTAGGTTTACTAGGCTATTACACGAAGTAAAGACAATTTACTTCGTGGTTAGTAGAAGGTTAATTAGGTTAGTAGACGTTTCTAAGGCGTAAATGTTTTCTGTATTATTTTAGCCCAAGCATACAGGTTTTTAAAAACAAATGTTTTACTAATATACCTTTATTATTTAGTTTAGAATTATATTTAATATGAAATTATCATTGCAGACGCCACTTTTAAATTTGGCGCCAAAAGAGTTAAAGTAATTCGATTACACCACCTTATCTAGTTTACCGTGACTAACGCCGTGGTTGGATGGAATTCGACTCTATCGGATCGTATATATCCCTTTACTCCATATACATGCCTTTTAACCATGTCCTCCATACATACGCATTTCTACGCCTCTGTAATAACCACTTCTTGAAACCATTGTGATAAATAGAGCATTTGCTCCTATAGGAGTAAATGCTCTATTTATCACAATGGTGTGTGTGTGTGTGTGTGTGTGTGAGAGAGAGATAGAGATAGAGAGATAGATAGATGGATGATAGATGGATGGATTGATGGATGGATGGATGGATAGACAGACAGTCAGACACAAAGACAGACAAACATACAGAGAGAGAGGGAGAGGGGGTAGAGAGATAGATAGATAGATAGATATATAGATAGATGATAGATGGATGGATGGATTGATCCATGGATGGATGAATAGACAGACAGTCAGATACAAAGACAGACAGAGAGAGAGAGAGAGAGAGGGAGGGAGATGGGGTAGAGAGAAAGAGAGGAGAGAGAGAGGAGAGAGAGAGAAAGAGAGAGAGTACAGGTACGTACATAAACACAGACAGGCAGACAGACGTTCTTACACAGACAATGGGATAAGGTCAGGCAGGAAGGCTGAAAGCGAATAACAGAGGAATCGTGGCATTATCCGTTATAAACATGCGTGTTGGAATGGTTCCTGGAGAATTCAATTCATGCATGATGTTGGAATAATAACTCTGAAAATAACGTTAATATATTACTAACCTGAAAACCGAGATCTTAGTCTCTCTTAGACCTTTATTTGTAAAAACACGTCAATCGGTGTTGGCATCGAAAGGCAGAAGTGACCTCTCTAATCTCTCTACCAACATGGGACCTGGATTACCCAACTCAGGGTCGAAACTGACCACCCAGGTCTAGCTATTTCCAATGGGAACCCAGATTTGTTTACCCGAATGACAGGTAATGATGTGGTATTACGCCAATTTAACCCGTATAGTAAATATATTAGCAACTTAATCACACTTATATCATATCTGCTTACGTGTCGCTTTACTACCCTCGCGTTACCAGTTTTCGTGTGGATAACCATTCAATCACGGATTAACATGACGAGATAACAACAATTTAAAAATGAAACACGCCAACAAACAAAGCAAATATTGCATTATTTAGCCCCTAAAGAAATGTACAAATTGTGGCAATAATTTTGGCATAAGCGCTGTCATTTTGATCAGTACAGCAAATGACGTCATCACAGGCGGGTATACCTATTTTCGTGGACAGCAGAAAAATCAATAAAATCGAGGCCCTGATGGGGTTACAAATAAACAACCACCACATAGAGAGAAAAAAAATGTCATTTCTATTTATTCATTCACTGTAAAATGTTTTTATCTTCACAACAATATTTTGTAACAATTTTGGACATATTGCCCTCAAGGCGTACTGATGACGCAGATGTCATCGAGGAAGGGGCCGAGTAAAGGCGATACTTCTTTGCAGGAGGTGGGATGTTGTAAACCTAAAAGTATATGTCTAAATAAGAAATAAATCTACTCAAAACGCATTTAAAACTGTTCAAAATAGACCTATAGATCTACATAGATCTATATTTAAACTATCTAATGTTATTCATAATCATCATCAGCATTCGTGATTTATTTCCAACAAAATTTGTATTAGGGCCTCATAAGAAAACCACCACAGTTAACTCCCTTGCAATGGTAAACAGAATTATTGAATCGGTACACCTGACCACGAAGTAAATACTTATTTACTTCGTGACCTGACCCTGACGTTGCGTAGTATTGTGTTTACACACAGATGACAGTAACTCGGGCTGTTGAATGGACTTTTTAATCAGAAAATTGTATGAAAGCTATAGTGCATCAAACAGAATTAAATAAAATACCACATTTTGCAACCATAGACACAAAATTAGCGGTGATTTACCCCTCCAAGTTTGATTCTTAGAATTTTTGGTGGCAACTTGGCGGAGTGGGTGTTGTCCACTTGCTCTGAAGTTAATGACGTCAGAATCAAAACAGCGCGTGCGATATCGAAATAATTTGAGGTAACACGAAAACAACTCTACCCCGATTTGAGGTAACTGGAGGATATATACAAAGAGAGCTTTCAGGCGAGTTAAAATCGAAGCCGGGTAAATTTCCAGCAACAGATCTTGAAGCCAACCGCCTCATTGCTTTGACAGATAAGTATGTAAATATAGAGATAATCTGCAGGGTCTTAAAAATTATGTAATCCGAACCCTACATATTATGCCTCCTGTGATAAGTATACAATCTATGATTTTACCTAGCGACACCTTAATTATTGAAATAAAAAATAAAAGCAGACACAATGTATGTACAATCATGAAAATCAATCAACATTTAAACAGTTCATGCACAAACAGTCAACATCTAATTATAGATTTTTTAAAGAATGCTTTACAAATTTTCCTCTTCATACATGCGAGGTTGTTAGGTATATAGGCACTATACATTCTCCTTTCGGGGAGCTAGTGTTGTACCGTTCATACTTGTACCCACTCCTTCCTATATGGACGCTTTCACTTCCTACCTGCATTATGCTACTACCTGATTTAACCCATTCCCTCATATTGACGACTTGGTAAAAGTCACTCTGTGAAACCATCCTATAGGAGCAAATGCTCTATTTATCACAATGGTTTCACAAATTGACTTCTACAGAGTCGTCAAAAGTCGTCAATATGAGGGAATGGGTTAAGAATGAACTCAGATTCATTGTCATCAGGTTAGAAGCCAGTTAACGGAAAGGAAACAAACTGAAGAAGTCTGTTGAAAGCCTATAGCCGAACCACACATGCAATAATGATATTACAATTAAAAATACCACCATGCATGATGACAAAGGCCGAAAGAAACGTGCAATAACAATATTAGCAATTTTAGTTAAATGCATAATGCATTTTGCAGTTTTAACATTCCATAATATAACCAAACAAGAGGGCCAGAATAGCCCTGATATCGCTCACCAGACAATCAGAGGAGAAGATTTACAAAGTTTTCACTATGGTTCTATTGAAAACTGACCACTCCTGGGGCTTGGCCAATTTTGACCCCAGGGGCATTATTTATACAAATTTTGTAGAGGACCTGAACATGATACTATGTGCCAAATATGAAAGCTGAGAACCTTCCAGTTTCAGAGAAGAAGGTTTTCAAAGTTTTACTATATGTTTCTATAGAAAACAAGGCACCCCTTGGGCGGGGCCACTTTTGACACACGGACATAATTTATATAAATTTTGTAGAGGACCTGAACATGATGCTATGTGCCAAATATGAAAGCTGAGAACCTTCCAGTTTCAGAGGAGAAGATTTTCAAAGTTTTCACTACATGTCGCTTTTGAAAACTGGCCACCCCTGGGGCGGGGCCAATTTTAACCCCAGGGGCATAATTTATATAACTTTTGTAGATGACCTGAACATGATGCTATGTGCCAAATATGAAAGTCGAGAACCTTCTAGTTTCAGAGGAGAAGATTTTTAAAGTTTTCTCTATTTGTTTCTATTGAAAACAAGGCACCCCTGGGGCGGGGCTAATTTTGACCCCAGGAGCATAATTCATATAACTTTTGTAAAGGACCTGAACATGATGCTATGTGCCATATATGAAAGCTGAGAACTTTCAAGTTTCAGAGAAGATTTTCAAAGTTTTACTATATGTTTCTATTGAAAACAAGGCACCCCTGGGCGGGGCCAATTTTGACCCCAGGGGCATAATTTATACAACTTTTGTAGATGACCTGAATATGATACTATATGCCAAAGATGAAAGCTGAGAACCCTGTAGATTCAGAGGAGAAGATTTTAAAATTCAAATTGTTAACGACGTACGACGGACGACGGACATCAGGCGATCACAAAAGCTCACCCTGAGCACTTTGTGCTCTGGTGAGCTAAAAAGAACAGACGTCAGGCAGGAAATTAGGAAATGACATACGAAAAGGAAATTAGGAAATGACATACGAAAGTCTATAGAAACACCAGGCGTACAAATGGAGTGCGCACCCACATATTCTCGCTTCTCAGTCGTGCTAGATAAGCTGAGTTACTAAAAATAGCCGTACTAGAAATCCTTATCTGGAACACCCCGTGACTAGTGTATTCATACGCGCGATTGGGTAAAATCAATACAAGGGAAGGACTTCTTACAGAATTATACCAACATTTCTATAGGCAACAACCTTATGAATTGAAATTAATATAAGTAATTAGCACGGATATGAAATTCTATTTATCATATAAACACTTTAAAAACCTATTTAATTAACCGAAGACGTTGTTTTGTAGTCACTCAGTCTTTTATATTTGCGCCAAAACGTAACGTTTGTGGTTGTCATAACAAATGACGTCATTAGAGGGTTAATACACGTTTTTTCGGGCAATAACATCTGCAGTGTCCCGAGGGACTGTTGTTGGCCCGAGCCCGAAGGGCGAGGGCAACAACATTCCCGAGGGACACTGCATATGTTATTGCCCGAAAACAAACGTGTATTAACGCTATTCTTGCATAAAACCAATTTTCTGCTCTCCTGCATCAATTTAATTCTTCAAAATACAAGCAAAACAACGGCAGCAAAACTATACACTTCTTTGACACTTCGTCGATTTATGCTGTTTCCGGGCCACTGTTTTCTTTTCGACGTCAATTCATGATTGTATCAAATACCGTTTACACGGAATTTCACTCAATATGTCTATTACTAAAAACAGTTCATTGTCGGTGCTCCTGGAAATACTCACACCCCGGCGTTCACCTAGCTTAGGCCAAAACGCTGTAACATTCGCGTCCATTGTTTACCTTAGGCCCGTAATAGGTATAATTAAAACCGGTCAACAACAGCGCGTGAGCACGAGAATCGCCTTGTTAATACATGGTCTAGCGGGACTACAACAGCACGTTTTATGCAAGAATTTGGTGTCACGCCTAAAGTTATGCTGCGGTCTGTTGCTATTAGATATGGAAGTCGTATTACGCAATGTAAAGTAGTACTTCACAAAATTCGTTAATTTTCTTGGTTTTAGGGCGTATTTCAGCGAGAAAAATAATCAAGCATGGGATTTGTTAAAGCCGGGGGGTTCTATACCCTCGGTTGGTCTGTTCCTATCGGAAACTCGCTAAAGCTCGTTTCCGACTGGAACAGACCAACCTCGGGTATAGAAACCCCCGTCTTTAACAAAACCCATGCTTGATTCTATTATACATACACGACCTGTTCCTTAGTTGATTAATGCCAACATCATATTAGCGATATTGAAAATAAAAGACAAGATGTGACGCTACAACTTACGCAAGAGACATAATAATTAGACAAAACGTCACAAAACGCCTTCAACCCCCCCGTAAATATCGGTTAGGCTGGGTCTATGGCGAAGCAACACTAAATTGGATAGTTTATTGTTTTGGG
Organism: Azorinus chamasolen; assembly: GCA_963576725.1. Taxonomy (NCBI): domain Eukaryota; kingdom Metazoa; phylum Mollusca; class Bivalvia; order Cardiida; family Solecurtidae; genus Azorinus; species Azorinus chamasolen. Next base: position 46,858,491 of record OY755243.1, on the reverse strand, counting down.
CACTGCGACACTGACGAGACCACGTAGCGTGTGGGTCTCTTTTTCACGTATCGGCAGGGTCGTTATTTAACGACCCGGGTCATTTCTCAACGTTAAAAAATTGACCCGTCTGTCGTTGAATAAAGACCCGCCGGGTCATTTTTCAACAAAGTCAAATTTTAATGTAACACCGGCACTCAAGCACAGTCCGACCGCCATAATGTGTAAACTGCTACTACGAATAGGCAGGCTAATCTCAATTATGTGGATAATGGTTGGTGGTGGATCTGAATCTCTAACAAGTCAGCAATTTGCTGGGTATTTAATTTTTTGACGAGCTCGGCAAGTTTCTTTGCGGACTTGGTCCAACAGTGCTTCTTTAGATCACCATAGGCTTTTTTAGGTCTCCAAACTTCTGGAATTTATCGTGTACCAGCTGGTACTGTATGTGGGATATATCTCCGTCTGCAAGGGCCTTGCTGATAATGTTGGAGATGGTGTTCAGCTTCACTCGGGCCAGTATCTCAATCTGCAAGTGTTTATTGTACTTTGTGGCGAGCAGTCAACCTATAAACCTCCGGACAACAGCGAGGGCGGCCCATCCGGTAGATCCTGGGTATAGACCGACCGCCATCATAACTGTGGCAATGGTCACCAAGAGACCAACACCACTGATGCCAAGAGCTGGTGCCAACAGTTGCAAGAGCTGTGTTGGTGCCATCTATAACATTAACGTCACGTTTATATTTTTACAAAGACCTGCCTGTACATTTCGTAGCCATGTCTGTATGCTAGTGATCTTCTGAAGACGAAGATGGTCAGGTTCCCAAACCTTGGTGCTAATGATGGGAACGGCACATCTATCATTCCAAATTAACCATGGTCAAAAACTTTGGTCAGTGTGATATAAACAAAATCGCAATCAAGTTTAGTGTCCGTTGATGACAGCGATGTGTTCGGGTATTACCTGGACCTCTGGAAATTGGAAAAGGAATTGAGAGAACGCCCAGTGAGTCCAAACGCTATATTACACGGGCCAAAATACGCATCCAGCCGGATCAGACAGTTCTACACAAAATACCCATCTTGATAAATTGGCCACTCTGGTAGCTGGAAGCCAAGCTAGGCAATATGGCCTAGTTGTCAATGTAAAAGCGTTTACAAGTACGGACCAGACCGACTCATTGTATAAGTACGAGTGAGTGAGTGAGTTGGATTTTACGTCCGACCAATAGTATTTCAGTTATCTGCAGACGGCACCCGCTTGAGAAAGTTATAGTGCTGCCTCACTGGAATGCCTCTGCCGCTGGCACATAGCAAGGGCACCCCACGCAGTCACATTATCCTGCCGGCCAGTCCTAGAACTACCCTTTTAATGTCGAGCGTAGACAAGGGAGCTACTATAATCAAACAACTAGGTCTGACGTGTCAAAGGCCAGCAGATTCCATTTTTGAGGGAGAGCAGCATTCCGCATGTTCTCGGACCGTTTTTAAACAGCCGAGTTTAGTACATTAGATAAAAATGAAGGCAGCATTGTTGTCAGCAGTTTAGCACAGTAGGTAAAGTCTAGGTAGGCACAAGGCATTGCGATAGTAGTCTTTTTTATTAAGCCGCGTCGACCTAAAAATATTTTTAAATATTGAATGAATTGTAAAGCATTATTTAATTCCATACTGTATAATTATGCTGACCATTTATACACATGTTCGTCAATGTACATTTCACGTTGGGGACATTTAAAGGACATACTGCGCATCAGACATTACTATAGATGAAATAATTGACCTGACATCGGGCACTGGTGATAATGAAGTTGACGGACACTGCCAGTGAGGGAGAAACTTAATTGCATTGAAATGAAATGAATTGCAGTAAAACATCTTTGAACCGATCACTCGAAAGTGAATCATTTAGAAAGGTGGCTGCTTAATGCAGAACAAAACTAATACAGAATGCTTTTAAGGGAGCTTTCTGCATTACTTTTTTCTTAAATTATGCTGCCTCCTTAAAGACCAACAATGACTTATTTTTGGGGTGTCTGGTTTAGAGATGTTTCATGGTAGATATATAACAATAAAAAGGTATGCTGGTTGAAATGAAATTGGAAATAAACATGCCCTGAAAACAAAAGGGTGAAATCAACCAAAATATAATACTAAGTAATTAAAGAATCCTGAATATGTTTTTTAGCAAAACAAAATGTTTTAGGTTGATGCGAGACTCAAACCCGCGCTAAATAAATTGTTCCCAAATGTTACACTTCCACATGGCCGACGACTTATCCACTACACTGTTTCCGATAACTAATCCGCTTATTGTTTGTACCTATAACTAAACATTTTCTTTAAAAAATAACACGTGATAACCGATATGCTGATCTCCCTTACAAATGAACTCTGCGAACCCGTGACCCGTCAGACCTAGTTGTTTGACTATACATAGTACCAACTATTAACGAATTTTGATCTGTCGCGGCCGGGGATCGAACCCACGACCTTCCGTACCGCAGGCCAAAGGCCAAAACGGTAGTTTACTGAAACCCGTATGGATCCCGGTATGTCCCATAGGGTGCACAATGTTGGCACGAGTAGGCGTACATGTGTACAGATGAGTACCACGGTACTCTAGTACACTTTTGGGTACATTTCAAGTGCACTTTGTGAACCAAGGGGCCCATTACCACCCTTTAACAGGCCAAAACGGTATTTTGCTGAAATCCGTATGGATCCCGGCATGTCCCATAGGGTGCACAGTGTTTGCACAAATAGGCGTACATGTGTACAGCTGAGTACTACGGTATTCTAGTACACTTTTGGGTACATTTCAAGTGCACTTTGTGAACCAAGGGGCCCATTACCTCCCTTTAACAGGCCAAAACGGTAGTTTGCTGAAACCCGTATGGATCCCGGTATGTCCCATAGGGTGCACAATGTTGGCACAAGTAGGCGTATATGTATACAGCTGAGTACCACGGTACTCTAGTACACTTTTGGGTGCATTTCAAGTGTACGTTGGGAACCAAGGGGCACATTACCTCCCTTTAACAGGCCAAAACGGTAGTTTGCTGAAACCCGTATGGATTCCGATGTGTCCCATAAGGTGCACAATGTTGGCACAAGTAGGCGTACATGTGTACAGCTTAGGACCACGGTACTCTAGTACACTTTTGGGTACATTTCAAGTGCACTTTGTGAACCATGGGGCCCATTACCTCCCTTTAACAGGCCAAAACGGTAGTTTGCTGAAACCCGTATGGATCCCGGTATGTCCCATAGGGTGCACAATATTGACACAAGTAAGCGTACATGTGTACAGCTGAGTACCACGGTACTCTATTACACTTTGGGGTACATTTCACGTGCACTTTGTGGACCAAGGGGCCCATTACCTCCCTTAAACAGGCCAAAACGGTAGTTTACTGAAACCCGTATGGATCCCGGTATGTCCCATAGGGTGCACAATGTTGGAACAAGTAGGCGTACATGTGTACAGCTGAGTACCACGGTACTCTAGTACACTTTTGGGTACATTTCAAGTGCACTTTGTGAACCAAGGGGCCCATTACCTCTCTTTAACAGACCAAAACGGTAGTTTGCTGAAACCCGTATGGATCCCGGTATGTCAAAAAGGGTGCACAATGTTGGCACAAGTAGGCGTGCATGTAAACAGCTGAGTACCACGGTACTCTAGTACAGTTTTGGGTACATTTCAAGTGCACTTCTTTGTGAACAGAGGGGCCCATTACCTCCCTTTAACATGTCAAAACGGTAGTTTGCTGAAACCTGTATGGATCCCGGTATGTCCCATAGGGTGCACAATGTTGGCACAAGTAGGCGTACATGTGAACATATGAGTACCATTAGGGTGCACAATGTTGGAACAAGAAGGCGTACATGTGTACAGCTGAGTATCACGGTACTCAAGTACACTTTTGGGTACATTTCAAGTGCACTTTGTGAACCAAGGGGTCAATACCTCCCTTTAACAGACCAATACGGTAGTTTGCTGAAACCCGTATGAACCCCGGTATGTCCTATAGGGTGCACAATGTTGGCACAAGTAGGCGTGCATGTGTACAGCTGAGTATCATTAGGGTGCACAATGTTGGAACTAGAAGGCGTACAAGTGTACAGCTGAGTATCAGGGTACTCAAGTACACTTTTGGGTACATTTCAAGTGCACTTTGTGAACCAAGGGGCCAATACCTCCCTTACACAGACCAAAACGGTAGTTTGCAGAAACACGTATGGCCCCCGGTGTGTCCTATAGGGTGCATAATATTAGAACAAGTGGGCGTAAATGTGTACAGCTGAGTACCACGGTGCTCTAGTACACTTTTGGGTACATTTCAAGTGTACTTTGTGAACCAAGGGGTCTATTACCTCCCTTTAACAGGCCAAAACGGTAGTTTGCTGAAACACGTATGGATCCCGGTATGTCCCAAAGGGTGCACAATGTTGGCACAAGTTGGCGTACATGTATACAGCTGAGTACCACGGTACTCGAGTACACTTTTGGGTGCATTTCAAGTGCACTTTGGGAACCAAGTGGCCCATTACCTCCCTTTAACAGGCCAAAACGGTAGTTTGCTTAAACCCGTATGGATCCCGGTATGTCCCATAGGGTGCACAATGTTGACACAAGTAGGCGTACATGTGTACAGCTGAGTACCACGGTACTCTAGTACACTTTTGGGTACATTTCAAGTGCAATTTGTGAACCAAGGGACCCATTACCTCCCTTTAACAGGCCAAAACGGTAGTGTGCTGAAACCCGTATGGATCCCGGTATGTCCCATAGGGTGCACAATGTTTGCACAAGTAGGCGTACATCTGTACAGCTGAGTACCACGGTACTCTAATACACTTTTGGGTGCATTTCAAGTGCACTTTGTGAACCAAGGGGTCCATTACATCTCTGTAACAGACCAAAACGGTAGATTGCTGAAACCCGTATGGATCCCGGTATGTCAAAAAGGGTGCACAATGTAGGCACAAGTAGGCGTACATGTATACAGCTGAGTACCACGGTACTCTAGTACACTTTTGGGCATATTTCACGTGCACTTTGTGAACCAAGGTGCCCATAACCTCCCTTTAATAGGACAAACCGATAGTTTACTGAAACCCGTACGGATCCCGGTATGTCCCATAGGGTGCACAATGCAGGCACAAGTAGGCGTACATGTGTACAGCTGAGTACCACGGTACTCTAGTACACTTTTGGGTACATTTCAAGTGTACTTTGTGAAACAAGGGGTCTATTACCTTCTTTTAACTGGCTCAAACGGTAGTTTGTTGAAACCCGTATGGATCCCGGTTTGTCCCATAGGGTGCACACTGTTGGCACAAGTAGGCGTACATGTGTACAGCTGCGTACCACGGTACTCTAGTACACTTTTGGGTATATTACAAGTGCACTTTGTGAACCAAGGGGCCCATTACCTCCCTTTAACAGGCCACAACGGTAGTTTGCTGAAACCCGTATGGATCCGGGTATGTTCCATAGGGTGCACAATGTTGGCACAAGTAGGCGTACATGTGTACAGCTGAGTACCACGGTACTCTAGTACACTTTTGGGTATATTTCACGTGCACTTTGTTAACCACGGGGCATATTACCTCCCTTTAACAGGCCAAAACGGTAGTTTAATGAAACCAGTATGGATCCCGGTATGTCAAAAAGGGTACACAATGTTGGCATAGGTAGGCGTACATGTGTACAGCTGAGTACCACGGTACTCTAGTACACTTTTGGGTACATTTCACGTGCACTTTGTGAACCAAGGGGCCCATTACCTCCCTTTAACATGCCAAAACGGTAGTTTAATGAAACCAGTATGGATCCCGGTATGTCAAAAAGGGTGCACAATGTTGGCACACGTAGGCGTACATGTGTACAGCTGAGGACCACGGTACTCTAGTACACTTTTGGCTACATTTCACGAGCACTTTGTGAACCAAGGGGCCCATTACCCCCCTTTAACAGGCCAAAACGGTAGTTTTCTGAAACCCATATGGATCCCGGTATGTCCCATAGGGTGCACAATGTTGGCACAAGTAGGCGTACATGTGTACAGCTGAGTACCACGGTACTCTAGTACACTTTTGGGTACATTTCAAGTGTACTTTGTGAACCAAGGGGTATATTACCTCCCTTTAACTGGCTAAAACGGTAGTTTGCTGAAACCCGTATCTAGCCCGGTATGTCCCATAGGGTGCACAATTGTAACATGGTGAAAAAGTTGTGACTCGACTGGGACTCGAACCCAGGGCCTCTGGTTTACCATGTCAACACTCTACCGACTGAGCTACCAAGCCACACAGTAAAGCTGAGTACAGCTGAGTACCACGGTACTCTAGTACACTTTTGGGTACATTTCAAGTGCACTTTGTGAACCAAGGGGCCCATTACCTCCCTTAAACATGCCAAAACGGTAGTTTGCTGAAACCCGCATGGATCCCGGTATGTCCCATAGGGTGCACAATATCGGCACAAGTAAGCGTACATGTGTACAGCTGAGTACCACGGTACTCTAGTATACTTTTGGGTACATTTCAAGTGCACTTTGTGAACCAAGGGGCCAATTACCTCCCTTAAACAGGCCAAAACGGTAGTTTGCTGAAACCCGCATGGATCCCGATATGTCCCATAGGGTGCACAATGTTTGAACAAGTAGGCATACATGTGTACAGCTGAGTACCACGGTACTCTAGTACACTTTTTGGTACATTTCAAGTGCACTTTGTGAACGAATGTGCCCATAACCTCCCTTTAACAGGTCAAACCGATAGTTTACTGAAACCCGTATGGATCCCGGTTTGTCCCATAGGGTGCAAAATGCTGGCACAAGTAGGCGTACATGTATACAGTTGAGAACCACGGTACTCTAGTACACTTTTGGGTACATTTCTCGTGCACATTGTGAACAGAGGTGCCCATAACCTCCCTTTAACAGGCCAAACCGAAAGTTTACTGAAACCCGTATGGATCCCGGTATGTCCAATAGGGTGCACAATGCTGGCACAAGTAGGTGTACATGTGTACAGCTGAGTACCACGGTACTCCAGTACACTTTTGGGTACATTTCTCGTGCACTTTATGAACCAAGGGGCCAATAACCTCACTTTAACATGCCAAAACGGTAGTTTGCTGAAACCCGTATGGATCCCGGTATGTCCCAAAGTGTGCACAATGTTGGCACAAGTAGGCGTACATGTATACAGTTGAGAACCACGGTACTCTAGTACACTTTTGGGTACATTTCTCGTGCACTTTGTGAACCAATGGGCCAATAACCTCACTTTAACAGGCCAAAACGGTAGTTTGTTGAAACCCGTATGGATCCCGGTATGTCCCATAGGGTGCACAATGTTGGCACAAGTAGGCGTACATGTGTACAGCTGAGTTACACGGTACTCTAGTACACTTTTGGGTACATTTCAAGTTCACTTTGTGAACTAAGTGGCCCATCATCTCCCTTTAACAGGCCAAAACGGTAGTTTGCTGAAACACGTATGGATCCCGGTATGTCCCAAAGGGTGCACAATGTTTGCACAAGAAGGCGTACATGTATACAGCTGAATACCATTAGAGTGCACAATGTTGGCACAAGAAGGCGTACATGTATACAGCTGAGTACCACGTTACTCTAGTACACTTTTGGGTGCATTTCAAGTGCACTTTGGGAACCAAGTGGCCCATTACCTCCCTTTAACAGGCCAAAACGGTAGTTTCCTTAAACCCATATGGATCCCGGTATGTCATATAGGGTGCACAATGCTGGCACAAGTAGGCGTACATGTGTACAGCTGAGGACCACGGTACTCTAGTACACTTTTGGGTACGCTTCAAGTGTACTTTGTGAACCAAGGGGTCCATTTCCTCCCTTTAACAGGCCAAAACGGTAGTTTGCTGAAACCAGTATGGATCCCGGTATGTCCCAAAGTGTGCACAATGTAGGCACAAGTAGGCGTACATGTATACAGCTGCGTACCACGGTACTCTAGTACACTTTTGGGCACATTTCACGAGCACTTTGTGAACCAAGGTGCCCATAATCTCCCTTTAACAGGCCAAACCGATAGTTTACTGAAACCCGTATGGATCCCGGTATGTCCGATAGGGTGCACAATGCTGGCACAAGTAGGCGTACATGTGTACAGCTGAGTACCACGGTACTCTAGTACACTTTTGGGTATATTACAAGTGCACTTTTTGAACCAAGGGGCTCATTACCTCCCTTTAACAGGCCACAACGGTAGTTTGCTGAAACCAGTATGGATCCCGGTATGTTCCATAGGGTGCACAATGTTGGCACAAGTAGGCGTACATGTGTACAGCTGAGTACCACGGTACTCTAGTACACTTTTGAGTACATTTCAAGTGCACTTTGTGAACCAAGGGGCCCATTACCTCCCTTAAACAGGCCAAAACGGTATTTTGCGGAAACACGTATGGATCACGGTATGTCCGATAGGATGCACAATGTTGGCACAAGTAAGCGTACATCTGTACAGCTGAGTACCACGGTACTATAGTACACTTTTGGGTATATTTCACGTGCACTTTGTTAACCACTGGGTATATTACCTCCCTTTAACAGGCCAAAACGGTAGTTTAATGAAACCAGTATGGATCCCGGTATGTCCCATAGGGTGCACAATGTTGGCACAAGTAGGCGTACATGTGTACAGCTGAGTACCACGGTACTCTAGTACACTTTTGGGTACATTTCAAGTGCACTTTTGTGAACCAAGGGGCCCATTACCTCCCTTAAACAGGCCAAAACGGTATTTTGCTGAAACACGTATGGATCACGGTATGTCCCATAGGGTGCACAATGTTGGCACAAGTAAGCGTACATGTGTACAGCTGAGTACCACGGTACTATAGTACAATTTTGGGTAAATTTCACTTGCACTTTGTTAACTAAGGGGCATATTACCTCCCTTTAACAGGCCAAAACGGTAGTTTAATGAAACCAGTATGGATCCCGGTATTGCAAAAAGGGTGCACAATGTTGGCACAAGTAGGCGTACATGTGTACAGCTGAGTACCACGGTACTCTAGTACACTTTTGGGTACATTTCACGTGCACTTTGTGAACCAAGGGGCCCATTACCTCCCTTTAACATGCAAAAACGGTAATTTGCTGAAACCCGTATGGATCCCGGTGTGTCCCATAGGGTGCACAATGTTGGCACACGTAGGCGTACATGTGTACAGCTGAGGACCACGGTACTCTAGTACACTTTTGGCTACATTTCAAGTGCACTTTGTGAACCAAGGGGCCCATTACCTCCCTTAAACAGGCCAAAACGGTAGTTTTCTGAAACCCATATGGATCCCGGTATGTCCCATAGGGTGCACAATGTTGGCACAAGTAGGCGTACATGTGTACAGCTGATTACCACGGTACTCTAGTACACTTTTGGGTACATTTCAAGTGCACTTTTGTGAACCAAGGGGCCCATTACCTCCCTTAAACAGGCCAAAACGGTATTTTGCTGAAACACGTATGGATCACGGTATGTCCCATAGGGTGCACAATGTTGGCACAAGTAAGCGTACATGTGTACAGCTGAGTACCACGGTACTATAGTACAATTTTGGGTAAATTTCACTTGCACTTTGTTAACTAAGGGGCATATTACCTCCCTTTAACAGGCCAAAACGGTAGTTTAATGAAACCAGTATGGATCCCGGTATTGCAAAAAGGGTGCACAATGTTGGCACAAGTAGGCGTACATGTGTACAGCTGAGTACCACGGTACTCTAGTACACTTTTGGGTACATTTCACGTGCACTTTGTGAACCAAGGGGCCCATTACCTCCCTTTAACATGCAAAAACGGTAATTTGCTGAAACCCGTATGGATCCCGGTATGTCCCATAGGGTGCACAATGTTGGCACACGTAGGCGTACATGTGTACAGCTGAGGACCACGGTACTCTAGTACACTTTTGGCTACATTTCAAGTGCACTTTGTGAACCAAGGGGCCCATTACCTCCCTTAAACAGGCCAAAACGGTAGTTTTCTGAAACCCATATGGATCCCGGTATGTCCCATAGGGTGCACAATGTTGGCACAAGTAGGCGTACATGTGTACAGCTGATTACCACGGTACTCTAGTACACTTTTGGGTACATTTCAAGTGTACTTTGTGAACCAAGGGGTCTATTACCTCCCTTTAACTGGCTAAAACGGTAGTTTGCTGAAACCCGTATCGATCCCGGTATGTCCCATAGGGTGCACAATTGTAACGTGGTGAACAAGTTGTGACTCGACTGGGACTCGAACCCAGGGCCTCTGGTTTACCATGTCAACACTCTACCGACTGAGCTACCAGGCCACACAGTAAAGCCTATCAACTTATTTCACCACAATCTCTACCCGGCTACACACACCCCCTCTACAGAAGAATTCGTCACGAATTCTTACTCAAAGAACACTCCACGAGTTTCTTATTTTAACAAATTATCTTCATATAATTTTCATATAAATCACCTTATGGGTTATTAACGTTGGGCGCCAAATGTAACATGGTGAAAAAGTTGAGACTCGACTGGGACTCGAACCCAGGGTCTCTGGCTTACCATGCCAACACTCTACCGACTGAGCTACAAAGCCACACAGTAAAGCCTATCAACTTATTTCACCACAATCTCTACCAGGATACACAATGTTGGCACAGGTAGGCGTACATGTGTACAGCTGCGTACCACGGTACTCTAGTACACTTTTGGGTACATTACAAGTGCACTTTGTGAACCAAGGGGCCCATTACCTCCCTTTAACAGACCAACACGGTAGTTTGCTGAAACCCGTATGGATCCCAGTATGTCCCATAGGGTGCACAATGTTGGCACACGTAGGCGTACATGTGTACAGCTGAGTACCACGGTACTCTAGTACACTTTTGGGTACATTTCAAGTGCACTTTGTGAACCAAGGGGCCCATTACCTCCCTTAAACAGGCCAAAACGGTAGTTTGCTGAAACCCGCATGGATCCAGGTATGTCCCATAGGGTGCACACTTTTGGCATTAGTAAGCGTACATGTGTACAGCTGATTACCACGGTACTCTAGTACACTTTTGGGTACATTTCAAGTGCACTTTGTGAACCAAGGGGCCCATTACCTCCCTTAAACAGGCCAAAACGGTAGTTTGCTGAAACCCGCATGGATCCCGATATGTCCCATAGGGTGCACAATGTTTGAAAAAGTAGGCATACCTGTGTACAGCTGAGTACCACGATACTCTAGTACACTTTTGGGTACATTTCAAGTGCACTTTGTGAACCAAGGGGTCCATTACATCTCTGTAACAGACCAAAACGGTAGTTTGCTGAAACCCGTATGGATCCCGGTATGTCAAAAAGGGTGCACAAAGTTGGCACAAGTAGGCGTACATGTGTACAGCTGAGTACCACGGTACTCTAGTACACTTTTGGGTGAATTTCAAGTGCACTTTGTGAACCAAGGGGCCCATTACCTCCCTTTAATATGCCAAAACGGTAGTTTGCTGAAACTCGTATGGATCCCGGTATGCCTCATAGGGTGCATAATGTTGGCACAAGTAGGCGTACATGTGTACAGATGAATACCATTAGAGTGCACAATGTTGGCACAAGAAGGCGTACATGTGTACAGCTGAGTATCACGGTACTCAAGTACACATTTGGGAACATTTCAAGTGCACTTTGTGAACCAAGGGGCCCATTACCTCCCTTAAACAGGCCAAAACGGTAGTTTTCTGAAACCCATATGGATCCCGGTATGTCTCATAGGGTGCACAATGTTGGCACAAGTAGGCGTACATGTGTACAGCTGATTACCACGGTACTCTAGTACACTTTTGGGTACATTTCAAGTGTACTTTGTGAACCAAGGGGTCTATTACCTCCCTTTAACTGGCTAAAACGGTAGTTTGCTGAAACCCGTATCGATCCCGGTATGTCCCATAGGGTGCACAATTGTAACGTGGTGAACAAGTTGTGACTCGACTGGGACTCGAACCCAGGGCCTCTGGTTTACCATGTCAACACTCTACCGACTGAGCTACCAGGCCACACAGTAAAGCCTATCAACTTATTTCACCACAATCTCTACCCGGCTACACACACCCCCTCTACAGAAGAATTCGTCACGAATTCTTACTCAAAGAACACTCCACGAGTTTCTTATTTTAACAAATTATCTTCATATAATTTTCATATAAATCACCTTATGGGTTATTAACGTTGGGCGCCAAATGTAACATGGTGAAAAAGTTGAGACTCGACTGGGACTCGAACCCAGGGTCTCTGGCTTACCATGCCAACACTCTACCGACTGAGCTACAAAGCCACACAGTAAAGCCTATCAACTTATTTCACCACAATCTCTACCAGGATACACAATGTTGGCACAGGTAGGCGTACATGTGTACAGCTGCGTACCACGGTACTCTAGTACACTTTTGGGTACATTACAAGTGCACTTTGTGAACCAAGGGGCCCATTACCTCCCTTTAACAGACCAACACGGTAGTTTGCTGAAACCCGTATGGATCCCAGTATGTCCCATAGGGTGCACAATGTTGGCACACGTAGGCGTACATGTGTACAGCTGAGTACCACGGTACTCTAGTACACTTTTGGGTACATTTCAAGTGCACTTTGTGAACCAAGGGGCCCATTACCTCCCTTAAACAGGCCAAAACGGTAGTTTGCTGAAACCCGCATGGATCCAGGTATGTCCCATAGGGTGCACAATTTTGGCATTAGTAAGCGTACATGTGTACAGCTGATTACCACGGTACTCTAGTACACTTTTGGGTACATTTCAAGTGCACTTTGTGAACCAAGGGGCCCATTACCTCCCTTAAACAGGCCAAAACGGTAGTTTGCTGAAACCCGCATGGATCCCGATATGTCCCATAGGGTGCACAATGTTTGAAAAAGTAGGCATACCTGTGTACAGCTGAGTACCACGATACTCTAGTACACTTTTGGGTACATTTCAAGTGCACTTTGTGAACCAAGGGGTCCATTATATCTCTGTAACAGACCAAAACGGTAGTTTGCTGAAACCCGTATGGATCCCGGTATGTCAAAAAGGGTGCACAAAGTTGGCACAAGTAGGCGTACATGTGTACAGCTGAGTACCACGGTACTCTAGTACACTTTTGGGTGAATTTCAAGTGCACTTTGTGAACCAAGGGGCCCATTACCTCCCTTTAATATGCCAAAACGGTAGTTTGCTGAAACTCGTATGGATCCCGGTATGCCTCATAGGGTGCATAATGTTGGCACAAGTAGGCGTACATGTGTACAGATGAATACCATTAGAGTGCACAATGTTGGCACAAGAAGGCGTACATGTGTACAGCTGAGTATCACGGTACTCAAGTACACATTTGGGAACATTTCAAGTGCACTTTGTGAACCAAGGGGCCCATTACCTCCCTTTAACAGACCAAAACGGTAGTTTGCTGAAAACCATATGGACCCAGGTATGTCCTTTAGGGTGCACAATGTTGGCACAAGTAGGCGTACATGTGTACATCTGGGTACCACGGTACTCTAGTACACTTTGGGTACATTTCAAGTGCACTTTGTGAACCAAGGGGCCAATTACCTCCATTTAACAGGCAAAAACGGTAATTTGCAGAAACACGTATGGACCCCGGTATGTCCTATAGGGTGCACAATGTTGGCACAAGTAGGCGTACATGTGTACAGCTGAGTAACACGGTACCCTAGTACACTTTTGGGTACATTTCAAGTGCACTTTGTGAACCAAGGGGCCCATTACCCCCCTTTAACAGGCCAAAACAGTAATTTGCTGAAACCCGTATGGATCTCGGTATGTCCCATAGGGAGCACACTGATGGCACAAGTAGGCGTACATGTGTACAGCTGAGTACCACGACACTCTTGTACACTTTTGGGTACATTTCAAGTGCACTTTGTGAACCAAGGGGCCAATTACCTCCCTTTAACAGGCCAAAACGGTAGTTTGCTGAAACCTGTATGGATCCCGGTATGTCCCATAGGGTGTACAATGTTGGCACAAGTAAGCATACATGTGTACAGCTGAGTACCACGGTACTCTAGTACACTGTTGGGTATATTTCAAGTGCACTTTGTGAACCAAGGGACCCATTACCTCCCATTAACAGGCGTAAACGGTAATTTGCTGAGACCCGTATGGATCCCGGTATTTCCCATAGGGTGCACAATGTTGGCACAAGTAAGCGTACATGTGTACAGCTGAGTACCACGGTACTCTAGTACACTTTTGGGTACATTTCAAGTGAACTTTGTTAAACAAGGGGCCCATTACCTCCGTTTATCAGGCCAAAACGGTGGTTTTCAGAAATCTGTATGGACGCCGGTTTGTCCTATAGGACGCACAATGTTGGCACAAGTAGTCGTACATGTGTACAGCTGTGTTCCACGGTACTCTTATACACTTTTGGGTACATTTCAAGTGCACTTTGTGAACCAAGGGACCCATTACCTCCCTTTAACAGGCCAAAACGGTAGTTTGCAGAAACACGTATGGCCCCCGGTATGTCCTATAGGGTGCATAATATTAGAACAAGTGGGCGTAAATGTGTACAGCTGAGTACCACGGTACTCTAGTACACTTTTGGGTGCATTTCAAGTGCACTTTGTGAACCAAGGGGCCCATTACCTCCCTTTAACAGGCCAAAAGGGTAGTTTGCAGAATCCGGTATGGACCACGGTATGTCCTATACGTTGCACAATGTTGGTACAAGTAGGCGTACATGTGTACAGCTGAGTACCACGGTACTCTAGTACACTTTTGGATACATTTCAAGTGCACTTTGTGAACCAAGGGGCCCATTACCTCCCTTTAATAGGCCAAAACGGTAGTTTGCAGAAACCCGTATGAACCCCGGTATGTCCTATAGGGTGCACAATGTTGGCACTTGAAAGCGTATATGTGTACAGCTGAGGACCACGGTACTCAAGTACACTTTTAGGTTCATTTCAAGTGCACTTTGTGAACTAAGGGGCCATTTACCTCCCTTTAACAGGTCAAAACGGTAGTTTGCAGAAACCCGTATGGACCCCGGTATGTCCCATAGGGTGCATAATGTTGGCACAAGAAAGCGTACATGTGTACAGCTGAGTATCACGGTACTCAAGTGCACTTTTCGGTACATTTCAAGTGCACTTTGAGAATCAAGGAGCTCATTACCTCCCTTTAACCGGCAAAAACCATAGTTTTGAGTAACTCGTTTGGACCCCGGTATGTCCTATAGGGTGTGCAATGTTGGCACAAGTAGGCGTACATGTGTACAGCTTAGTACCATGGTACTCTAGTACACTTTTGGGTACATTTCAAGTGCAATGTTTGTACCAAGCGGCCCATTACCTCCCTTTAACATTCCAAAACGGTGGTTGGCAGAAACCCGTATGGACCCCGGTATGTCCTAGAGGGTGCACAATGTTGGCACAAGTAGGCGTACATGTGTACAGCTGAGTACTACGGTACTCTAGTATACCTTTGGGTACTTTTCAAGTGCAGTTTGTGAACCAATGGGCCCACTACCTCCCTTTAACAGGCCAAAACGGTAGTTTGCAGAAACTCGTATGGACCCCGGTATGTCCTATAGGGTGCACAATGTTGGCACAAATAGGCGTACATCTGTTCAGCTGAGTACCACGGTACTCAAGTACACTTTTGGGTGCATTTCAAGTGCACTTTGTGAACCAAGGGGCCCATTACCTCCCTTTAACTGGCCAAAACGGTAGTTTGCAGAAACCCGTATGGACCCCGGTATTTCCTATAGGGTGCACAAGGTTGGCACAAGTAGGCGTACATGTGTACAGCTGAGTTCCACGGTAATCTAGTACACTTTTGGGTACATTTCAAGTGCACTTTGTGAACCAAGGGGCCCAGTACCTCCCTTTAACAGGCCAAAACGGTAGTTTGCAGAACCCCGTATGGACCCCGGTATGTCCTATAGGGTGCACAATGTTGGCACAAGTAGGCGTACATGTGTACAACTGCTGAGTACCACGGTACTCTAGTACACTTTGGGGAACATTTCAAGTGCATTAAGTGAACGAAGGCCATTACCTCCCTTTAACAGGCCAAAACGGTAGTTTGCAGAAACCCGTATGGACCCCGGTATGTTCTATAGGGTGTACAGTGTTGGCACAAGTAGGCGTACATGTGTACAGCTGAGTACACGGTACACTAGTACACTTTTGGGTATATTTTAAGTGCACTTTGAGAACCAAGGGGCCCATTACCTCCCTTTAACAGGTCAAAACTGTAGTTTGCAGAAACCCGTACGGACAATGTGTGTACAAGTACGCCTTCAGTGCACGTACATGTGTACCAGGGTATACTATGTTGACATGTTGGTACATTCCAGTGCCCCTTGTCAACACAGTGGGCCACAGGCGCTCAATGTGTGCACAAGTACGCCTTCTGTTCACGTAAATGTGTACCGATGTATACTATTTTGAAAGGTTGGTACATTCCAGTGCACCATGTGAATACAGGGGGCCACTGCCACTGTCAGCACCTTTAATATGCCAAAGCGGTACTTTGCAGAATCCCGTATGGACCCAGGTATGTCTCATAGGTGCACTATATGTGCACAAGTACGCCTTCTGTGCACGTAAATGTGTACCACGGTACACTACGTTGACATGTTGGTACATTCCAGTGCCTCTTGCGAACACAGGTGGCTACTGGTAGCACCTTCAACATGCCAAAGCGCTACTTTGCAGAATCTCGTATGGGCCCAGGTATTTCCCATGGGTGACATTGTGTGCTCAAGTATGCCTTTTGTGCACGTAAATGTGTATCACGGTACACAATGTTGACATGTTGGTATATTCCAGTTGCCCTTGTGAACAGAGGGGGCCACTGGCAGCACCTTTAACATGCCAAAGCGCTACTTTGCAGAATCTCGTATGGGCCCCGGTATTTCCCATGGGTGACATTGTGTGCTCAGGTATGCCTTTTGTGCACGTAAATGTGTACCACGGTACACAATGTTGACATGTTGGTATATTCCAGTTGCCCTTGTGAACAGAGGGGGCCACTGGCAGCACCTTTAACATGCCAAAGTGGTACATTGAAGAATCCCGTATGGACCCGGTATGTCCCATGGGTGACATTGTGTGCTCAGGTATGCCTTTTGTGCACGTAAATGTGTATCACGGTACACAATGTTGACATGTTGGTATATTCCAGTTGCCCTTGTGAACAGAGGGGGCCACTGGCAGCACCTTTAACATGCCAAAGTGGTACTTTGAAGAATCCCGTATGGACCCGGTATGTCCCATGGGTGCACAATGTGTGCACAAGTACGCCTTCTGAGCACGTAAATGTGTACCGAGGTACACTATGTTGACATGTTGGTACATTCCAGTGCCCCTTGTGAACATAGTGGGGGGGGGGGCACTGGCAGAACCTTTAACATGCCTAAGCGGTACTTTGCAGAAACCCGTATGGACCCCGGTATGTCCCATGGGGGCACAATGTGTGCACAAGCATGCCTTCTGTGCACATAAATATTTTTGACATGTTGGTACAGTGCACCATGTGAACACAGTGGGCCACTGCCACTGTCAGCACCTTCAATATGCCAAAGCGGTACTTTGCAGAATCCCGTATGGACCCAGGTATGTCTCATAGGTGCACAATGTGTGCACAAGTACGCATTCTATGCACGTAAATGTGTACCACGGTACACTATGTTGACATGTTGGTACATTCCGGTGCCCCTTGTGAACAACCTGGGCCGCTGGCAGCACTTTTAATATGCTCAAGCGGTACTTTGCAGAAACCCGTATGTACCCCGGTATGCCCCATAGGTGCACAATGTGTGCACAAGTACGCCTTCTGTGCACGTAAATTTGTACCACGGTACACTATGTTGACATGTTTGTACATTCCAGTGCCCCTTGTGAACACCCTGGGCCGCTGGCAGCACCTTTAATATGCTAAAGCGGTACTTTGCAGAAACCCGTATGTACCCCGGTATGTCCCATAGGTGCACAATGTGTGCACAAGTACGCCTTCTGCGCACGTAAATTTGTACCACGGTACACTATGTTGACATGTTAGTACATTCCAGTGCCCCTTGTGAACACAATAGGGTTACTGGTAGCACCTTTAACATGCCAAATCAGTACTTTGCAGAATCCCGTATGGGCCCCGGTGTGTCCCATGTGTGACACTGTATGTACAAGTACGACTTCTGTGCACGTAAATGTGTACCACGGTACACTATGTTGACATGTTGGTACATTCCAGTGCCCCTTGTGAAGACCCTTGGCCGCTGGCAGCACCTTTAATATGCTAAAGCGGTACTTTGCAGAAACCCGTATGTACCCCCGTATGTCCCGTAGGTGCACAATGTGTGCACAAGTACGCCTTCTGTGCACGTAAATTTGTACCACGGTACACTATGTTGACATGATGGTACATTCCAGTGCCCCTTGTGAACACGCTGTGCCGCCGGCAGCACCTTTAATATGCTAAAGCGGTAATTTGCAGAAACCCGTATGGACCACGGTATGTCCCATAGGTGCACAACGTGTGCACACGTACGCACATGTACGCCTTCTGTGCACGTAAATGTGTACCACGGTACACTATGTTGACATGTTGGTATATTCCAGTTGCCCTTGTGAACAGAGGGGGCCACTGGCAGCACCTTTAACATGCCAAAGTGGTACATTGAAGAATCCCGTATGGACCCGGTATGTCCCATGGGTGACATTGTGTGCTCAGGTATGCCTTTTGTGCACGTAAATGTGTATCACGGTACACAATGTTGACATGTTGGTATATTCCAGTTGCCCTTGTGAACAGAGGGGGCCACTGGCAGCACCTTTAACATGCCAAAGTGGTACTTTGAAGAATCCCGTATGGACCCGGTATGTCCCATGGGTGCACAATGTGTGCACAAGTACGCCTTCTGAGCACGTAAATGTGTACCGAGGTACACTATGTTGACATGTTGGTACATTCCAGTGCCCCTTGTGAACATAGTGGGGGGGGGGGCACTGGCAGAACCTTTAACATGCCTAAGCGGTACTTTGCAGAAACCCGTATGGACCCCGGTATGTCCCATGGGGGCACAATGTGTGCACAAGCATGCCTTCTGTGCACATAAATATTTTTGACATGTTGGTACAGTGCACCATGTGAACACAGTGGGCCACTGCCACTGTCAGCACCTTCAATATGCCAAAGCGGTACTTTGCAGAATCCCGTATGGACCCAGGTATGTCTCATAGGTGCACAATGTGTGCACAAGTACGCATTCTATGCACGTAAATGTGTACCACGGTACACTATGTTGACATGTTGGTACATTCCGGTGCCCCTTGTGAACAACCTGGGCCGCTGGCAGCACTTTTAATATGCTCAAGCGGTACTTTGCAGAAACCCGTATGTACCCCGGTATGCCCCATAGGTGCACAATGTGTGCACAAGTACGCCTTCTGTGCACGTAAATTTGTACCACGGTACACTATGTTGACATGTTTGTACATTCCAGTGCCCCTTGTGAACACCCTGGGCCGCTGGCAGCACCTTTAATATGCTAAAGCGGTACTTTGCAGAAACCCGTATGTACCCCGGTATGTCCCATAGGTGCACAATGTGTGCACAAGTACGCCTTCTGCGCACGTAAATTTGTACCACGGTACACTATGTTGACATGTTAGTACATTCCAGTGCCCCTTGTGAACACAATAGGGTTACTGGTAGCACCTTTAACATGCCAAATCAGTACTTTGCAGAATCCCGTATGGGCCCCGGTGTGTCCCATGTGTGACACTGTATGTACAAGTACGACTTCTGTGCACGTAAATGTGTACCACGGTACACTATGTTGACATGTTGGTACATTCCAGTGCCCCTTGTGAAGACCCTTGGCCGCTGGCAGCACCTTTAATATGCTAAAGCGGTAATTTGCAGAAACCCGTATGGACCACGGTATGTCCCATAGGTGCACAACGTGTGCACACGTACGCACATGTACGCCTTCTGTGCACGTAAATGTGTACCACGGTACACTATGTTGACATGTTGGTACATTCCAGTGCCCCTTGTGAACACAGGGGGCTACTGGCAGCAGCTTTAACATGCCAAAGCGGTACTTTGCAGAATCCCGTATGTGCACCGGTATGTCCCATGGGTGCACAATGTTTGCACAAGTATTCCTTCTGTGCACGTCAATATGTACCACGGTACACTATGTTGACATGTTGGTACATTCCAGTGCCCCTTTTGAACACAGGGGGCCACTGGCAGCACCTTTAGCATGCCAAAGCGGTATGGACCCCGGTATGTCCCATGGGTGCACAATGTGTACACGAGTACGCATTCTGTGAACGTAAATGTGTACCACGGTGCATGATGTTAAAATGTTGGTACATTCCAGTGCCCCTTGTCAACATAGGGTGCCACATGCGACACCTTTAACATGCCAAAAAGGTACTTTGCAGAATCCGGTATGGACCCCGGTATGACCCATGGGTGCACAATGTGTGCACAAGTACACCTTCTGTGCACGTAAATGTGTACCACGGTACACTATGTTGGCAGCACCTTTTATATGCCATAGCGGTACTATGCAGAAACCCATATGGACCCCGGTATGTCCCATTGCGGCACAATGTGTACACAAGAATGCCTTCTGTGCACCTAAATGTGTACCACGGTACACTATGTTGACATTTTGGTACATTCAAGTGCCCCTTGTGAACACAGGGGGCCACTGGCAGCACCTTTAACATGCCAATGTGGTACTTTAAAGAATCCCATATGGACCCCGGTATGTCCCATTGGTGCACAAATTGTGCACAAGTACGACTTCTGTTCACGTAAATGTTTGCCATGGTACACTATGGTGACAGGTTGGTACATTCAAGTGCCCCTTGTAAACACAGTGGGGGACTGGCAGCACCTTTAACATGCCAAAGCGGCACTTTGCAGAATCCCGTATGGACCCCGGTATGTCCCATGTGTACACTATTTTGACATGTTGGTACATTCCAGTGCCCCTTGTGAACACATGGTTCCACTGGCTGCACCTTTATCATACCAAAGAGGTACTTTGCAGAAACCCGTATGTACCCCGGTATTTCCCATGGGTGCACAATGTGTGCACAAGTACGCCTTCTGTGCACGTAAATGTGTATCACGGTACACTTTGTTGACATGTTAGTACATTCCAGTGCCCCTTCTGAAAACATGGGGGCACTGGCAGCACCTTTAACGTGCCAAAGCGGTACTTTGCAGAAACCCGTATGGACCCCGCTATGTCCCATGGGTTCACAATGTGTGCACAGGTACGCCTTCTGTGCACGTAAATGTGTACCACGGTACACTGTGTTGACATGTTTGTACATTCCTGTGCCCCTTCTGAACACAGGGGACCAATGGCAGCACCTTTAACATGCCAAAGCGGTACTTTGCAGAAACCCGTTTGGACCCCGGTATGTCCCATGGGTGCACAATGCGTGCACAAGTACGCATTCTGTGCACATAACTGTGCACCACGGTACTCTAAGTTGACATGTTGGTACAATCCAGTGCCCCTGGTGAACAAATGGTCCACTGGCGGTACCTTTAACATGTCAAAACTGTAATTTGCAGAATCTCGCATGGACCACAGTATGCCCCAATGGTGCATAATGTGTTCACAAGTACGCCTTCTGTGCACGTAAATGTGTACCTCGGTACACTATGTTGACATGTTAGTACATTCCGGTGCCCCTTTTAAACACAGGGGGCCACTGGCAGCACCTTTAACATGCTAAAAATAAACTTTGCAGAAACCCGTATGGACCACGGTATGTCCCATGGGTGCACAATGTGTGCACATGTACGCCTTCTGTGCACGTAAATGTGGACCATGGTACACTATGTTGACATGCTGGTACATTCCAGTGCCCCTTGTGAACACAGGGGGCTACTGGCAACACCTTTAACATGCCAAAGCGGTACTTTGAAGAATCCCGTATGGACCCCGGTATGTCCCATAGGTGCACAATGTGTGCACAAGTACGCCTTCTGTGAAGGTAAATGTGTACTACGGTACACTATGTTGACATGTTGGTACATTCCAGTGCCCCTTGTGAACACAGGGGGGCACTGGCAGCACCTTTAACATGCCAAAGCGGTACTTTGCAGAAACCCGTGTGAACCTCGGTATGTCCCATGGGTGCACAATGTGTGCACAAGTACGCCTTCTGTACACGTAAATATGTACCACGGTACACTATGTACGTATATTCCAGTGTCCCTTGTGAACACAGGGGGCCACTGGCAGCACCTTTAACATGACAAAGCGGTACTTTGCAGAAACCCGTATTGACCCCGTTATGTCCCATGGGTGCACAATGAGTACACAAGTGCGCCTTCTGTGCGCGTAAATGTGAACCATGGTGCATTATGTTGACATGTTGGTACATTCCAGTGCCCCTTGTGAACACAGGGGCCACTGGCAGAACCTTTAACATGCCAAAGCGGTACTTTGCAGAATCCCGTATGGACCCCGGTATGTCCCATGGGTGCACAATGTGTGCACAAGTACGCCTTCAGTGCACGTAAATGTGTATCACGGTACATTATGTTGACATGTTGGTACATTCTAGTGCCCCTTGTGAACACAGGGGGGGGGGGGACTGGCAGCACCTTTAACATGTCAAAGCGGTACTTTGCAGAATCCGGTATGTACCGGGTATGTCCCATGGCTGCATAATGTGTGCACAAATACGCCTTATGTACACGTAAATGTGTACCACGGTACACTATGTTGATATGTTGGTACAGTCCAGTGCCCCTTGTGAACACAGGAGGCCACTGGCAGCACCTTTAACATGCCAAAGCGGTAATTTGAAAAAAACTATGGAACCCGGTATGTCCCATGGGTGCACAATATGTGCACAAGTAAGCATTCTGTGCACGTTAATGTGTACCACGGTACACTATGTTGACATGTTTGTACATTCCAGTGCCCCTTGTGAACACAGGGGGCCACTGGCAGCACCTTTAACATGCCAAAGCCGTACACAATACCACCGATTTGATAAAACCATATTAAACCCCTACGACATCGTTGGGGCATATTGTTTATGGTTTCTCTGTCTCACAGACAGTCTGTATGCGTGCTTGTCTGTGTGTGTCGCTCTGTCCACAACCTTAACCTAACTGCATGTGATAGAGAACTCATAGTTGACATGTGTATTCAAATTAAGAATATACATGTATTTTGCTTAATTGGTACAACTTGTGTGCGTGTGTGTATGTGTGTTTGTGTGTGATCATGTAACCACAGGACAGTTGGGACTTTAATCAGGATGAACAGCAACGAATGAGGACCGTCCTCAATTGTCAAAATTATTAATATGCTTCAAAATCTCTATTTTAATCTAAGCGTGTAATAAACTTCTCGACTCGAAATATCACATTTTCAACCCGAGTCAGGTAGTGTGATAGAGTCTGGGGTGTCAGGAAGTTTTTAGAGACATATATGTGCATTTCACGAGTATTTAGCTGTTAATTAACGTTATTCAGCATGTTTGAAACTGCAGCACATAATATCTTTGAAAATAGAACATTCTTCGGTGTGTAAAAGTAGGAAATAACAAATTAGTACAAAATTAGTAGAGATATTCGTCACCTTATTGTGGTTATATATTAGAATTCGAAATCCCGAACGTAAAGATCTATTACGATTAGTATTAATTTATTATTTAGTCGCATTACATTCGTATTACGGTCGCCAGGGAATTTTCCTTAAAATACCCAAACTTCAGTCATCCGCATGAGTAGTAACGAACGCACTATGAAATATCCGGACGCCACTCTCACTGCTCAGTACTATAGTCCTTTGTGATTTTATTGTTGTTAGTTTGTTTGTTTTTAACAGTATTTAAGACATATCGCGACGTCCAGCTAATTTCTGGTAGAGGAAGACACGAGATGCCCTTTATACACACTTTTTCAGGTACAAAAAGCAAACTGGCAGAACTACCGACCTTCCGTAAGCTTTTTGTATTCTTTGCGAAGCAATAGAATACAAAGGTGGCGTTCCACAGCCTAACCCATGGTACCCTCGCCGGCCTGACAAAATAGTGCATTTTACTGATCTGCATTCGATGGATACAAAGGGTATTTAATAAAGTGGCATCCGGAACCAATCGTGGTATACTATAATCTGACATGAAAATGCCTCGTAACATAAACTGCGGCTTAGTATGTGCAAAAATCAACAAAACCGACAAAATATAGCAATGTGTAAGAAGGGCGCACGGATATACAAAATAACAGGCACATGAAGAAATCACGTGGAAAATACTCAATGAATAAAGAAGCGTGAGTCGGATGACCTTATACAAGCGATTAGGTAATCACGCCCATAACTGTGAGTGGTCAGTGTGATAATAAGTATAGTGGGAAACGGCTAAAGTGTCAGCTGCAACTGTATCATCAACTGGATAGAGTGTCAATGCCTTCCCTTATAGATACGCAATTCCATGCTAAAGCGAACTTATTCGATATCAGATTGATACCATGCAAAGAATACTGCAGCGTCTACAACGCTTTGATTATCATTGTTGTTGTTAGATGCATGTCCTTTATCTGGTTAATTTGTATGTCCAAGGTTCGGAAACAAATTGCCATTGGATGTGTTACCGGTACAGCTTTGAATGATAACCAATCAATCAAATATTCAAATGAAAAAAATAGAAGACGATTCCGGCAATGCATTTGCGTCAGTATCACCATAATTGTCACCGTTTGTTATGAGAAAACTTTATCATAAGTACATTACACACAGAAAAACAACAGCCGAAAACATGCCATAAAGAATGCTGTTAGGTTGTATTTAAACGTGAGAAAAATGAATAATCATCAAGTAAATACATTTTATACTTTTTATCGTCTCATATATTACACTTGGATGTTTGGTGCGGTTAAAATTATACCGTTCCTTGACATAATGTGTGTATACCCATACTCCGACCTCTAAACCGATATCACGTTTTAATCAAGGATTGTCCTTTTAATATATATTTAAGTTTACATTTAACAATATATTGCAAAATGACAAACAGTGCAGACCCTTATCAGAGGGCTCATGCAGGAGCCATGTGATCAAGGTATACAGTGTTTACTTGAGACAAGTGTACTCTTTAGAGGTACATTGTTTTAATGTTTTGTATCACTCTCCCAATTTGACCTGAGACTCGATTAACCCTTTCCCCGTTCTATGTTTATTTCATTTTTCAGTACCTACTGCATATTGATGGCCAAAGTAGTTATAATGAAATATGGAAGGTGGAACATTGTAGCCATTTTAGAAATTAAAGATACATATCTTTCAAATTATGTTAGCAAACAGAGTAGACCCTGATCAGACGGCTCCTCTAGGAGCCGTCATATCTGGGTCTACTCTGTTTGAAAATGCGTGAAAACGCGTTTGTTTATGTGAAGGAAAGGATTAATCTTCGGCGTGTTTATCGGGATTGTTAGTAATACTCCGTGACAAAATATAACAAAACAAAACTCGGTATTACTCGAATGTGTTAATATATTTGAGCAACTTTATATCAATACAAATACATTTCGACACATGTGTCGTGCTTCAATCCAATGTCTGAGATTAAAAATCTAAACTGTATGTGTCTATCACTCTAATTTTCATGAATGTCTAGTTGTACTTTACGAACAGAGCGCCTATGAAGATTACATTTAACGTATGTAAGCAGTGTATACCCAGATCAGAGGGCTTCTAAATGAGACCTCTGGTTAGAGTATGCACTATTTGACATTATGCAAGGAACTGTTACAAAACCCTAAATAATCCTTGATAGTCCAGACTTTAATGGACGCTGGACTTGTCCATTTAAAGTTTCAGGAGTGAATGAGTTAAGATAATTTTTATAAGTAAATTACAAAATACGAATCCATGTTAGGAAAAATGTTAAAATCTGAAAATGTAGAATTATTAGAAAAGCAGTCATTTTATGCGTTTTAATGAAAATTTGTTTTCAAATATCACGTTTGAATGATCAGTTCGATTTCAATGTTTATACCATATGTGCTTTGTACCGATACAGAACCAATTTGGAATTTGAAACTGTATAATTTAAAATTACTCTCTTCTGTATCTCGGTATAATATATGCATTCTCTACCCTACCCTTTAGCTCATTGACCCCAGAGAATTGAAATGGAAAATTCCATTTTCCAGTAAAATCTAGACCATTTCTACAATTTAGGATTTTGATAATATATTGACAAAAGACAAATCGTGTAGCCCAAGATCAGAGGGTTCACGCAGGACGCCTCTGACATCGGTCAAAGTACAGACTCAGATCAGAGCGCTCGTGCAGGAACCATCTGATTTCGGTCTACGCTGTTTGCATAGAACAAATGCACTCTTCACAGTTACACTGTTTGAAAATGGAAACTATGTCGCTATGATCGATTGTATTAATATATATTTGTAACTTTAAAAAGGCAAACACCTTTGCTCAAAAATGTGAATTAAAATAACAGTCATAACCGGTCGTACGGCCACCGTAAAGGGGTCATTTCACCGAGAAATCTTCCCGGAAGACTGAGCTGCGATCTCAGAGCGTGGCTTGGTCGCCGCAGGTCGCACGTAGTCGACAGTTGACCGAGGGTTGGTCGTGCCTTGGTCTCCCGTGGTCGCACATGGTCGAGGATTGGTCTCCCGGAAAAAACAGATCGTAGCTCGGTGTTTTTGACATGTCAAAAAACCGAGCCTCGACCTAGAAGTCGCACGGAGAGCGTCGAAAGAGCGAGCGAAATCGAGGAAATAACGCATTGGTCGTGAGACAATCGAAACTAGAGCGGGGATGAGCGAGGCTCAGTCTTCTCGAGCGAGAACTGGTCGCGCGAATGGTCGTGCTGCTCGATCCCTGCTCGATCCGTGCGATCTAGCTTCGCTCTTTTGCGATTAAGTCTCACTCCGCGCGACCTGTCCCAGACCTTCCCTAGACCCGTACGTTCCATATTATTTCCATTGGCGACCTCTGTGCGCTTAAGCTTCAACCAAATAAGATCGACCCTCGCTTAACTTGAGGTTCTATAGATCTTCTATAGTTAGTGTCCATCTTTGCAATTCAAGGCCCACCCTGGCCAAAAGTTCGTCAAACATCTCCGGGGGCATACGGAGATAGGTCCGGTATAGGTAGCTTCATCTCCCAGCCTCAGTTCCGTCATGAGGGAGGTGTACTGACAATAATGTTCCCTCTGGTGTTCACGCAGCTCCTTTTCAGCATGGTTAGCATAACCAGAGAGTCTTGCTGCAATTTCAGGGCATGGTGCTGTAATACAATAGCATGATGCAGAGCGATTGGGTCCATGTTATCCCTTCGGAGACTGGTCAAAAACTGATGGTCGGCCAACGATCGCCGGCCATTGTTTAACGATCGCAGTGGGTCGCGCGCAAATCCGTGCAACCAAAACCAATGTGCGCGTAGCTCGGGAGAGACTCTGTCGAGAAAAGATCGAGAGTTGGTCGTCTGATCGAGGCTAGAACGTTCGAGATCGCATCTAAATCGTATTGATCGAGGGTACATTGCAACTCGTACGTAGCTAGATCGGCCGGGAACGAGTCTTGGTCGGCCGAGGTCGCGCGCTTGCGAGGATAGGTCGCCGAGAGATCGAGGCAATGTCGCAGATTGGTCGAACAGAACGAACCTTGATCGTGTCAAGATCGCTTCAGATCGAGTGGATAGACGTAGGTAGAGCGTATATAGAGCGTGTGTAGAGCGTATAGGACGTATATAGAGCGTACACATCGAAGGTCAAACGAGCTAACATCGAACATAGAGCGTGCACAAAACATAATGGGGTAGGTCGCACGGTTTTTGCCCGCGAATATGGGAAAACCGAGCTGCGATTAAGGTCGTGCGTGGTCGCGTGCGACTTTTCCAGGTCGTACTCGGTGAAATGATCCCATAAGGTGTATCCACGACAAAACGCACAGGAACGAACGAGTCACACACGATCGTCTTGCGTTATTTTAGGCCACCGCGATCGTTAAATACCACTGGCGACCTATGAGACCTCTGAAACCGGCGATCGTCTGCGATTGCCGGCGACTAAATTCCAAAAACTGATTCGCAGTCACATTGGCGATTCATCTGCGACCACCGAGGTGTGCGGTGGTGTAGTGGTAACGCGCTTGACTATCAGCCGGTAGTTCAAATCCCGGTCCCTCCCGGAAATTTCAGAGATGCTTTTCAGTGTCTCCCATCTCCTCCCCACCCAGGGGTTAAATGGGTACCTGTGAGGGTCACTAGCCGGTTCTGCGGCTGCATGATTGCGCCATATGTTAGCAGTGCTTAATATTGTAGGCGAATGACTCAATGACCAGGGGAATAAATGTACAGTCGGCTGAACGGTCATTCGGACTGAAAGTAGACTATAACTAGGTACTTTACTTTTTTACTTTACCGTAAGACAGGTTGTTGACGATCGTGCGCCAAGTCACTGGTATTCGTACGAAGGTTCCACAATCTCTTCCGACCTGTTGCGTGGTCACGTGGTCTATGCCTAGTCGCGGATAATCTCTAGGCAGTCGTTGGTTATCGCACGACAGTCGTAAGTAATTGTAAAAAGGTCGCTGGTAGTCGTACGATTGTAGGGAAGATCACCAACGATCAGTTAAAGATTGTTGGAGACATTCGTACGACGATCGCACGAATAGCTAAAATCCTCTAATGTTACCTCTTAAAGAATACCGGGGACCAGTTCGATCGTAAGGAGGTTGTTGTGCATGATTAACAACCTCTCTGCGACTGAAATTTGTCGCACGACAAGAAACGATTACCAACGATTACTGAAGACCATCCGCGATTATCAGTGACTTGTTGTACGACCTTCGTACGAATATCGGTGACAAGAGGTCGCTAGAAATCGTAAACAGGTCATACGTGGTCGTAGGCCAGGTGGGACTGTGCCCTGAGGTTGTTGTACATGATCAACAACCTCTCTACGACTGAAATACGAATGAAATTGGTCGCACGATTGGAAACGATTACCAACGATTACTGAAGAAGACAACCTGCGATTAACAGTGACCTGTCGCGCGACCTTCGTACGAATATCGGCGACCAGAAGTCGCTAGCAATCGTAAACAGGTCTTAAGGAGTCGTAAGGCCTAGTGGGACTGGGCCTTTACTGGTCGTGAGATGAAAAACAAAGTTTGTCCAAGACTCACGTTGCCCAGCATTAAAGATCTAGTCCGCTGCTTCAGAACGATCTAGTCCGCTGCTTCAGAACGAGCACAGCATATTCTTAAGTCCTGTTACTTCCACTAGTTCCTCATGCAAAGCCACACCTTACAACTGTCAGCAAGCACAGGTGGGAGAACATCCATTGTGTATGGTGATTGAAAAGTGTCATAATTATGGTGCTGATAAGGCTAATTCTTTATATGTGTCCTAATGAACGTAGTGCATCGATCAAACCTTCAATCCGCATGGTTATCTCTCTGTCCGTTCGTCTATCTGGACATAGCATCCGGGCAGGTGGAAGAGCAAGGTATTTACATCAGAACTATGACGACCATTTTGAAACGGTCATATCCCTCATTCGAGTAGTCTACTTTTATTATCAATGAATAAGTAGAGCTCTATACATTTGTACTTTAAATTAAACTGTATTGAGATATCTAAATAATGTACTTTAATAGCTCAAATCTGAAAAAATCATATGAATGGCCGCTTCAGTAGACGCCCCAAATCCAATTTTCACCAACTCGCTTTCCTAATAAACTTAAAATATAGATGGAGTAAATGCATGGCGGCCAGATAAAGCTTCCTATAGATTAACTAAAACACATAAAACTTTTTCGTATTGTACTCACGTTCTTCTCATTTGGTAAATGTTGTGCCACTTGTGCGCATTGCTAAAAATGGTGGCCATTTGAATTTCTCAACCGGGCAAAACTAGCTGACTTGCGCATGCGCAAAAGGCATCGAGTGTTAAATCGAATGGTTAAAAAAGATGCAGTTTTAAAATGAGCTATACACACTCGAGAAAATGGTAGGAATCGGGCGGAAATGGGACCTATTGAGTTTAGAAGTTTATTATACGTTTTGATAGAAAATAGAGATTTTGAAGCATATTTATAATTTTTCAAAATGAGGACGGCCCCAATCGTCCAAGATGTCCTCATTCGTTGCTGTTCACCCTGATGACTGTCCTCATTGCCATGTGGTTGCATGAGCACACACACACGCACGCACGCACGCACACACGCGCACACACACACAGATAAATAAAAACACCCCTAAAAAAACCCCCCAAAAAAACAAGAACAAAGAATCAAACTTTCCCACCAAACCCTTTGGTGTTACCACTTTTTAGATTCGACTCAAAGAAACGATTCTAAAGAGTGGTCACAACAACAGACACACCCAAACAAAAACAACAACCGTACAGCATGTAAAAAACCAATCCGTACCCCCTCCCCCCCCCCCCAATCAAACAATAAACCACAACCTCCAAACTATTATATATATCTCACTGCTTCAGAAATGCGCACAATTTCTGTTAGTGTATATATGTGTGGGCGACAAATATTTATAGGTGAGATTGTGATAGATCGCATTGCTCTGGCAAGTTTTATGAGAGAGAGAGAGAGAGAGAGAGAGAGAGAGAGAGAGAGAGAAGGGAGAGAGAACAACATTCGTATTGATAGGAGAACAGAGAGAAAATACAGGTAAAAAAAATACAGACAGGCAGACAGACAGGCGTACATACATATACAATGGGATAAAGTTAGGTAGGAAGGCAGAAAATGAATAACAGAGGAATCATGTCATTACCCGTTATAAACATGCGCGTTGGAGTGGTTCCTGGAGAACTTGCACTTTTACATACGTAACTGCACAGCTGTCTTACACAGCAACAAATCCAGATGGGTTTTTGCATCCTTCGCAGATACTAGACTGATGTCTCATAACAGAAAGCACCTAGACGAAGTGTCGCTGAGTGCCTGATTAGCATCACGTATATACAGTAAAATCTCGATAACGAGAACCCTCAAACAAGTAGTATTACTGGTCTTTAACCCATTACCTCATATGCTATTTTTAGATCCAACCGCTTTTAATAAATCAACCGAAAAGGAGCATTAATTAGAGAAAAGGAAAATTTCAGAATTTTGTAGTTTGAAACCATTGTGATAAATAGAGCATTTGCTCCTATAGGAGCAAATGCTCTATTTATCACAATGGTTTCAACAGATGACTTTTTTTTCAGATGTGCCAAAAGGCGTCAATATGAGGGAATGGGTTAAGACAAGTGGCGAATTTACGAAATTATATAGATCTGATTCTACAGTTTCTTTTATGTCCAAAACGTCTTGTGTCCATACGCTATTATAACACATTAATCTAATTAATATTCATGACGTTATTATTTCTTACATTGATATTCATGGAGGAAAGGGTTAATGCATCCACTTTACTAAAAACTCTCAATTCGTCCTTACTAAAATTGGCGTAAATGAGGTTTAACTCTTTCCCTGATGAATATTCATAAAGCAAATAATGACGTCATGAACATTAATAAGATTATTTTTTATAATGGCATATGAGCACAGGACATTTTGGCTCAGGCAGAAGCTGTAGAATCGGATCTATATATATTACACCATAAGCAAACAGAGCAGACCCAGGTCAGAGGTTCCTATAGGAGCCGTCTGATATGGGTTTACTCTGTTTGCAGATGCGTCAAAAATCGCCTACATAAGGGAAAGGGTTAGCTGTAACTGGCACAGCAGCATTTCGCAATCGTAGTACTAAAATAGCTTTGATTTATTCATTCCCTCATAGGCTATTTTAGATACAACCTCTTTGAATAAATCTACCGAAAAGGAGCATTAACTAGAGAAAAGGATTTTTTTTAGAATTTTGCAGTTTGAAACCATTGTGATAAATAGAGCATTTGCTCCTATTGGAGCAAATGCTCTATTTATCACAATGGTTTCACAAAGTGACTTTTACAGGGCGAGGGTACCCTTTGATCACATTCTGTCATAAAACTAATTACTTTGATACAATGATACAAGTGTTGGTTTAATAATATCAGAAAGGGAGAAGCCGGTTTTGATTATTCATCAAATCAAGAATTAATGAACATGTATAGTAAAACCGCTATAAACTGGAAGCCAAATTTATTATAAATACCGGTCTTAGAGACAGGCGGCAGCTTAATGCAGGGTGAAAGTCATGCAGAGAGCTCCTCTAGGAGCATTAATTTCACCCTGCATTAAGCAGCCACCTGCCTAAAGGTATCTAAATTCTTCTCTAATAGAAATTCCGCTTTAGATGGGGTTTACTGTATTGCGTGTCGTGACTCACAGTAGACCTCGACTGCTGCTAAGCAATGTTACTCGGCGTCTTATCTCGACCCAAACTGTTTGCAAAGATAATCACATATATTCGCGACAGGCAGCGTTTTTACCGAGCTGAGAAACGCCTATAATTAAGACATTTCGTGCAATCCTTGTATATATGACGCCAGGTCAGCAATCCTGATCAGATTTTACTAACTGCACTCACATTCAGACTAAGGGATCTAAACACGCAGACACGGCACTGTGAAGCAGACGACAAACGTTTGAAAGGTTACAAAAAGTCCCCAATGTTTTCATATGTACTAACGACAGTTATTGTAGGCTGTGTTACAGTAGTTAGGGGATTCTATGCGCACCAGCGAAAAAATTATATATTCGCATGATGAGAGAATCATAACTCAGAGCTCTAGAGAGCGAGCGAGTGGAGATATTGGAAAACAGGAACGGTAATCCTGAGCCAATCTTTGATGCAAGTTCCAGTGCTGCATTTATGTCATCAAAATATCCGAAATGGCTGCCGACAGAGAGGTACGTACTGTATTTCACTCGAGGTTGTGTATATTTCTGTCACTGTTAAATCCGGTGGACTATGAGTGCAGTACGCGTGTCCATCTCATTGTGTGATTTACCAGCGAGCCTATTTGTTCTGATAGGGTTAGATACGCAGCTGGGTTGTACATTTGCCAGTCGCAACGCACATGGAAAATCGATTAGATGAGGCTGTATTTAGAGTCTTATTAAAATATGAGCGAATGTCAGCAAGTCAAACTACATGTATACATGTATGAACCGTTCCAAGCTCGCGGCCTTGTGTCGGAAAGGCCCCTGTTAATACACCGGGCATAATTGCTTAACAGTATTTTAAATTGGTCTATATGGATCTAAGTTACATGTTGTTCTTTTAAGATTGTTTACACTGTATCTGTTCCGAATCTATTTTGAGATGAGTTACTGTTTTGTTTTCTCCAAATGACCCAAACCACTGTATTTTCACCTACACCATATTCTCGACAGGTTCGGTAAGGAGCAAAATGTCGATTTCGACTTAGAACTGCATATATGACTCTTTTAAGCAACACTTTCGACACGTGCTTGTTTGAGTCTTGCTAAACATTTACAAGTACCGAACTATTTAAGTTGCTTGCTGTTCGTCAGTAAGTATAGCGAGCAAGTAGAATGACATGACATAATACTTTCAGCTGCCGAAACAACACAGCATGACTCAGTCTCTCAGATTTCTGTGCTTCTCAAAACAGATCGATATGCTATATACAGTGCGGTTGGTTTTGAACATGAACGTATATCGGTCATCTATAGTCATCACATTTGTTCTGCACATTCGTTCTGCTGATACTGCCTTAACCCTTTCCCTCATATAAACGTATATAACGCATTTGCAAACAGAGTAGACCCAGATCAGACGGCTCCTAGAGGAGCCGTCTGATCAGGGTCTACTCTGTTTGCTATTGGAATTTGAAACATCTATTTCTTTACTTTCTAAAATGTCTACAATGTTCCACCTTCCATATTTGATTATAACTATTTTGTTCATGAATGTTCAGTAGGTATTAAAATTTGAAATAAGCATAGAACAGGGAAAGGGTTAACTATTTACGCCATGACTATTCATGTAAGAATTAATAACATCATGCATATTAATTAGCTGTATTTTTAAAATAAGATATGAACACATGACTAGTTCACCAAGACAGCAAGTGCAGTTAGATCTATAATAGCATAAGCAAACAGAGCACACCCTGATCAGACGGCTCCTATAGGAGCCGTCTGATCTGGGTCTACTCTGTTTGCAATGGCATATTTAAGGATTATTTTTGGAGGAAAGGGCTAAATCCATGCTTATTGGCGATCCAGTAAGATTCAACGTTCTTTTTGACACATTATCTGATGGAGAAGCCTTTTGACACCTCTGCAAACAGACTGGATCTGTCTGACCAGGACCTTGTTGCTTATGATGTAATATAGAGCTGAGTGTATAGTGTCTGCCATGGTCATACAATTCTATGCTCATGGTGACATTATAAATAATTAATATTCATACAATCATTATTTCTTAAATGAAAATTCACCAGGGAAAGAACCCTTTACTCCATGAATATTCATGTATAATAATGACATCACACATATTGATTAGCTGTATATTTATAATATTTAACCATGACAGAAAGTGCAAATTCAGATGTATAGTATATCATAAGCAAACAGAGCAGACCCTTTTCAGTTGTTCTTGCATGAGTCGTCCAATCTGGATCTAATCTGTTTGCAAATGCATACAAAAGCAAGCGTATTTATGGAGTAAAGGGTTTAATTGAATTCAATGGCGATCTCACAATATCGCGAATATGCCCGGTCCGATGTTAAAAACAGTATGTTCCTATAGATATATCTCCACACTGCAAACTTCTCATAAGTTGTAAATTCAGTAAAAGTTGACTTACATTTATCCTATCAGGATGTGCTTCGTGACCTCCTTCGATGAAAAAGACAAAAATAACTTTGAGAAAACAAAATGTGTGTAAAGTATCCTCCTGAATGCTTAGTGGAATTGTCCATCATTTTTAAACGGCAGTGTCCATTTAAAATCAAACGGTATAATTGTGAGAGAATTTTGAACAAACAATGTAAACCCTGATCAGAGGGCTTCTCTGGGAGCCCTGTGATCTGGATGTACACAACAAATGTATGTGCACTCTTACCGCTTTCATAACGTTAAAGTATAAAAATGACGCAAATTAAACCATTCACTCCATAAATAGGCCTTTATACGCCTAAACTGAGTAGACCCAGATAAGACGGCTCCTATAGGATCTGTCTGATCAGGATCTGCTCTGTTTGCTTACGGCATAATACAGATCTAATTCTACACTTTCTGTCTTGGTGAAATCTTCATGTATTCAGAGCTCCCGATAAGATGCGTAAATTGAAACATTTTCAAGAAGAACTTCTTTATTACTCCACGAAATCCTGTGCTGTGATCACTCTTGAGATAGGGTTTCGTGGAGAAAATACCATTTTAGTATTTGAGTACGCACCTTTATCTGTATTCACGTGTAATTTTAGAAATACAGCTAATATGCATGATGTCATACTTCTTACATGAATATTCATGGAGTAAGGGATTTAAAGAAACGTAAAGACACATGCATATACGTGTTATGTGCATAGAACACTTTATTTTGATAAACCTTTACTGATATCAAACCTTTACCCTGCCAGGTACGACCTGTCTTGTGCAATTAGCTAATACAGTAAAACCTCTCTATAATGGCTACTAAGTGAATTAAGAATGAAAGTCTCGCCAAATCTCGTACTCTTAACAATTAAATTGAGCATATTTCTGAAGATCTTCGCCAAACTCTAAATTACATCAAATATTTTGTGTTAAAGGCATGTGGCTGCTTAAAGCAAGGAGAACGTAAAACAGAATGCTCCTATAGGAGCGTTCTGTTTTATGTTCACCTTGCTTTAAGCAACCGCCTGCCCTAAATAGTGGCCATTCTAGAGAGGTTTTTCTGTACATGTATCCAGGTGAGTCGCGAGTAAGTCGATGTCTCATCTGGTCCCGAGGTTTATTTATTTATTTTTTTTAGTCTGAGTTCATTCTCAAGCATCTGATTGGTCAGATTCTGAGCTTACTCAGAATCTGACGAATCAGATACTAGAGAATGAACTCAGATTCAGATGTTTTATAATCTTGGACCCGGTACTCAGCCAGTAGTTTCCCCAAAGGTTGAACAAGTAAAACTTGCAACATATCTGAGTCTGAGCAGTTTTATTTTAGCAGCAGCACCAAGCTTAACCATTTCCCAGTTGTATAATGACGTCATGAATATTAATAAGATTATTTTTATAATGCCATATGAACACATGACATTTTGGCTCGTGCAGAAGCTGTAGAATCAGATCTATATTACACCAAAAGCAAACACAGCAGACCCTGGTCAGACGGCTCCTATAGGAGCCGTCTGATCTGGGTCTACTCTGTTTGCAGATGCGTGAAAATGCGCTTACACAAGGGAAATGATTAAATATACATTGTGTATCTTGTCAAAGGAATCATGTCCGTATTCATCATTTAAGATCAATTATGATACAAACAAGATCAATATTCGGAGGCTTTTCGAAGGACCATTGGATATCAGGACAAATATCTGTAATTAAGAGACTGTGAATTATTGAAATTAACTACGACGAAACGCCGCTTATTGGAACTTTTAGTAAAAACAAATTGAGAACATTTTAGGCCGATGGCTGCATTAATACAGGGTGAATTATAATGGCAATCCGACATTTATCATAGTAAAATTGCTAAATCCATTTCTTTTTATGCCTAGCACCCATAAAGAGGGTCATAGGAAAACAGCGTAGAACCAGATCAAAGAGCTTCTGATAGAACTCTCTAAATAAGGTCTGCACTGTTGCTTCACGAAATTGTTTTTTGTTTCTTCAAAAGTCCCGTCGACGAATTCTTGCAGATACACCCGTTCAAAGAAAGACTAAATCGGTTCCCAATACAGTAGACTGGCTTTAACACTTTCCCTGATCTATATTTAGTTTAAATGTCAATACCTACACGGAATATTCATGCACATAATAGTTATAATGAAAAGGAAGGTGGACATTGTAGCCATTTTAGAAAGAAAAGAAACATCTGTCAAATTCCATTAGTAAACAGAGCAGACCCTGATCTGGGTCTATTCTGTTTGCAAATGCATGAAAAGGTTTTAATATGAAGGAAGGGTTTTAAAAGTGACCACTTGATAAATAAAAGTGGGTTTTTCTTAATGCAGGACGAAATTAATGCGGACAGCTCCTGTTGCAGTTTTCTGCATAACTTTCGCCTTGCATTAAACTACCACATGGCTTTAAGACCCAAAACTCGGCCTCTTTTGAGTGGTCACTTTAGAGGGTTTTACTGTTCTCAGTTTGACGAGTGCACTTAGAACAAGAAGGTCATTCTGGTCCTATTTCGCACACATGACTATAATCAGTCCAGTTTTACATTTGGAGGAAATATGTTGACTACATTAGTATACTGGTTTGATTCAACTATTTGAAAATGTGATTTGTCCACAATTTAACTTGGCCTAGAGAATATGTGCAATTTGTTTCGTAATGGACGCGCATCTACATAGATGTGGATCCATTACGAAACAAGTTGCACATATTGTAATATTTTAAAGGGACTAGTTTGAATTGATATCTATATCATGTCTTTAGCAAACTGTGCAGACCTTGATCAGACGGTTTCGGATCTGTTCTTGTTTGCAAAGGTGCGTCTATATATATGAGTGCCTTCAATGGTACACCCCATTTGCTGTAAATTTGTTTGGTGGAGAAATACCGATTTTAGTACTTGAGTAAGCACATTTATTTGTTGCTCAGTATAATGTATACTCCAAGTATAAATTCATTAAAAATACTGGTATAGTCAAACAACTAGGTCTGACGGGTCACGGGTTCGCCGAGTCCATTTATAAGGGAGATCAGCATTTCGGATATCCACGTGCCATTTATAAAAGAAAATGTTTAGTTATAGGTATAAAGAATAAGCGCATTAGTTATCAGACATATAGCGTAGTGGATAAGTCGTAGGGCCATAAAGAAGTATATGATCGGCGATCATTTTATTAGGCACAGGTTCGAGTCTACTCTCGCATCAACCTAAAACATTTTTTTTTGCTAAAAATATTAAAGAAAGTCCCCTTAACAGCATTAGTTTTGTTGTGCATTAATAAACCACTTGTACAAGACATTTACTAAAACTTATATTGATATTCATATTTTAGCATCGATTTTTATTATTGAAAATATGGCTAATATAGGACTCGAACTCAAACAAAGACACCCTTCCCTAACATTGACGAACATGTGTATAAATGGCCATTACAATTATACAATATGGCATAAAATATTACTCTACTATTCATTCAGAATGAAAAAAAAGTTTAAGGTCGACACGGGATTCGAACCCACGCTCAATAAAAGCTAGCCTCGCAATGTCTTCTGCGTATCTAGACTTTACCCACTGCGCTAAACTGCTGACACCAATTCCGCTTTCATTTTTATCTTATATACTAAACTCGTCTGTTTAAAAATGGCCCGAGAACATGTGGAATGCTGATCTCCCTAAAAAATGGACTCGGCTGACCTTTGACACGTCAGACCTATTTGTTTGACTATATACATTTTGACAAATTCGCTTAAAACTCAGATAATTGCAGACAATTGCACATTCAAAAGGGAAAAACCCACTTGACTTTATTTTCGAGGATGGGTATAGAACATTTTCAACAAAATACAGTTGAGCCTCGGTAGATATTAGTAGCCTAGAGAAGAAGTTGGACATTTTTCGGCAGGTGGCTGCCTAATGCAGAGTGAAATTCATGCCGAAAGCGTTATGCATGAATCTCATCCAGCATTAAGCTGCCACCTGCCTTAGAGATAAATAATTATATGTGTTTCAGTGTTCGAATAATCAGAGTTTCACTGTATATTTAAAACTGCACATGACAGACACAATAACTTACCTTTCAAGTATGTTCAGAAGTTGAATAATTAACCTTTTACTCCATAAATACACCTTTGCAAACAGAGTAGACCCCGATCATATGGCTTCTGTAGGAGCCGTCTGATCAGGGTCTATTCTGTTTAAAATATATAATATAGATATGATCCTACAGTTTCTACCATGGCCAAACATTCCATCTACTATTAGAACAATGAATCAAATACTATTCATGATGGCAGTGTTTCTTCATGGAGTAAAGGGTTAAGATCACAAGGTCAATACTTATAATGACTTATGTATTATCAAATTCACAGACATACCCGACTTCGTTCATTTATATTTTAGGTTCAACATTTTGGACAAATTATCCGTGTCAGAGGTAGATGTAGTCACTGGTTCACCTGCGGCACACGATCATGAATATGGCGGAAAGAAATGACAGATTTCCCTACACTGTTTATAATTCTTGCATGCATATTTCTTATTGGACTTATACCATTGGCTCTCTGCACTCTGTATGCCGCGTGTCAGAAACGCAAGTGGTGTGCCGCCATCTGCATGTGGGATCAGCGTGAAAACGGCAACATGACCACGAGCGTGGAGCTGGACGACGTGGCGTCCACAATGCCACATCCACCTTCCAGTCGTCCCGTGTCCGCACTACTCAGTACTGCGTCGCAGAGAAGCAGCCACTGTGAGATGAGCGACACGGCGAGCGACCCGGGCATGGATCACATCAATCGATTCCTCGGCAGAAGTCTCAGTGATGATACTAGGAATATTTATGAGAGCGAGTCAGACGCGGGAGTGCTGCATATAAGAAGAGCACTCGGTCTCATGAACAAGAACGATGTAGAACCCGGCGAAGCACATGTTAGAAGGGCTCTGGGGATGGTACACGATGTAAGAGGTGCACAAAATCAGCCGAATACGGCTACTTCCCAGACCACAAGTGGAGACTTGACACAGACAGGTACAGGGGGCCTCGGTGCTGACAATCCTCAACAAGCCCCTAGCAACGGTCGAGGACGAAACGGGAATGCAGCCGCGAGTGCAGAAATCGCGGTAACAACTCCTACAAGTGACACGTATTCAGACTGCTCGTCTGTTACGGCCGAGAGCGGCCAACGCCCCAGCACTATAGACAGGCTACCCTCGTACGAGGAGGCCTTGGACATTCTTGCCAAGATTAACGAGCCAGAAGAACCGCCACCGAGTTATGACGATGCTATTAGCAGTCGGGTGTCAAGGTCCACAGAGGTTTGAACAAACCCAGGATAAGATAGTGTCGAATTACAAGGTTAAGTGCCTTTGTTTAAGAACTGACGACGTATAATTAGTGCTCAAGGGTCCAGTTAGTGCGTGCAGGGCACTTAAGTGTTCAAATACTCACCATGCAATGGAAAATCGCAAGTCTGGATTCGGTTAGAATCTCCGGATGACCATTATTGTGTTCGGGCAACTGTGATCATTCATTCCTGTATAACAGTATTGCTCGCATGTTACCAATACATTTTGGAATACAGTATAACTCCACTGAACCGGACATTAAATTTAGTATAAATGTCTGTCTGGGAGACAGATGGCAGCTTAGTGCAGGGCGAAAGCCATGCAGAACGCTCCTCTAGGCGCTTTTTGCATGACATTCACCCTACATTTAATAGACATCTGCCTTAAAGTATCTAAATTCTTCTCTACCAGAATTCCGGTTTAGAGGTTTTACTGTACACACTTATTATGCTGGTTATTTACATGTGAAATATGGCCTGCTTTGTGCAGGAATCTGTTGATTTCATGACAAAATGAGTTTACAGTACAGAATTAAAGTCAACTTAACCCTTTCCCTCATAAAGACGAATATTGAAACCTTTGCAAACCGAGAAGACCTAGATCAGACAGTTCCGACAGGATCTATCAGACAGTTCCGACAGGATCTGTCTGGTCAAGGTCTGCACGGTTTGCTTATGGACTAATATAGATCTGATTCTAAAGTTTCAGTCAAAACAAACAATGTCATTGTTATTGTATAACCATTATAACTTCAGTTCATGAATAATCAGTCAATAATAAATTCTTTAACCCATGCAGTTGTGCCCACGAGCCCATATATGGGACGTAGGCAAACAGTGTAGACTCTGATCAGACGCTGCATAATGCGCTTCTGATCAGAGTCTACACTATTTGCTGATAAGAATTTCAGTATAAAACAAAACGAAATTGAAAATTTAGGCCAGGCATCCCATACAGCAAACATGGACTAAGCCAATATATAAACATGAAAGAATCCACTGGGCGCAAATGGGTTAATTAATATTTATAGGGGAAGACTTAGAATGAAGACTTATTCGAAACTCTGGAGGCTATTTACGAAAGTTAGGGTAAATAATTTCCACATTTCTCCAAATCCCGTTTTGTTGGATTCTAACAAGTACCAATAAGATAGGGTTTAGCGGAGATGAGAAAGAAGAACTTTTGAAACATCAAACCCC
The DNA here is from genome assembly GCA_963576725.1 of Azorinus chamasolen. Classification (NCBI taxonomy): domain Eukaryota; kingdom Metazoa; phylum Mollusca; class Bivalvia; order Cardiida; family Solecurtidae; genus Azorinus; species Azorinus chamasolen. The sequence continues at coordinate 46,817,083 of OY755243.1, read as the reverse complement.
GAGGTTAAAATACTTCTCAGACCATTCTCAACATCGGGGCAATCAGGCTGGATAATTAAATCAGAGTCAAGCAAACCGAGTTAGAGCCTCTGGACCTGTATGGCTCATTTATAGTTCTTGGTACATGTATCTTAATTGAAGTTAATTCATTTGAATTTCCGAGTATGAATCGGCCATGCATCGCCTCTCTCACTGCACCGTAGAGAGTAGGGAATATAATATCCATATCAAAACTCATATACCATTGACGATTAAGAGAAAGTTTGTTTTGGAAATCTTCGATATTTAATATTATGCATTAAGCCTATTGAAACTTATATGGCTATTTTTACATTGAGATACTATTAACCCTTACTGTACGAAAAAAGTCACCAGCGTCATTTGCAAACAGTGTAGACCCAGATGAGAGGGCTCCTAGACGAGCCCTCTCACCAGGGTCTGCACTGTTCATGTTACACTTTTCTTTAGAAAAAGTCCTTAATATTCACCATAAGCTGGACCTGTTTGAATTTTGGAATAGTCCACTTGAACATTCAGCGTAGTAAGGGTTAAAGTAGATCATCTCTAAATCGATCACTTAATGGACAAATATTGATTCTTTAAAAGCGTGTGGCAACCTAATGCAGAAAAAAAAGTTATACAGAAAACTCATTTGGGAGCTTTCTGCAAAAGCTGTCATTCTGCATTAAGCTACAATCTGTCTTAAATCTTTACTCCATAAATACGCCTTTGCAAACAGAGTAGACCCAGATCAGATGGCTCTTATAGGAACCGTCAGACCAGGGTCTGCTCTGTTTGCTTATGATATAATAGAGATATGTTTCTACAGTATTTGCCATGGCCAGACTTTGCTGCTGTGCCCAAGTGATGTTATAACAATTCATCTAGTTAATATTGATGATATTATTTCTTATATGAATATTCATGGAGTAAAGGGTTAAAGATCCCAAATTAGACTTTTGTTTAGTCTTTGAAAAGATGGATGGTTTTTCATGTACGAACTATCCGATGTAGCAACTTATTTAACCCTTCAATATGCACACTTGTTGTATTTTTCCGAATTTTGTATGATACAATAGAACCTCACTGATGGGAACACTTAATAAATAAGCATGGGTGTTCCTACATCCCACCAATATTAATACAGTATTAATACAGTAAGGCAGGTGGCTGCAAAAGCAATGTGAAAGTAAAACAGAACGCTCCCATAGGAGCGTTGTGTTTAAGTTTCACCTTGCTTTAAGCAGCCACCTGGCCTAAATACCAACTAATTAACACAATTTAGTGGCCGTTATAGAGAGGTTTTACTGTACCTCTTTTGGGTGGTCGCATTAGAGAGGTTTAACTCATTCCCTCCTGCTGACGCCTTGTTACACCTCTGTAAAAATCTTTTGTTGAAACCATTGTGGTAAATAGAGCATTTGCTCCTATGAAGCAAATGCTCTATTTATCACAATGGTTTCGAAAATTCCATTTGTTTCCTTTTCTCTAATAAATGCTCCTTTTCGGTAGATTTTTCAAAGAGGTTGGGTCTAAAAAATAGTCTTGGAGAGAATGGGTTAATGTACATAGAATCGCCGAATATATATAGACAACAGTTTAGCCTCTAGCATCTTGACAGTGGGCCATTTTATTCTCTATACCTCGGTCGTATGGACAATTAGCCTTGTTCCTTGCGACATGTTTCTTCATATTCGATACGCCAATTTGAACAATTTTTTTTCTAGATGATCACTTAAGTAATAGTCCAGAAGATTCATACTGAAAACGGGCTAGTGGTTTCGGAGATGAGGTTTTTTTTATTTTTAATTCGGAGAAGAGGTTTTTGTTTTTTTTAATATGTAAGAAATTAGCCCCAGCCCTGGCAGCGATATTTTTGACGAATTTCAAGGCTTGAACATTTTTGGTAGATGGTCACTTGTCTAACAAAGCGTTCTAGCAATTTATATTGAAATTCCGCTAATGGTTTCAGAGAAGAATGTTTCAAAACATATTAGGATAGTTGTCATTGAATTCATGCATGACAAATTAGACCCGTTCCTTGCAGCAATGCTGTTGCTTTTTTCGACGAAATAAAACGTTTTGAACATAATGACTTAGATAATCACCGCAATCTTGTCGATGCATAGAGGTATACTGAAATCCGACGAATTAAACGTGTTTTAAACTTTTTAAAGAATTTTGTTTGATGATTAGGTCACTAGTGCATTTCTAAATATTTAATGAATACGGACACACGCTTTGAGACATTTAATCGTTTGGTTGCCATGGTAACCATATTTTTATGGATACATGTTTCCCCAACAAACTTTGTGAGATGACCATTCATGTCACGTTTTATCACTTTCGTCATAGGTGTGCTTTAAGATATGTTTGAATAAATAGGCCACCCTGCATAATAGCTCAGATGGTTCACGGCTTATGGTTCACGGCGATGTATGATCATTGACGGTGTACAATCCTTTCCCTCATATAATGCAAACAGAATAGACCCATATCAGAGGGCTCGTATAGGAGCCGTCTGATTAGGGTCTGCTCTGTTTGCTATTGGAATTTGATAAATATGTTTCTTTCGTTTCTGGAACGACTACAATGTTTCACTTTCCATATTTCACTATATCTAATTTGCTCATAAATATTCAGTAGTTATTGAAATTTGGATTAAATATAGGGAAAGAGTTAAGCATAGATCTATGTTTCTACGTAAATTGTCCCACTCCACGTCCTAGTTTACAATTGATGAATATTTATGAAAGATTGCCCATTATGAATAGTAGTGTAACTATTGTATAGGAATAGGTCTATAAACCATTTATACATTTTTGCCATTCCAAACAGTATCTTACGACAGGTCCTAGATCGTCGACCCAACGCCTGTTCCTCATATCTTTAACATATAAGGCGTTCACAGGCGTCTGATAGTACGGACAAATACATACAGAATGGACCCAGACCAGACGCCAGTTGTCTCATCAGGATCCAAACTGTTAATAATGTGACTATATTTGTAAAATAAAATACAACATACAGCGAGTACATGTAAAACTTAGTGTGCGAGACATTTCTCTGGTCAGCCCGAGAAACAGAATGGCACGCATGGCTTCGCCGATACTTTTTTTTCTCGGGATGACAGTATGAATGTCTAATGCACTGCTGTAATATCTATTTTATCACATTGCACAGCAAATTCAGGGTATTTCATGTAGATCTATTTGTATATTTGATGTTTTCTTTGACAAACGATGGTGGGCGATACTATCGGGCGTGATTTGGCTGACGTTCCACAACGTTGCCCTCTTCTTGAGAGAGACGTCATTTACGAGCGTTATAAATTGAAACGGCTGTTTTTGTGTGTGCAAAAGTAATGCATAGATGACTATAGACATTTTACAATGCAACTCTATAATCGCTCTATAACGGCCACTAGATTACATCAGGTATTTTATGTTAAAGGCAGGAGGCTGCTTAAAGCAATGTGAAAGTAAAACAGAACGCTCCTAAATACCGGCTAATTAACTCAATTTAGTGACCGTTATAGACAGGTTTTACCGTAGAAGTAAGCTGTAATAAGAATATTCAGAATATAAGTATTATGAAATATTGTTTATTGGTACAAACCATACAATATGAAAAGGTAAAAATGCGAACGGATTTTGAATAACAAACAGTGCAAACCCTGATCAGATGGCTCCTCATGGAGGTCTTCACTGTTTGCAAATGAGTGAAATGACAGTACATGACTTTCCTGCATTCAAAGGGTTTCCTGCTCATGTAAAGTGTTTAAAGTGAATATTAAATTTTATATGTAGCTTCAGAGGGTTAAGGACACGGAGAACAAATGGGCTAAAGCCATAGCCAATATTGTGTTGGTTGGTTCTCTTGATTAACGACCGTTTCGGCCAACTATGGGTTAATTGGACGCCCAACAGAGAGGGGGAGAAGATACAGAGAAACACGGGCACGATGCCTCCCTTTTATTTTTGTCAGTGTTTCTCTGGTTCTTTAAGATACCTACTGTAAAGCACCGATACATTGGACCTCTGTGTATAGTCTCATCCGGCGGAGGATCGAACCAGGGACCCCTGGTATTGTAGTCAAGCGCATAAGCCACATGACTATGTCCGTCGGTCAATATTGTATACTGACAGATCAAAAGCTTTTCGGGTAGTAAGAGTATATCATGGAGTAAAACTTCATGAAGAGGCCTAACGAATAGATACAGTCACTTAATTTACTCGTTTACATTGTTTATTTCCGTCGGTGCATTCTGTGTTGGTTATTTGTTATTGTTTGTATTTTGTACCTGTCAAAGGGGTTTGTTTTTAGTCTGTGAAACATTGTTTATGATTTAACCCTTTAGTCCATGAATATTCATGTTAGAAATAATGACATCATGAATATTAATTATATTGTGTTTTAATGGCACGCGAACACAGGGATTTCCGTTTATGGCAGAAACTGTATACATGTGTACTCATATCTATATTATGTCATACGCAAACAGAGCAGACCCTGATCAGACGGCTCCTATAGGAGCCGTCTGATCTGGGTCTACTCTGTTTGCAAAAACGTTTTATGGAATAAAGGGTTAAGATATCGGTATGTTTCAGAAGACACATTGTGATGGAAGTGAGACCGGTTTGTATTACAGTTAGATAGGCCTACACATGTCAATATAAAATGTACGAATTTACAACACCCCAATAACCTTCAGCAGAAAGTTTGTCTGGGCATCTAGTATCACCATTTACTCCATTAATAGGCATGTTGACGCCTTCGAAAAAAACAGAGTAGACCCAGATCAGATGACTCCTATAGGAGCTGTCTGACCAATGACTGCTTTGTTTATTGGATTGTATAAATATGATTCTACAATTTCTTGGGTTGATGTGGCACTATAAAATTACAGTAAAATCTCTATTATTCGAACACTAAAATACGGATTATTATCGATGTTTAAGACAGGTGGAAGCTTAATGCATGGTGAAAGTCATGCAGAAAGCTCCTCTAGAAACTTTCTGCATGCATTAAGCAGCCACCTGCCTAAAAGGATCTAAAATATTCTATACAGAAAATTCAAATAATCGAGATTTTACTGTAATCTGATTAATATTCATTAATATTTTTTTTAACACGTTCCCTCCTAGTGGCGCATTTTGGCACATTCCCTCCTATTTGCGCCTCTATAAAAGTTATCACAATGGTTTCAAAACTACACACTTCTAAAATCCCCCCTTTCTATAGTAAATGCTCCTTTTCGGGAGGTTTATTCAAAGATGTTGGGTCTAAAATAGCCTAGGAGGGAATGAGTTAATTATTCAAAGCGGAGGGGGTATTAAGATCCAATGTATCATTTGAACTACGTGATGGTGTACAAGAAATAAATGAATGGTGTGACACGGACATACGTTCTTTTGTCTGTCTTTATGTAATCAATTCTTCTTCATCTTGAATATGCCGAATTAAGCTAGTAACAGACTAAAATTACGTCAATGTGTTTGTCTGGCCATATCATCCAGTAAAAGTATTAACAAACTATTTACAATTTTGCTACCCCTATGTACCAATCAGAATCGCCATGAGGGAGGAGACACAATTTCACGAGTCCAGACACCCCCCTCTCCTCCGGGAATGATGCTTTGTAGCTGACCACCGTCTTATCAATGACATGAACACAGGATATTTTGGTATAGATAGACACAGCAGATCCTGTTCAGAAGGCTCCCCGCCTGATCTGGGTCTACTCTGTTTGCAAAGATGTGAGGGAATGTATTAAAAGAACTACCATTTTCACTGTGCTACTCTGTCCATTCAAAGTTTAAATGCGAAGTTCGTTGTACTGAAAGCTAACCAATAGACGTTTATTGTCTCAAATATTAACTTGGTAAAAATTAACAAATTGTGAAACAGTAGAGTCCTGTACCTACCTAAAGTACCACCACTCCAGCTTTGAATGGTGGGGCTAACCAGACACTAGATCGAAATATAGCTCGAACAATTTGACCTGGACCCTGACCTACCTTATTTGCATAAATAAAAAATCGTAACACTGCACGGGTTTATCCTCGGCACCTGTCCCGGTAAGCAACTATGCATGGACACACTCGCGATTGTATGGTTATTATGCACGGGTTTATTTCAGCGAGAATAGACTTCACGATTTACCGGCGGAGTTTTATTTATACAGCGCCATCTCTCTCATTATGTATTCTGCATAAAGGTGAGGGTGCAGGTCCAATTGTTCGAGCTATACTATATTTCTATACATTACCCTTATATATAACTAGGTCCAATTGTTCGAGCTATACTATAGTTCTATACATTATCCTTATATATAACTAGGTCCAATTGTTCGAGCTATACTATAGTTCTATACATTACCCTTATATATAACTATTAGCACATTACCTCATAGGTTATTTTAGATTCAATTTCTTTGAATAAATCTATCGAAAAGGAGCATTAGTAGAAAACTAGAGAAAAGGAAAATCTTTTACGATTTTTGTAGTTTGAAACCATTGTGATAAAATTTATAGAACATTTGCTCCTATGGGAGCAACTGCTCGATTTATCACAATGGTTTCAGCATGTGACTTTTGCAGAGGCGTCAGTATGAGGGAATGGGTTAAGATGTCTATACAATGTGGTCCTTTTCTATCTAGATCCAGTGAGGCTATCGTGCATGTTACAAAGGTATTATCCAGTTTGGCGCATTGTATTGGTCAGCTCGTCCAAATTGGTATGTTGGGGGGATGTTTCTGCAAGAACGATTTTGCCTACGCGAATCTTGGAAAATAATTTGTGAAGTATACAGACCATAAGAGTGCAGACCCTGGATCGGGAACGATTGCTTAACCATTTATTCTATGAATACTCATGAAAGAAATATCGGTATCTTGAATATTAATTACATGTGCAAATGTAGATTAATATTTATAATGGTAAATGAACAAAAGAAAATTTGACCACGACAGAAACTGCGTAATTAGATCTATGTGTCCAAAAGCAAACAGAGCAGACCCTGGTAACCCTTCCCTTCTATGAGATCTACTAACCTATGAAGTTTCATGTTGATACCTCTTATACTTTTCGAGTAATGAGCTTTATTTTACAAGTTTTATTTTTATTTTATAAGTTTTTGCACGCCGACGACAACAACGCCAACGCCCAAGTGATCACAATAGCTCGACTTTTTTTTCGAAACAGACGAGCTAAAATGAAGTGAATATCTTAATAAATAACTAGACTGTCGCAGGACAGCAAAGCTCGCCTATTGCAGACCTTGTCTACAAAGATGAAGTCCAAAATATTTTTCTATTTTAACTGAACTACATCAATGTTAAATCTACTGGCAAACTCTATTCCAAATACCAGCTACCTATGGCAAGTATTTCATGTTGTATTAGTGCATCTTAACACTTACCCCAAAACTTTAACCTTGAGATTTCAGCCCCAAAAGCTATGTCCAAAACAGGTAAAATTTGGACTAAATTTCAATTTTATTTTAAATTTTAACTACACTACATCACTATTCAACACACAAGGAACCTCCATTCAAAATATCAGCTTTCTAGGGCAAATATTTCATGTAGTATTAGTGCATTTCAACACTTGCCCCAAAACTTTAACCTTCCTATTTCAGCCCAAAAAGCTAAGTCCAAAACAGGTAAAATTTGGACTAAAAATCAGTTTTATTTTAAATTTTAACTGCACTACATCAATGTTCAACACACCGGGAACCTCTATTTCAAGTATCAGCTTTCTAGGGCAAATATATTTAATGTAGTATTAGTTCATTTCAACACTTACCCCAAAACTTTAACCAAAAGCAAAAGCCAACGCCGACGCAGACGCCGGGTGATTCCATAAGCCCCCCTATTATTCGAATAGGCGAGCTAAAAAAGTTATGGCCATCCTCATATTTGCAGATTTTCGTAAAGTGCATGAGCCATAACTCTGTAACGACATGTTGAATGTTTATTAACCCTTCTCTTGCTGAATTTTAAAATACATTTCTCCTTCTTTACCCATGCCCTTTTGTATAATTACATATATCTTCACTGTGTAGAAGTATTTCGCTGTGCAATCACTGCTGTGGAGTGCACAATCAACTTGTAAATAGTGCAGACCCTGATGAGACATCTGTCTCATCTGTGTCTTCACTATTTACAGGTAGGAATATTAAAGTGAACAGCAAGCGAAGTGTTAACCTGTGAATGTTTGAAAGCAAAATTAATCATTCCCTCATTCAAACATCCTTTCAGAATATACCCAGAACAGACGGCCCCTGTAAGAGCTATCTGATCAGGGTCTGCTCTCTGCTTATGGAATTGTAGAGTTTTTATTAAAGCAAAAACTTCCTTTGAAAATTATAACAAGAAATGTCATCCCGACATCCAAAGATACATTCAAACACCAAATTTAACATTCCTACCCTAGGTAATATTATAGCAGATATGCTCCGGACAGTCTTTCTATGGCTGAGGCCAGAGGTCAAGGTCACAGTGATCTGAAGATCCGCTATCATATGTTCTCACACATCGAATTTTGTATTCCTATCACAAGTAATATAGGATATATGCGAAGGACAAGGATTTTCAGCAGCCGACAGAGGTCAAGATCAGTGAACTAACAAGATGTGTGTTGTGAAACACTATGCCCCCGATATAGCCTTTGACCCTAAATGATAACTTTGACATGTCACCACCCTCAGATGTTCAGCTTTATAAGAATAAAGATACACATGCGTGCCAAATATCAAGTCTCCTCTATGGTTCAAAAGTTATGGCCAATGTTAAAGGCCGTGATTTGACCTCTGACCTCGATACATATGCATGCCAAATATCAAGTCTCTATCCCAAGATATATTCACACACAAAATTTAATATTCCTACCTCAAGCAGAAGGATATATGTTCCATACAAATTCTTTCTACAGCTGAGGTCAAAGGCCAAGGTCTCAGGGACCCGAAAACAGTACGCGACACTCAATATGTACACACGCACCAACTTAGGCATTCCAATCTCAAGTAATGTAGGAGATATGTTGCGAACAAGGTTTTTCTGCAGCTGATATCAGGTCAAGGTCACAGTGACATGAAAATGGAATGAGACACTATGCCAACCCAATACATATTCACACACCAAATTTAGAATTTCTTCCTCAGGTCATATTGGAGATACGCTTCCGACATTTTTTTCTACAGCTGAGGTCAGAGGTCACGGTGACGTTAAAACTGTACACAACACTCCGCTATTCCCAGATGTACTCACCCATTAACCCATTACCTCATAGGCTATTTTTAGATACAACCTCTTTGAATTAATCTACCGAAAAGGAGAATTAATAAATAAAAAAGGGATTTTTTTTAGAATTTTGTAGTTTGAAACCATTGTGATAAATAGAGCATTTGCTCCTTAAGGAGCAAATGCTCTATTTATCACAATGGTTTCACAAAGTGACTTTAACAGGGTCGTCAAAAGTCGTCAATATGAAGGAAAGGGTTAAATTTGGCATTTCAACCTAAAGTAATACATATTTGCAGGCCTCATAGTGGCATGTCACAAAAAAGTAGGAGAAAAGTAGGAACTCAAACCATAAAAAAGTAGGAAAAAGTAGGAATTCAAACAATAAAGTAGGAACTTCTAAACACAAAGCTATACCTTATATCATATGATAGGTTTCAGTTTACCTCACTCTTAGACCACTGGGTGCTGAATTGGAAGGCTCTTTGCTTCTGCAGTACTTTGAGGGGCACACACAAGTCACATACCAACCTTATGAAGAAGCAGGGGGAAGACTGTTCTTAGTAACCATCACAGCACTGTACATTCAAAGAGCCTTTCAACTCAGCATCCAGCTCCCCCACCCCTCTCCCTTCTGCAAAATATACAATTTCATATACCACGATCAGATGTTATTGACCAGAGCCTACCCTAAGATTTTAGGATGGGGTGACATTTTGAGTGATAAGGGGTGGGTGCGGGAGGGGTTTCCCCTCCTGCCAAGCGCTGCGGCGAAAATTTTGAAAAAAATGAGATTATCATGGTGAATATGTTGCATTTTAATTCAAAGGAGGCATTTCAGAAACGGTTGTCTTCAATCCCGCCCTTGAATGTTCTTGCCTATGAAGGAGATAGACTCTACAGTGTCTCTAAAATTCCTAAGTACATGTAAAGAAATAAGAGGGCCATGATGGCCCTGTATCGCTCACCTGGTTTGCTTTGTTTTCTATCAAAGCTCTGACCATATTAGTTTCAGAGAAGATGTGTGAACTGGAGATTTCACTATATAACTCTATGTGAACCGACAACCCAAAGGGCAGGGTCACTTTTACCCTGGGACAAAAATTAAATAATATTTGAGGAGATCTACTAGATAATGCTACAAAACAAATATCACAGAACTAATCCTTTGGGTTTCAGACAAGTGGCTTTTTATTTACTCTATAATCCTTTGTAAAACTTGTGACCCCCAGGGTAGAGCCAGTTTGACCCCAGAGGCAAACTTTGAACAATCTTTGTAGAGGTCCATCAGATGACGCTTCATACCAAATGTGGTTAAGCTCTAGGCATTACGGAATTCAGTAAAATTTGCGACCCCCGGGGCAGAACCAATTTTGACCATAGGGGCCTAATTTGAACAATCTTGATAAAGGTTTACTAGATGGTGCTACATACCAAACATCACAGCTCTAAGCCTTTCAGTTTCGGACAAGAAGAATTTTAAAGTTTTTACTATATAATGTTATGTGAAACTTGTGACCCCATGGTGATTCTGCATACCAAATATGGTAGCCCTATGCTTAACAGCTTTTTTTTACAAGAAGATTTTTTAAGTTTTTAGTTCTTTTTGGACATGGCAACCAGTGTTCTGCATGGAATCAAATTCTTTGAACAACTTTGGAAGAGGTTGACCCAAGGAAGATTCCTGCGAAGATTGGTAAAAACCAAGAAAGCAGTTTAGGAGGAGATGTCATTTTAAGAAAAAAATTGATAATGAACGACAACGGACACAACAGACAATAGCTCACATTGGCACTTGATACTAGGTGAGCTAAAAAATAATAATATTCCTCTGAGTACTCTCATTTACTCTAACCCTAGAGTATAGGGTTTGTTGACCAATTGATTCATAGTATTTAATGCATAATCAGTAAATCTTAACATTACCTATTATTGAATTACAATCATAAATGACAGCAATTGGCAAACTAATTTAAGGTTTTGTTGTTTTTTTTATCTTTTTTTTTTTTTGCTCCAGTTCAAGTGAAAAAGTAGGAATAGTAGGAGCTTTTTTTTGGAAAAGTAGGAAAAAGTAGGAGCATTTTAAAAAAGTAGGAAATAGTAGGAAAAGTAGGAGTCGCTATGACCCCTGTATTTGCTTGGGACAACCTGCGCACACGCACATCCAATTCGATTACTATATGCAATCAAAGCAAGCTTTGAGGGGCATACAAAATAATAAAGTGACCAATTCACATAAATGTTCATCAGGGAATGGGTCCGGATGTTTGACAAAGGTACTAAAATCGTCATTCCTCCATCAAACCCTATATTCAGGGGCGAGAATGGGCGTTGGTGAAAAAAGAGGAAAATTGGCAGGGGTCAAGGGGGCCGCCTAGGCCCCTTGCGGTACATGGGCAGCGCCCATGTGGGGGGTTCAGGGGGGCGAAGCCCCCCGAAGCAAAATGAAATATAGCTTTCCTGAGCACTTCAGGAGCCTTATCCTGCATTTTCACTTGGGTCTGTCATTCATGTGTTTTTTTACAATTATACTTGAGTTGCATGTCATACACGATGAGCTGTGTTTCAAACAAACCAGTTGTATAACATGTCCATACAATTTACATTCAGTTTATTATTGGATCCATTCAACATTGCCAGATTAATTTCTTGTCAAACACAAGCAATTAAAACTCACACGTTTTAAAAATGAAATCAAATGGAACTCTGTGATCACAGATAAAGATACAAAATTTGATTTAAAGTTGGCATGGTATTGTAACAATTAACTTCTAGACAAAATTCACCAGGGTTCACATTACAGTCACAATTTCTAGTCAAAGTTCACATTCAAACTCTGATTCTGATTACTTTTTTATGTCAATAAACCATCTTCTAATTCATTAAACTGGTTTATTAAAAACAAAATATAACTTTTCTGAATCGATACATCTTGACCAGTTCCTTTAACATTACCTATGAATTCTTCACACAACTTTCTGGTGAATACTTGACATTACAGGATTTTACCTGTGACTGGAAATCCGCTGTTTCAATAACTGGACATGTTTAATGCTTTTCAGAAGGTTCTTATATGCCACGCAGTCGCGTTTTCCGTAATTCATTTGTTTGAAACAAAGTTTACACAAGGTTCCCTCGTCCGAAGTTTACTTTCAGTTTCACGAAATCGTCGCCAATTATCACTTTTCTTGTTTCTTTACCAAATGTCAACGTAATTTCTTTCTCTAGCTATCTTGGGTAGAACTTGTTTTCCACACTGTTATCGTAACCTCTGCCTATGCTTCTCATTTTTGTCTTAAATTCAGATTAATTGACAGTACAGATACAGAATTTCATATCACGGACGCCATCTTGGAAATGCATAATACGAGCGTTTTGATTGGCTGTAGGACAAGTCTCGTTATTCGATTAGCTGAACCGAAATCTCGCTGTTAACGTGATATAAACGTTGTTAACGCGGATTTACTTGTAATAGTGAAAGAATATATCGGCAAATAATAATTCAGGAAATTATTCGCCATAACACCCCCCCCCCCCTTACAAATTTCTCAACGGATTTACATCGATCTCAAAAACGGCCCTGAGTGAAACGAAATCCGCGGAATTCCGCGGATAATTCTCATCCCTGTATATTGTGATCACTTTAGAATCTTCTCGAAGAGGCGATTCTAAAGAGTGGTCACGGTATAGGATTTGGTGGAGAAATAAAAGAAAATGTGTCCATGGGGCACTGGCGCCCCCGCCGGCAAACAGGAAGTAGATGAACGAGACCTGAAAAGGGGAGACACGATACAACTCACTATGATTATGCTTCAGACCAAATATCAAATCATTGCAGCTTACACAAGCCAATAAATCTTTGACGAAAGATTTTGAGGACGGACAAGGGTAAAACTTAATGCCCCCGTCGCCTAAAGGCGGGGCATAATAAAGGAGCTATTCTTGTAAATGCTTAAATGTATGCATCTTATCTGGACGTAAGCTCCACAGACAAAAGTTAGAAATTAACAATATAAAAGTTTTCATACCAAGTACACTGGTGCCAAGGCTATTATTATTTTCTAATTGACTAATTAACAGACAATATACAGAAATATATACTTTGTGGGTTTATTTCTACTTTGGGGGTAATCAAAACTACCAGTAGTTTTATTATGGGATACATAAATCCATAAGAAACAGATTCAGTAACCGTCTTTTATAAATACGAATCAAGCGATTTCATTGTCATAGAACATGATTTATGCATATATATTAGAAAACGAATTATCCAAATCAGTTTGCATACATTTAACGGACAGCTGCTGTAACCATTTCAATGCTGAACTTTTTAAAATAGACCAATCCAAAATTCAAACGGGTTACGTTTACCGTGAATATTCAGGCATTTTCTTTAAAGGAAAGTGTAACATGACAAACAGTGCAGACATTGATGATGAGGGGGCTCCTATAGGAACCCTCTAATCTGGGTCAACACTGTTAGCAAGACAGAAGCGACTCATTTCTCACACAGAAAGGGTTACGAGCCGAACTTGATTGATGTTTTACAATTTTCTTAAGTCTGTGCAAGATATGTGCAATAACATATGCAGTCTGTGTACAAATTAGATGTCCTGTGCCTTGGCATTTCAGGAATCAAACTGTTTAATATTCTGGTGTTGAATTTGAAAGGAAGTTACTGAATTATTTAATTGAAATAACTGAAGCAGATGACCGTTTCCTAGCGTGTTAAAATTCATTTTTGGCATGCAACAGGCACACAGTCCTGATCTAGAGCAGCACTTTGTCTCATCAGGATCCAAACTGTTTGCTTTCCTTACCACAGGGATGAATGAAGAAAGTCCATTTTGAAATCTGAATAATGAAGCATTTTCTATTTAACGAAAATTTGTTAACCCTACTAAAGCTTATTGATGGTATTGACTGTTCAGCATGCACTAAACACCAGAGCCAAGTGTACTCCCAAATGTATCATAGAACAAGAATATGAAAAGAAATATGATGGCAATGACATTGAAATGATCATGTTTCATATCTAAAACAAAAATCACAATTCCTGTTAAGTACTTTTGATATTTATTTCCTGGATCACATGTGATGAATGACACAAAATGAACACTTTTAAATAGGTGATCTAAAACACAATTAGTCCTCATATACATCATCAGCCCATTGGGTAGGACTGTAAATAATTTAATCCAAGATAACATATCTGTAATTTCAAACCAGCACTGAAATGTTGTAAAAGCCATTTGCATACAGAAACGTATGAGAAGCTGAGCCTATGCAGTGGCCACGGTCTGTTGGGGAGGGGCTAAATTAACCCTTTACTCCGTGAATATTCAGGTAACGTTATGAATATTAAGTACATGTAACTGAATTTTTCGACTTGCAGTATGAACCAGTTTTTTTTCATCAAGACAAACTGTAGAATCATTGATATTTAGTATTTCATAAGTAAACAGAACAGACCCTGATCAGACAGTTTCTACAGGAGCCTTCTGATCTGGGTCTACTGTTTGCAAAGATGTAAAAAAGTGTATCTATGAAGTAAAGTGGTAAGTTTTGTGATGAGTGTGTTGTAATAAGACTCTTTAACCATTACTCCATGAATATTCATATTAGAAATAATGACATCATGAAATCATTAGCTGAATTTTTATAATGTGAAGTTTAAAGGGTATTTTCGGCTTTGACACAAACTGTAGAAGAGATCTGTATCGTCATAAGCAAACTGAGCAGACCCTGATCAGATGACTCCTATAGGAGCAGTCTGATTTAGGTCTACTATGTTTGCAGTCATAGAAAAGCGTATTTATGGAGTACAGGGTTAAACAGCAATAAGTTCACTCAGTCATGCAATAAACCTAACTGTTGTGTAGAAAAATACCCCTCTGAGTCAGAATTTGCATTATTGGTAGATATGATTTCCAATAAGTACACTGTTGAAGTGTGATGTTTCAGTTATTTCTAGCAGTGTATGGCAGGTATATGGTTATATTCCCTTTTTCAAAGCTGTGATGAGTTTGAGCTTCAGCATAATCCATGGTCACTGCTGGCAGAGGGCTGCCTCCATTAGTTGATTTTAATGAGCTCCACTTCAAAATTCAAGTCTGCATTTGGTGGTATAGTGAACACAGTTAAGGAATACAACCACTATAACAAGAGCACTGCAAGCGGGTGCCAACGCTCATCTGTCGTCATTGTCAAGATGAACATGCATACCAAAAATGAAGGTTGTAAATGAAAAATTGAAGTTATGGTCAATGTTAAGATTTTGGACGACGAGTTGGAGCTACAACAAAAGCTCGTGATTTCTTCGAAACAGACAAGCTAAAAACCAGCGATATATATGAGATCAACTTTCACTTGTAACTTGCAGGCTTGCCAAAACATGGTTCATACAGACTTTCCCCCCGACACAAAATCAGGGCCTTTTTAGAGACTCCATTCACTAAATTTAGGGTCTCAAAGTATGTCACAGCTTACGGTATGTTTTTGACTTAACTACAATTACACCTACATAATACCTAAACTGTTTTCAGCTCTGTTACCTTGTCACTGATCTTACTTTCCAGCTTTTTATTTAGAACACGTTCCCAGATGAATCCCCACACCCCTCCAAACTTCTCATCGGATTAACATCAATCTCAAAAACGGCTCCGAGTGAAAAAAATGCAGATTTCCGCAGATAGTTCTCATCCCTGAATTATTATACGTTTGAAATGAAAATTATGGCCAGGAAAACTAAGTTTTAGGGCCAGTGTGAACAAATATATGGCCTTTTTAGGGCCCATCTTCAAATTTAGGGACTTTTCAAGACACCCGTCCAAATTTAGGGCCTTTTCAAAACTGTATGAACCATGCAAAAACTACTGATGAATCCTTACTTACAATTATAAAATTTCTTTGGATTCAGGTCTTTTTCAATACACAGTGTCAGACAGTTTGGGCTCTAATGAGATGTAAAGTTACTAAGCAAATCAGTTAAGTACCATGCCATTTACAGTCCAGAGAGCCATTTTACTAAAGACCGTACAACCATATTCATTGTAAATTCCTTATTCACGACAACTGCTATTATTTGGACCGAAATTATAGCACAATCTAGTGTGTTATAATCAAGCTAAATTCGTTTGACTGAAATTATCGCAAGTTCTTATCTACAACTTAAACTTAAAATTATCTGTTATACTATCTTTAAAATGGACCCTGGATCACACGGACATATACAGTCAGTATCTGAGGCAATGGAGCCAACAAATGAATACATGCTGAATCAGAAAATGGTGGACTAACAAGAGCACCGCAGGCAGGTGCCAATGCTCATCTGTTTGATTGTAGCTCTTGTACAGTGAACAAGTGTGTAAAGTTTCATAAGACTTGTACGAAGTAAAAGAAGGATGGTTGCTCGAAGAACTAAAGAGTTATATAAGGAAATCTAGTATGGTTTTTTTTTTTTTAGATATTTTAGCAATTATTATAAAGGGTCATCAGACCGCTATTCCTACCAAATGCTATTCGAATTGGACCAACGGTTTCGGAGAAGAAGATTTTTTAAAAGGTTTTCTATATAGTTATATAAAGAAATCAAACCCATCCCTGGGGTTGTATTTTTTGAGATATCAACATGATTTTAGGAATTTTGATAAAGGGTCACCAGGTGACTATTCTTACAAAATACCATTGAAATTGGACAACCAATTTTAGAGAAGATTTTTAAGGATTTTTTAGTTACCATGGCAACCAGAGTTCTACATGGATCCAGATTCTTTTAGCAACTTTGATCTAGAGCATGATACAAAAAGGTCAACCGGACGGACGGCATTCGCCAATCTATAAGCCTTGATTGCGAGCAATCCGGCCAAATATAAGGAAATCTAGCCTCTCCCCTGGCCATTTTGTTTTGAATATGATTTTTACAATTTCAGTAGAGGGTCTACAGGAGACTATTCCCATCATGCATCATTCAATTCTGACCACTGGTTTAGGAGAAAAAGATGTGTAAAGATTTTTCTTTTTGTTGCCATGGCAACCAGAGTTCTACACGGATCCAGATTCTTTTGACAATTTTGATAGAGCACAAAGATACAAAGATTATTGCTGTAAAGTTTGGATTCTGCCTTGTGGTTTCAGATGTCACTTAAAGCAATTGTTGACAGACTGATGGATTGGTTAACATTTACATAAAGCGTCAAAAAACAACACCAAACCAATTCAGAGATATGACTCCGGGACGCATGGACAATGCCAAAACTACAGCCCTCCGTCGTTGGCGGGGGATAACAATAACAAATGGAGTAAATACAATACAGACACACGGGTCCATTAAAAGGATCCATTCCCAATGCAAATATATGTTCCCCAACTTTGGGGGAAAAATCCCGACAGATATCAAATTGTTATTAAAATGCTAAAACAAAATGCAAACCAAGTTAACCCTTTCCTCCATAAATACGCCTTTCTAAGCCTCTGTAAAAGTCATTTGATGAAACCATTATGGTAAATAGAGCATTTGCTCCATATTAGCAAATGCACTGTTTATCTCAATGGTTTCAAAACTACACAATTTTAAAATTTTCCTTTTCACTAGTAAATGCTCCTTTTCAGTAGATTTATTCAAAGAGGTAGAATCTTAAAATAGCATATGAGGTAATGGGTTAAAATGGGGCCAAACATGCTTTCCAATTCATGGAGTTTAATGCATGAAAAATTCCTAGTTTAAAAAGTTATTAAAATGCATTTTTTCCAAAATTGCCTGAAAAAGCCTGTTATTTTGCATTTTTTTAGCATTTTAATCCAAATTGCATTGGGAATAGGTCTTTTTAACAGACCCTTGTAGATACCAGAAAAAACCTGTAAACCATGTCACAAGAACAGCAGTTGCCTACAATCATTGTCTAACTAGAAAAGGATATACTCCGCCAGCTCCTCGTGCCCCATAGCCGTAGTCTGCTGTTATTTTTAAGTTAGCTGTCTCCCCAACAGACATCTGCAAACAAATAAAATTGTATCAAATATCCAATAGGGCATTGCATATTATTGCAGCATCATGGGCTTCTGCACTTTCAATCAGTGATCACCCAAGGTGAATAAAGTTGTAACATAATCAGTCATCATCCAATCACATTAGAACCGGATAGTGTTTTAACTTGAAAAATTAAACATTTGCAACTGGTCATGCTATCAAAACGACAAGATGGTCATCACACCCTTGTATAGTTCAGAGTACAGTTAGTCATAGTGTTTTTAGACACAAATTTGAAGTTAAATATGCCCATTGGACAAATCCTATTGAACGTTTCAGTTGGGACAAACAAAATTTTGTACTATATACAATAAAACAAAACAAGATGTTCATTATGGTCTGGTATCGCTCATGTTGTTAACCCTTACAGTTACAGTGCCAGTATTGTCGTCTGCAAGACATATTTCGTCAAGTTTTAGAGTGGGTGCTTGTTCAATTTCTTTATAAAAAGATAAAACATGTAAGAAATAATGACATCATGAATATTAATTAGTTTATATTTAATAATGGCATATAAATGCAGGCTAATCTGGCTCAAGCAGAAACTGCAGAATCAGATCTACATAATACCATTTATAAGCAAACAGAGCAGACACTGAATTCAGATGGTTTCTACATAAGCCAACTGATCTGGGTCTACTCTTGTTTGCAAAGGCATGCAAAAGCATTTATATGAAGGAAAAGGTTAAGGAAATAGTTCATTGAAATCTTTATTAAATTCATGTGACATACTTAAACAGCCAATTTAAATACAATTTATAAAACTTTGATAGAGGACCACCTAAGCATCATTCCTGGAAATTTGGTTAAATTCCATTCTATAGTGATAACTAAAACTTTGATAGAGGACCACCTAAGCATCATTCCTGTGAAGGTTTGATAAAATCCCGTTTAGTGGTTTAATATTTATAAACTACTATAACCTCATTCTGTATTAGATTGGAAACATTTATGCAACTCCGATAATAGAGGGTCACCTGAAGATTATTCTTGTGGAATTTGGTGGAAATTCATTCTGCAGTTTAGATGTTGTTTTAAGAATTTATTCATTAAAATCTACTTTTAGTGACTATGATCTATTTATGCCTTAAACTATAATATCCATTTGTCGAACTTTGATAGACGACCTTTCGAGCATAATTTCTGTGAATTTGGTCATATTCAAATCAAAAGTTTAAATCATATAGGAGATATTGTTTAAAGCAATTATTCTTTAAAAATCTTATTTTTCATTCATGTGACATACTTTTGTAATAGACTGAAACAAATTATATCATATTGATATTCAAAGTTAATTTAAATCAAATTTTAGCTTAGAACCTACTTATGCAGTTGACTGTAACTATAAATACAAATCTAATGGAGCGTCACCAACAGAACATTCCTCTGACAGTGAAAATCCAGTCAGTGGTTTAGAAGGAGACATAGCTAAAACCTAGAACTATTTTGATACAAAAAAAACTAAAAACTAGAACTATTTTGATACAAAAACTGATGTCTCCCCCACTCCCACCACTAAATTTTCATTGTAAAATTTCACAGTTCCATAACTCTGCAGAAAATCATCAAACCTGAACAGGAAA
This sequence comes from Azorinus chamasolen, assembly GCA_963576725.1. Classification (NCBI taxonomy): domain Eukaryota; kingdom Metazoa; phylum Mollusca; class Bivalvia; order Cardiida; family Solecurtidae; genus Azorinus; species Azorinus chamasolen. The sequence continues at coordinate 46,797,227 of OY755243.1, read as the reverse complement.
AAAGACATGCACAACTAGGCATGTTAATGATCAATCCTATGACGTTTCATGAAAATCCAACGAAAGCTTTTGGAGAATCTGCGCCGACAAATTAAAATTGGACAGACAGGTGGACGGACGCCATGCACAAAAACAAAATGTCTCCCCAGTATACATGCAATTTGCTTTAAAACTGGGTACTCTTGCTAGGTATTTGAATAATAAACATATAGTAAGTTTGATAGAAATCAGACCAATCTTTTAGAAGATATGTCATTGAAACAATCAGCCAATCAGATTGCAGCAGCCTAAGGGACATTCCCGTAATTTTCTGAGAAAAAAATGCGCTGAAATTGCCAAACGGTGAAAACGATGTGAGGTACTCCACCCAAGCTTGAGCCACACCAGGTGCTTGTGGGAGTGATGCTCAAGCTGCTACAGTTTCATGACTGTATTTCAAAACCAACAAACATATCCTACACATTAAATAAACACCGAAATAATAGTACCTTAAGTATTTGGGCAGACAGACTTATAGTGAATAGTGCAATCATTGATGATGATGACTGCAGTCTCCAACTGCTCCTGAAGGAGAATTGTGATCGAGATGTTTACTACTGCGTCAGTCTACTTTAAAAGTTATAAAAGTGGTATCAAAATAATTTTACTCACTTGCATGACGCCTTCATCCCAACCTGAAAAAGGCAAAAAGAAATTTATGGTTAATTTAATAGTAAGAATAAATCAAAGGTGCAAGATCAAAGAAATCTGTCACTTGCATAACCCTTTACTCCATGAATACTCATGAGGGCCATGAGGCCATGAAGCGCTCACCTGAGATAACCCCCCCGGGTGGGGCCATTTTTTACCCATAAGGGCATAAGTCATCATTTGTGCAACCTTGGTAGAGAACCATAAGGCAAAGCTGCATGCCATTAATTAAAGGTCTAAGCCTTAAGGTTTCAGAGAAAAAGAATATTTTATATTTTCCCCATGAAAAACTGATAAGCCCAAGGGCAGGCCAAGTTTTGCCTGGGAGTCTCAAGTTGAACATTCTTAGCAGAAGATCACAAGGCAAAGCTACATACCAAATATGGAAGGTATGGGCCTTTTGGTTTCAGGGAAGAAGATTTTTTTTAAGGTTTTCTTATATAATCATATCACTCTGGTCTTGAAGGAACTTCACTGGCTTCTGGTTCAGCATCGGATCGAATTCAACATTTTGGCACTTACGTACAAAGCCATGCATAATGAATCCCAAAAGTACATTGTCAACATGTTTGAAGTATACAGGCCTCGCAGAGAGTTAAGGTCAGCAAGTAGTTCAGTGTCGTTGGTTGTGCCAAAAAGACGTATGGTAAAACACAGGGATAGAAGTTTCATGCATGCAGCTCCAAAACTTTGGAATGCTCTACCGTCAGGCATCAGTTCACTGGCATCTTTTAAAAGATGTCTAAAAACGCATTTCTTCAAAATATTTTACTAGGATTTGCAGATATTAGTCGAGTAATATCCTGTCAGTTATTTAGTTGGGCACTGTTTGAGGGCACTTTGTATGTCGCATTGTGCTGGGTGGTGGATCTTGATGGTAGGAATAGCCCAATCTCTTTTGAAACCACTCGGATTGTGGCTCAGGACAGCATTGTGTGTCTCATTCAGTGGCAGTTGATGTCTAAAAACGTGTGTCTTTGGCATATATTACTAGGACATTACTAGGGCAATTACGGAAACATAGCTAACAAGCAAATTCATAGAAATTGATACCATACTTTGGGAATAAGATACATGTACATGTAATCAATTTAAAACAGGAGGGCTATGATAGCCCTGTAATACTCAACCAGGTTTTACTTGCCTTTGATGCGTACAATACCGTAAATAGATATTTTGACCAACTTTATGAATATTGGGCCAAATTAATGTTTTCTACGGCAATCCTTAACAATAGTGCACCTGTTTTGAAACTGAACTGCCACAGCAAAGGGAAATGTGCCTCATTGTATTACAACAAGAGGGCCATGATGGCCCTGAAATCGCTCACCAGAGGGAAAGATTTTTAAAGTTTTAACTACATGAATGTAAAAACTGGACACCTGTTTTGTGGGGTGTTATTTGACCCTTTGTGGATCCAAACTCTGTGCCATACCTGTTGGTCTTAATTCTGTTGAAAAGGACCAGGAAGCAGTCAATCTTTAATAAACTTTTGGACCTTTAAAGCCCTTTCCTTCATATAAATGTGATTTGATGCATTTGCAAACAGAACATACCCATATCAGATGGTTTCTATAGGAGCTGTCTAACCAGGTTGTGCTCTGCCGGCTAACAGAATACTCTTTCCTCCATAAAAACGCCTTTCTACGCCTCTGTAATAGTCACTTAATTAAACCATTGTGATAAATAGAGCATTTGCTCCATAGGAGTAAATGCTCTATTTATCACAATGGTTTCAAATCTACACAATTCTGAAATTTTCCTTTTCTCTAATTAACCCTTTCCCTCATATAAACGTGTTTTCATGCATTTGCAAACAAAGTAGACCCAGATTTATCTCTTTGAATAAGAGACAAAATTTCTAACAGATGACAACCCTATCACTGCTTAGCATGACTTGACTGAAATTAGCACACAGTTTGGATTCTGATCTGACGCATACCGGTATGTACCTTTATCATGTAGTTTGTATATGAGTAAATTTACTCCTATGGAGCAAATGCTCTATTTATTACAATGGTTTCAAATCTACACAATTCTGAAATTTTCCTTTTCTCTAATTAATGCTCCTTATCAGAAGATTTATTCAAAAAGGTAGGATCTGAAAAAAGCCTTTGTTCTACGCCTCTGTAACAGTCATTTTATGAAACCATTGTGATAAATAGAACATTTGCTCCACAGGAGTAAATGCACTATTTATCACAATGGTTTCAAATCTACACAATTCTGAAATTTTCCTTTCCTCTAATTAACCCTTTCCCTCATATAAACATGTTTTCACACATTTGCAAACAGAGTAGACCCAGATTTACCTCTTTGAATAAGCAGACAACATTTCTAATAGATGACAACCCTATCACTGCTTAGCATGACTTGACCGAAATTAGCACACAGTATGGATTCTGATCTGACGCATACCTGTATATAACTTTATATGTGGTTTGTATATGAGTTAATTTACTCCTATGGAGCAAATGCTCTATCACAATGGTTTGAAATCTACACAATTCTGAAATTTTCCTTTTCTCTAATTAATGCTCCTTATCAGAAGATTTATTCAAAGAGGTAGGATCTGAAAAAAACCTTTGTGATAAATAGAGCATTTGGCTAACCATTGTGATAAATAGAGCAAAAGCTCCATAGGAGTAAATGTTCTATTTATCACAATGGTTTAAAATCTACACAATTCTGCAATTTTCCTTTTCTATAATTAATGCTCCTTATCAGTAGATTTATTCAAAGAGGTAGGATCTGAAAAAAGCCTTTGTGATAAATGGAGCATTTGCTCCATAGGAGTAAATGTTCTATTTATCACAATAGTTTCAAATCTACACAATTCTGAAATTTTTCTTTTCTCTAATAAATGCTCCTTATCAGTAGATTTATTTAAAGAGGTATAATAGTCACTTTATGAAACCATTGTGATAAATAGAGCATTTGCCTTTGTGATAAATAAGAGCATTTGCTCCATAGGAGTAAATGCACTATTTATCACAATGGTTTCAAATCTACACAATTCTGAAATTTTGCTTTTCTCTAATTAACCCTTTCCCTCATATAAACATGTTTTCACGCATTTGCAAACAGAGTAGACCCAGATTTACCTCTTTGAATAAGCAGACAACATTTCTAATAGATGACAACCCTATCACTGCTTAGCACGACTCGACCGAAATTAGCACACAGTTTGGATTCTGATCTGACGCATACCGGTATGTAACTTTATATGTGGTTTGTATATGAGTTAATTTACTCCTATGGAGCAAATGCTCTATTTATCACAATGGTATGAAATCTACACAATTCTGAAATTTTCCTTTTCTCTAATTAATGCTCCTTATCAGTAGATTTATTCAAAGAGGTAGGATCTGAAAAAAGCCTTTGTGATAAATAGTGCATTTGCTAACCATTGTGATAAATAAAAGCTCCATTGGAGTAAATGTTCTATTTATCACAATGGTTTCAAATCTCCAAATTCTGAAATTTTCCTTTTCTATAATTAATGCTCCTTAGCAGTAGATTTATTCAAAGAGGTAGGATCTGAAAAAAGCCTTTGTGATAAATAGAGCATTTGCTCTATAGGAGTAAATGCTCTATTTATCACAATGGTTTCAAATCTACACAATTCTGAAATTTTCCTTTTCTCTAATTAATGCTCCTTATCAGTAGATTTATTCAAAGAGGTATAATAGTCACTTTATGAAACCATTGTGATAAATAGAGCATTTGCTCCATAGGAGTAAATGCTCTATTTATCACAATGGTTTCAAATGTACACAATTCTGAAAATTTCAAGAAACAGGATCTGAAAATAACCTATGAGGGAACGGGTTAAAAACAGTGTGAACAAACAGACACTAATTCTGAAGCAGACTTCATAGTTTTGACCAGGAACTTGCCCTCTCAAGTGATTGCGTAACACAGATGGAGTGCTAGCTCAGAGGAACCTTTATAGTGTAAAAGTCAATTTTAAAGTATAACCAACAGGGCAGGGCCAATTTTAACCTCAGAACTATGATATTGACCACTGTCAATAAGGTATACTAAGTTAATCTATACACCAAATATCTAAGCTCTGTGACATGTAGTTTTTGACAAGAAGATTTTTGAAGTTTTCCCCATGCCTAACCTAAGTGAGCCCAGCATTCTCCTACTTGTACAGAAAACAACAGTCAGCTAGAGAAAACTGGCCACCCCTGGGACCGTGGCTGGGCCAATTTTGACTCCAGGGACATAATTTATATAACTTTTGTAGAGGACCTATAGGTGATGCTATGTGCCAAAGATGAAAGCTGAGAACCCTGTAGATTCAGAGGAGAAGACTTTCAAATTGTTGACGGCGCACGACAAACGCCGACAGACATCAGGCGATCACAAAAGCTCACCCTGAGCACTTTGTGCTCTGGTGAGCTAAAAAGAATAGACCTAGACTGGCTGCCGCATCTCCACTGTGGCGTCCGATCCAGTCTACTACCATCTGCATTAATTCTAGTTTGTATAAACTATACAGTTTATTCTGATATGGTGAATCATTACATATCAGATTGGGTGTTGCATTGGTGACGTGGTTGCTGATCTGTTTCTGAACTGTTTGAATCATAAGGCCTATTTTATCTTGACACTGCTTGAATATGAAAGCTGTATAAAGCATAGTGAAGTACAGGGCTCAACATTAACTTTTTTGCTTACTAGACCAGTCGGGCTAGTGGTTTTGAAAACTTCTAGCCCTGACCAAAATGTCTTGGTGATAAACTATTTTGGTTTTTAAAAACTCGTGAGATGTTGAACCTGTATGATGTGTCAACTCCTGCTTTAAATACATTTTATCAAGAAGATTTAGACAAGAGCAGGGTTGTTAAAATGTGTTTATAGGTAGTGAATAATCTGTTATATTTGAATGTCCATGAAAATATGGCACTACAGTGCTACATTAAACACGATACAGGACCAGGAGTCATTTAAATTCTCAAGCCATTTAGGAAGAAATTCAGTTTCGCTTCACTTTTTCATACGTATTCTTTGTTTCTGGTAGGCCCCATCGATTTAGTATATTGTCATCGCTACTACTGCCGCATTTTGATGTAAAGCCGAAGTTTCAAAGTCACATTTCTTTCAACAGACGAATTTTACTTACGATAAAGCTTCCACACGTTGTTATTGTAATCAAACGTAAATGAGTCTGAATGTAGTAAGTTTTTGGCACGTGTTTAATTTTTTCGGGAGATTAATTCAATACAGCATTTCGCATGTTAACTCATTCATTGTTTTCAAAATATTGCAATTAAATACTACATGCAAATTAATACATTGTACCGACGCTTTTTTGCGACAACTTCCTCAAAGGTGTTCCCTGTTCGATAGCAAAAATAGATACGAAATTCCAAGACCGGTATCCGTACATCAGTCACCACGTGGTGTTGTAAAGGCTAGCTGGTAGTGGGGAAAATATCGCGAAGAGCAGTCTGTAATTTTGCGCATGCGTACTATGTATAAACACAATTATAGATGAACCCGACGTGACCTATCTGTAAGTGTTTTTCTGCTACTTTCTCTTTCGATCGGTATCGCGACCGGACCGGGATTTATACGACAAGTCGGGCTAGTGGCTTGGAATATTTGCAAGACCGGACCGACATTCAACCAGTGAATGTCTGTCGGACGTAGGTTAATGTTGAGCCTTGGAAGTACTTAATGCAAAACAGTATTCAATGCAATACAGTATCCCTCTGCTTTCAGAAGAGGATAAGGGCAATAAATATATGATTTTTGTGTATCAAAGGGGTATAACTCCTCTAAGCCGCACACTATCTGAAACAAGAGTACCGCATACGGTACATAATACGCCCACTTGCAAACTTTCTCCGATTCAACATGCCTTATAAGTGTTGACATTTTCTAATCTGTGCTTCAGATCTTGATTTCCATATTAAGGTGATACTATTTTTTAAAAACATGAAGTGAATATCTTATTAAATAAAAAAAGTTACAGCTAATCCTCATTTTTGCAGATTTTTGTAAAGTGCAACGGCCATAACTCTGTGAAGACAAAATGAATGAACCTCAAAATAAATTCAGCTTCAAATTTTGTTGCTTAAAACATTTGTGTTAAGCAGGGCTCAACATTAACTTTTTTGCTTACTTGACCAGTCGGGCTAGTGGTTTTGAAAACTACTAGCCCTGACCAAAATGTCTTGTGCCCTGACTTGGTGATAAACTATTTTGGTCTTTAAAAACTCGTGAGCTGTTGAACCAGGCTGTATGAAGTGTCAAATCCTGCTTTAAATACCTTTTATCAAGAAGATTTAGAGAAGAGCAGGGTTGTTAAAAAATGTGTTTATAGGTAGTGGATAATCTGTTATATTTGAATGTTCATGAAAATATGACACTACAATGCTACATTAAACACGATACAGGACCAGGAGTCTTAAATTCTCAAGCCATTTGGGAAGAAATTCACAGTTTCGCTTCACTTTTTCATACGTATTCTTTGTTTCTGGTAGGAGCCCCTTCGATTTATTATATTGGCATCGCTACTACCGCCGCATTTTGATGTAAAGCCGAAGTTTCAAAGTCACATTTCTTTCAGCGCACTCCCTTCCGTCGTATTAAAGCCAGTATTGGTGTCTTTGACATATTCCATTCAGATTCAGATTCAGACGAATTTTTCTTACGATAAAGCTTCCACACATTGTTATTGTAATCAAACGTAAATGAGTCTGAATGTCGTAAGTTTTTGGCATGTGTTTTATTTATTCGAGAGATTAATTCAATACAGCATTTCGTGTATTAACTAATTTATTGTTTTCAAAACGTTGCAATTGAACACTACATGCAAATTAATACATTGTACAAACGCTTTTTTGCGACAACTTCCTCAACGGTGTTCCCTGTTCGAGAGCAAAAATAGATACGAAATTCCAAGACTGGTATCCGTACATCAGTCACCACGTGGTGTTGTAAAGGCTAGCTAGTAGTGGGGAAAATATCGCGAAGAGCAGTCTGTAATTTTGCGTATGCGTACTATGTATAAACACAATTATAGATGAACCCGACGTGACCTATCTGTAAGTGTTTTTCTGCTACTTTCTCTTTCGATCGGTATCGCGACCGGACCGGGATTTATACGACAAGTCGGGCTAGTGGCTTGGAATATTTGCAAGACCGGACCGACATTCAACCAGTGAATGTCTGTCGGACGTAGGTTAATGTTGAGCCCTGTAGAGTGTTCACAAGCAAATTGTTGACAACGCACGACGGACAATCAAGATTCTCAAAAGCTCACCCTGAGCTTTGCTCAGGTGAGCTAAAAACAAGCTCTGTCATAATTTACCTTTTATCACCTGGCCAACTCCTATGGTAAATTGAAACGGCTTTCCTCTATCTTTTGAGCTGTCAAATTTTTTGCCATTGGCTGCCAATGTTCCTGAAATATATGTGTCCTTAAATAGTTAATTTTAACCTAAACCCTCCTTGGGCAATGTTGACCTAGAACAAGTGATATTTGTAAAATGTATGCTCCCCTTAATAGTGAGTGAGTGAGTTGGTTTTTACGTCCGACCAACAGTATTTCAGTTATTTGCAGACGGCACCCGCATGAGACAAGTTATAGTGCTGCCTCACTGGAATACTCCTGCCGCAGGTACATGGCAAGGGCACCCCACCCAGTCACATTATCCCGACACCGGGCCGACCAGTCCTAGAACTACACCTTTATTGTCGAGCGTAGACAAGGGAGTTACTAATACCAACTTTTAACGACTTTTGGTCTGTCGTGGCCGGGGATCGAACCCACGACCTTCCGTACCGCAGGCGGACGCTCTACCACTGAGCCATGCGGCCGGTTCCCTTAATAGTAGCCAACCTATAATCTAGATTCTTAAGCCCATAAATGTTTGTGACCTTGACCTGGTTAAAAGTGTTAGGATTTGACTTTTGATCTTCAAGTTTGACCTTAACATGGCCCCTCTCAAATGCAGCTTAACCCTGTACTCCATGAATATTCTTGTAAAAACAAGAGTGTGTTTGTGAAACACTTATGCTTACGACTTTTGACCCTGAAGGATGACCTTGACCTTTGACCCAGAGACCAGGGAGTTGAATACGACACATCGTCTTTGTGTGGCGAACATTTGTGCCAGGTTATTTTGAAAGCCACTCACAAATAAAAAGTTATAGAAGGGACACGAAATTTGGGACAGACGGATGGAGGACAGACAGATGGACGGACAGACAAACACCACTTGTGAGCTTATTTTCTGTCCAAACCTTAAGAGTTCATAGTGATGGACAAATGCCAAGTTCATTAAATTTTATTATGAGCTTATTTTTTGACTAGCAAACCCATGTCAGAACATTCATTTCTGGCAATTTCATTTTCGTATTGTGGGCTTAAGCTCACAGTATAATTAAACCCATAAGCATGTCCTAGACCAAGGATTAAGCCCACAAGTGGCAAATTTCAGAGCAGACAGACGGAAGGACAATGTGATTACTGTATATGCCTGCCGTTGCATGAATATTAATAAGATTAATTCTTATAACAGGACAATGTACACAGAAATATTTGGCCTTGGCAGAAAATATAGAATTATCATTTCATAAGTAAACTACAAGAGCCATCTGATATGGGTCTACTCTGTTTGCAAAGGCGTAGAAAAGGTGTATTCATGGAGTATGAAATCTCTATTAGCAATGGTCAATGTTTTTGAGAGGACAACATATAGGTCATCTTAGCATGGCCAATGGCAACTCACTGCACATTTGCTCGTTTTACAATCTAGTATTTAATGTGTAAATCTCAATGCAGACCAGTTTTCAGAGTATTCCGCACGATATCCCCGCCTATATCGCATGATTTAAAGAGTGTCAAAAAAATTGATGTGATTCCAGCCTCAGTGGACTATATTACTTCATAATTCAACTTTCTAATTACAGAATAGTCTTGATTGTTGGATGCTTTCTAACAAATGCCGACTTGAAATGTAAATGTCTCAAACTCTGGACATAATTGATTTTTACCCCTTTGTCCCACAGTATACATATAATTATTACTGTCTGGTCTGGGTCTACATTGTTTGCAAACAGTTATTAACCCATTCCCTCATAGGCTATATTTAGATCCAACCACTTTCAATAAATCTACAGAAAAGGAGCATTAACTAGAGAAAAGGAAAATGTTAGAATTTTGTAGTTCTGAAACCATTGTGATAAATAAAGCATTTGCTCCTAAGGAGCAAATGCTCTATTTATCACAATGGTTTCAAAAAGTGACTTTTACAGAGGCGTAGAAAGGCATATTTATGGAGGAAAGGGTTAACACATATTTTACATATATATATATACATGTATACATTATCACTGACAGCACCTGACAGAAACCTTACAGGTTCTATATACAAATTGTCTTTCTACAATTTAAATTCAATGATTTAATTTGCTCAGTATCTTAGTTATAAATAAAACTTTACCAATTTCCAGAGCAGACTGAGCCCATTTCAATGTCCATTAACGTTTTCCTTTTGTTGGACTTATAATTGATAAGGTGCCTAAAATAATCTGTTGGTTAAATCGTTTTAACACTGAAATTGAATTTTTGGAGCAGAATAGCCCATCAATGATCAATGTTTATGGACATAGTTCATACAAAATGAAAGTGTAAAATTTGTGAGAGAATTTCAAATGACAAACAGTGCTGATCCTGATTAGGAGGGCTACTCCCTAGTCTTCTGGTCTGGATCTACAATTTGCAAATAACCAAGCACTTATTTCCCGCAGTCAAGGGAGCGAGAACATTTTTGGGGGTCTAAAATGGGACTTATGTAGCCCATGCTAAAATGGGACTGTATGTAGCCAATGCATTAATGGGACTTATGTAGCCCATGCATTAATTGTTTTTCATGTTCTTATGATTAATTCTTACATGAATATTTATTGAGTAAAAGGTTAAAATACATGTATTCATTTTCATGGTCAAATGAAAGCCAAAATAATTCCCTAAAAGATTTATTGAGGAAGAATCTCTTTCTATTTGTACAGTGTGTATCAACAATAGGTTCTGTTGGATCATTATTATCATGTCATTATGGATACGGTTACCTAACTTGATTTGGACGAGGCTGGCCTAACAGACTAAATAATTCCTAATGGTTAATCAAGTTTATGTTTTTGCTTTGTGGCATTTACTTTCTGTAATCGCTGCCACTTTTCCAAACAAAAGTAGATGAAATACCGCATTATACATCACTGAACCCATTTTACTACCATGCTACTATGGCTGTATACATTCCAGTACCTGGAATACCCTCCTATATTTGGACTATACGTTAAACAAGAGGGCATGTAATACTCAGTAACTGAAGTCTGATTCAATACGAAAGATAAAGGAAAAGTTCCAACATAGTTACCTGTATAATGCATTGTCAGTTTATCACCTTTCTTTGGGAAGGTTGCCTCTGAAAAAGAGAGAAATTCAACAAAGTAGTAAAGGTCACTATTCCGACAGTCTAAAAATCGGGGGAGGGGCCTCCCCACAAATGAATTCCATTTGGGTCATAATGAAATCGAATCTACATCTGGGGAATATTAATTGAGATGAAATACACTGATGGACAGTTTCAATGGGCGTCTTTTGTGGGTTATCTCCCCAAATTCAATTTATAGGTGGCGCTCGCACCGAGTAGGTCCCTCATCCGGATAACTTCTGATTTTATTGATCGCCATTGTATGTGTTTACTGAATTTATTCATGATAAGATTGATCAGCAAAATGATTTAAATCATGAAGATGAAATGAATTTTTTTAACATTTTGAACATAAATATTGTTCTTTCAACCATTTTGCACAAACAGAGAAGTGGGGTAGACATTACACTTTCAGGACTGGTCATTACACTTCCCCTGTCATAATGTAAAATCTGACTTCAATGATATCATGTATATATGCCCTTGACAGTTGTTTGTTCGATATAGTTTTAATTTTAGTATTTCTTCCTTTTTGTTTATTTGAGAGTCCATACTTACTTTAATAATTGGAAGTAAAAGTTTGCCTTTGCATACAGGGCAGACCCAGATCAGATGGCCCCTGTACAGTGTAGGGGGCTTTCTGATCAGGGTGTGCTCTATAGTTCTGCTCTAAAACATTCATGTGTTGATCTGCAATTTAAAAAAATATATATAATTAATATTCACGATGCCACCATTTCTTACATGACATGGAGTAATGGTTAACACGTTCAAGCAGTTTGATCCAGATCAAAATGTAAAACAATTTAATAACTGATTAGAGTTCACACTATTTGACCGTACACTGTGCTTTAGCTGTGTTCTGAGTATAGTTTTTATTTATATGAATTATTATCAGAAACCACCTCAGATATCAAATAAAATTAAAATATTTAACCCTTACAAATGTAGGAAACTAGTCTATAAGACATCAGCTAATTATTGTAATGACCGTGACAAGTGTTTTTTAGAGGTTTTCTCATCAGGGTCTGCAATATTTTATTTTTGCAAGCATCATTCGGTTGCACCACTCTATGTTAAAATTAAACTCTTTCAGTTAGAAATTTGACAACTTCAATTAACAAGAGGGCCATGAGGCCCTGAAGCGCTCACCAGAGTTGGGGCGGGGCCATTTTTGACCACAAGAAATCATGTGTACAACCTTGGTAGAGAACCAAAAGGCAAAGCAATATGCCATTAGTTAAAGGTCTAAGCCTTATGGTTTCAGAGAAAAATAATATTTTATATTTTTCCCATGAAAAACTGATACGCCCTGAGGCACGGCCAAGTTTCGCCCAGTGGTCAGGGTCTAAGTTAAACATTCTTGGGCCATGGCAGAGGACCACAAGCCACAGCTACATATTTGTAGAGGACCATTAGATCATGTTACAAACCAAATATCAAAGGTCTAGGCCTTACAGTTTCAGTAGATTTTTAAAGATTTTCCAGTGAAAAACTGATAAGCCCTTGGGCGGGACCATTTTTGTAAGAAACATTACCATGACTTACATCAGTTGGGTTTAGACCCAGATCAAAAGTCTAGATGATGATCATTTACCTTGATTGGCTGAATAGGTGTTACTCTTAGCTAAGGATTTCCAATATCTCCCACATCTAATTTGAGAGACATTGGAAGACACCATGATAGCATCTAGCTATCACTCACACTACACACTATGGGGTTAATGGGTCAACATCCCTTTCAAAATGCCTTTAATGTTTCGTCTGCAACAAAAAGTTATTGTCATCTGCTTCAATTCTTAAAATAAACTTACTTTCATTTTTTGCAAAAATATGGTTAAGATGACAAACAGTTTGGATCCTGATGAGGCCCCGCATTATGCAGCCTCTCATCTGGATCCAAACTGTTTGCATAGGTAATCAATTTCACCACTAGCGTGCAAAGAGTTAAGAATCATGCATTGACCTGGAGAGATTTTACTGCCCAGAGCTGTAACCTTTGAACTGCAGTTTAGGATCTGAAGAACCCTAATTTAACCCTTAATTCCCCTCATATAAACGTGTTTTCATGCATCTGCAAACAGAGTAGACCCAGATAAGGTGGCTCCTATAGGATCAGGGTCTGCTATTTCCTAATGGAATTTGATAGATCTGTTTCTATGCCTTCTAAAACAGCTACACTGATTTATTATAAATAGTTATAAATAGAATCACTATTCTGGAAGTACTAGAACTCCAATGCAGTTATCTCCCTTTGTCCCTTATGGCTATGCTGATGGGACAAGGGAAATAACTGAGGAAATTGCTAAGGCGGGACTTTTAACATGTTACAGATTCTGATGTTAAGTAGCATAAAACCCCAGGGTGAGACCATTTTTGGTCCAGGGGTCATTGTTTGAACACATATGGTAGTAATATATTAGGTGATGCTTCATACCAGATATCTTAGCTCTAGAATATGTGGTTTCAGACAAAGAGATTTTTAAAGGTTTCCTTATATAAGTCTATGTAAAAACTACAAGCCCCAGGGCAGAGCCATTTTTGGCCCGGGGGTCATCATTTTAACAAACTTGGTAAAGGACCATTAGATGATGCTATATACCAAATATCAAAGCTCTAGAAATTGTGGTTCCAGAGAAGAAGATTTTTAAAGATTTAAAAAAAAAAAACCTGTAAAAGTAGTGGGGCGGGGCCATTTTTTGCCCAGGGGTCATGATTTGAACAAACTTGATAGAGGACACCCTAAGGTACATTTCTGTGAAATTTGGTTGAAATCCTCCCAGTGGTTTAGGAGAAGAAGTCATTTGAAATAAAAGTGAACGGACAGACAGACAGAGGGATGGACAGATGGACAGACGGACGACAGGCGGTCACAATAGCTCACCTTAAGCCTTTGGCTCTGTTGAACTAAAAATGACCACGTCCTCTGGCGGCCATGTTTTTTGCCGGATCAAAATTCTTTTAACAACTTTTAATGTCTATCAACTAAGAAACATTTTGGTGAAAACTATATTCAAATCGGACAAGTCATTCTGGAGAAGAAGATTTTTCTAGATATTGCGTACAGTTGCCATGGCAACAAGACCGATGGCCCGCCCACTATCTTTTAACAAATTTTGAAGCACCCACCCACAGTCCGTTTCAGAGAAGTCGTTTGAAATTGTTGACGGACAGACAGACGGACAGACGGACGGCAGATGCCGGACACAGGGGTATCACAATAGCTCACCTTGAGCACTTTGTGCTCTGGTGAGCTAAAAACTGATAAGCCCTTGGGTGGGCCATTTTTGGCCTGGGGTCATAATTTGAACAACTTTTGTAGAGGACCATTAGATCATGCTATAGTCAAACAACTAGGTCTGACGGGTCACGGGTTCGCCGAGTCCATTTTTAAGGGAGATCAGCATTTTGGATATCCACATGCCATTTATAAAAGAAAATATTCAGTTATAGGTATAAAGAATAAGTGCATTTGTTATCGGAAATATAGCGTAGTGGATAAGTCGTAGGACCATAAAGAAGTATATGATATTTTATTAGGCGCAGGTTCGAGTCTCGCATCAACCTAAAATATTTATTAAAGAAAGTCCCCATAAGAGCATTAGTTTTGTTGTGCATTAAGAAGCCGCCTGTACAAGACATTTGCTAAAACTTATATTGATATTCATATTTTAGCATCGATTTATTATTGAAAATATGGCTAATATAGGACTTGAACTCAAACAAAGGCACCCTTCCCTAACATTGACAAATATGTGCATAAATGGCCATTACAATTATACAATATGACATAATACTCTACTATTCATTCAAAATTAAACAAGAGGGCCAGAATGGCCCTGACATCGCTCACCAGACAATCAGAGGAGAAGATTTTCAAAGTTTTCACTATATGTTTCTATAGAAAACTAGCAGGCCCTGGGGCAGGGCCAACTTTGACCACAGGGGCACAATTTATACAACTTTTGTAGAGGACCTGAACATGATGCTATCTGTCAAATATGAAAGCTAAGAAATTTTCCAGTTTAAGAGGAGAAGAATTTCAAAGTTTCCACTATAATTATGTTTCTATTGAAAACTGGCCACCCCTCTGCAAAAATATTGTCTGCTACACTTCTTTGTTAAAGTAAATTTTATTCTTCTACTTTTCTCTTTTAACAATAATGGAGACCATAGTGTGTTAGTTTGGCTCCCAAGTTACATTGCATCTCATCTGGATCCCAGCTGTCTGTATAGCCTTAGGTAATCACAAATTTGTCACTAGCATGCAACGGTGAATTGAATGGGTCTTAGCATGCTTTAGTGAATACATGATGAACTTTTAAACAGTTTCAATCCAGATGAAATGCTGAGTCACTCATCACCACATCAAAACTAAAACTGACACTTTAGCCAAATAAAACATACTAGAGATATGAGAATCTGGTGCATACTAAGACTTCAAAACCCAGACTCAAGCCAGTCTCCCTTAATTGGCTTGCAACTGCAAGCTTGTTGCAACTTAATCCTAGCCAAAATGAGCTTGCGATTTCGGTTTGGGTTAACTAGCATTTAGCCCTGGTTATATATACAAGTTTAGTGAACCAGGAAAACCCATCCATATGCATAAGTGACCTGCAATTATCCCTAGTCAATATGCTTGTGGCGGGTCACTCACTCTTTAAAAGGCCCCTTTAGCCTGCTAATATTACACCAGCTACTTGCTTTGGTTTATTGCATTTTGCAAGCGACAAATCGTTGTTGCGACATCTTGTACGAGTAAGCAAAATCAGCGTATTTTGTAGGAATTTCACGTCGGCTGTATCTACGGCTTAGTCGGAATTTATCAAGTTATATAATTTGAAAAGTACATGTCCCAGCTTCACTTTCGTACCATATTAGTGGTTATTCCATCTTGGCTTTCCAAAACCAGGCGTTATTTTCAATCGGTCATGAAATTTGCGAGTGGGTAGTTAGACCCCTTGTATATAATATAATAGATCGCCCCAATAATTTTTTTTGACCTTTTAGACCATCTAGACCCACGAAATGCCCCCCCCCCCCCCCCCCCCCCCGGTGGTTGTCGTACCCTGTCGTGTAAAAGCCTATATAGGATTCTACGACGTATAGATACAGATGCACCATAGGTGTGAAATACAATCACTATATAAATGTTTTCTAGGCGAAATCTCAATTGCTTTACTACTGTATATATATCTAATTGTAGACGATTTCTTCACTACTGTAGCCTGTAGGCGACTCTCCGTAAAACATTTTCCTCACATTTCCAATGAAACAAATATTTTTCTAAATGGAAATATTCTATAGGAATTATCTGACAATTTGTTTTAACGTCCTTACCATCTCCTGGTTTAAGTGTCTGTTTTATTACACCCATGCTGATGTTCACCCTCTTCCTTTACAGCTTTTGAATTTCTTTCGGAAGCGTGCCGGTGGATCGAAATTTTCCACTACAGACTACGCGCATGCGTCAGGTATTGGGCGACTTCACTTGGGTCTATCGCTTGAACAATAGTTACCAAAGTTTGATATGAACGGCGATAGCGACTATTTAAAGTCACAGGGATCTGTAGATACCGCTTCATGGGGGTCTACATGTACTATATAATGACAAGTGTGGGATATTGTACGGTCTTATATGTCCGTCGCGATAGCCGTACAGTATCACACTTGTCGCCAATTAATCTTACTCCTTACAACTTTACACCATTTATATAATATTCTATAAAAAGAAGATAATATGGCGGAGGTTTTAATTGCTGCTCACAAATACAGATTCGACTGCAAAAATATCATATGCCCATTTTAAGAAAAATCTCTCTCTCTTCACAATAAACTGTTATGAACCAGATCAAAGACCTATGATAAAACATGTTTTATCATCGGTCTTTTACCAGATCACTGATACCGTTCTCAGCGAGTGTTAATCAAGATGTTCATACCTAAACTTTTATACCAATTTCTTTAGTATACATGTATGTATCATCATATTGTGAATTTGTCACATTTTATACTCTCATGTTTTAGCAGACATAATGTAGCTGTACGCATAATGCATTTTCTGTTTTCACTTGTAATTGCCTTGAAAAATTAATTCCCATATACGTGCCGTCTACATAATCTGACTCTTATCCATTTTATCATTGTTTATGCATAAATGACAGATCTGGCACTAGATTTTTTGTACAGGAATTTAGACTTAAATGTTATATCAGTTGTTGTATATTGGCGACAAGGTTGTTTTTTTATTGTATAGCATATATTAGTCTCATGCAGGAGCTGTAAGACAGCATGCTAATTTTGTGATGGTTGCCGTCTTACAGTCTCATGGCAACACGTCAAATACGGGGTGGAAATCGTTACTTTCTAACTTACAATCTGGTCATATTGGACCTAATTTTCAATGTTAAGCTGCACTTTTGTGGTAATTACATAATTCAGACAACAATTGACCCCAGATACGCTCATAAATTCACACTGCAACCCAAACTGGTGTTGTCACGTGATGCCAGTGTATACACACTAGTGCAATGGGCAGTGCAATATAGTGGTTACTGTATATAAGCACTACGGAAACGGATTAAGTGGATTAAATGCAACCAAAAATAACTGACTTCGGAAGTTTTCTTGTCAGGTACATACATTTAATACATATTTAGGTACTACTCACTGGCACTTGGTCGAAACAGACTAGTTGTGTAATATAATAGTTATATCATATACATGGTGCGGCAGCCGATTCGCCCATTGTTTCGTACCGGCGTAAATTTCCGATACAAAACGCAGATCAACGCGAAATATACTCAGCGGCCGGGAAGAAAATACATTTATCTCTGTAGAAATGGCAAGTTCTTGTCTATTAACAAACCTCTATCGAAGCTATTTGATGATATTTCAGGGAGAAATTGACGGAGGTGATTTGTCAGGACTTTCATTCCGTGGTAACTTCCGGTGACCTCCTCTGACCCCGAGAAAATGTTACAAGTCATTTGGTTGATTGACAATGACCCGGTTATTTCGACTGTCTGCTTGAAGTGCTACATGCAAACATAAATACTTGAATAGCTCTGATTTAATATTTCGACCACTAAGGGCCTTTTTCAAAGATTGTCATGTCAAAATATACACGTCACATTTTTGTTACAAAATCAAAGAGAACAATGTTGGTCCAGCGTCATAGTGACGTTGGGTTGTTACTTCAAATGCCACGTCACCAAATGACGTCATGGGCGCGTCTTTCTTTGATAGCATTGAAACTTCGTCAAATAACAAAACATCCGTAGTGTATTAACGTACTAGTAACTGTTGCTATAAATAAACTATAATCTTTTTCGATCAAGTGCCAGTGGTACTACTGCATGTCTTTATTTAAGAATTATGTCGTAGTTTGGAAGAAAATCCACTCCGACAGGAATCATTAGGTGTGTCCTAACCTAAATCAGTCTTAGCGCCTGTGTATTCTGCCGGGATATGGTTAACACCAAAAGTAGCTCGATATCACCATTTAGAGTACACAAATGTGAAAGTTCTAAGCATATATAGACTATCATGAAGCAGTATATAGACCCCTGTGTTTAAAGTTACGCCATATGACCGTTCACTCAAACTATAGTCGAACAACGCCACAGGGCTTGGTCGTTATAGTTCCAAGATGGTGATAAACGAAAAACTGGAAGTTGGTATTTTTCAGTTTTGATTAGAATTTAGAGAGTAGGCCTATTCAACATTACGCGTAATTTCAACCAGAGACATATATACATGCACATCTCTGTTTCAACATTATTTTCATCTTGACAAATTTAACATCGGTCACGTGTAGGCATAGTAATAGGGGAAATTCATTGCAACACAAAGAACCAGACTAGATATTAGGAAATTTAATTTTAGTATTAGGACAGCAAATATATGGAACAGTTTGCCGGAAAATATAGTAAGAGCAAATTCAATTTCGGTAATTTCTTTTAAAAACAAGTTTGACAATTTTGGATAATCCAGGACTAAAATAAGACTATAAAGCAAAATATAAAATAAGAACCGGAACCGGGTACAACTTTACGGAAAAAATAACGAAGAGTCCAGCAAAGGGGTCTTGGAAGGGCCTGCGCTGGAAATAAGTAATGACAAGTAAGTAATTTACTGTAATGTACTACATCTGTTATTTTCGTCGTTAAATAGATCGAGAATAGTTTTGTTTTTGTTTGTATACATGTTCATTTGCCACAATCATTGCGCTTGTGTACAACTCCTATTTCTAGCATTTAGCGGCAAATATGGTTGAAACTATAGACCCAAGTGAAGTCGCTCATTCTAACATCCGGGCAATGTCTAGTTCACGGACTCGTGAGAAAAGATGTATGCGCATTTTCGTATTAATCAATCAACACCAGAAGCTGTACAGGTATACATACAATGAAAATAATGTTTACAACCAATTTTTCGACAGGATATATTTGTTCAGCTAAATATTATCGCTGTCCGAATACTACTAAAATCTTTAAAAGGAGCCTCCTTTTTAGCAACCATTTAATGACCGTGCTGTTTAGCGTTTTAAATAAGTGTTAAGGCACATAGATTCCAATTCTGTTCAAAGTCAGTTCGAAACGCAAAATTTGCGGAAATTTGCTCAGCATGCATCTGTTATATCCTTATATATTATACTGGAACTGGATCTACAAGGAACACAGTTTCTTGGAATGCCGTCTTTATTATTCTACTAACAAAATCCCCGGGACCGGATACATATATCATATTACAAACTATCCATCTATTGTTCTAGGTATCACGCAACTATTATTGTCTATATGATGACCATATCATCCTTCCCCACAACAGATAAAACATTATCCCTTAGAACATTACTTACATATTTTTGATCAAACATAGATCGGTGTTGTATTTCTTGAAATCTAAAGAAAAGGATTGATTGAGTAATGTTAATAAATCATAAAATGACCAGTTTCCATTACCCAAATCTTAATACAGATGATGGAACATATATTATGAACACACTTGTAAATTAAGCTCTGCAGACTCCAAATTCTAGCTCGACCCAGAATTTACTGGTATCAGCGAAACATGATATCCTGAATGAAACATGAATGAAACAATGGCCAGTCGCATTCCTTTCGTTTGTAAACTACGTAGGCTATACAAATCTTACTACAAATCAAATAAAACATAATACACAGCACAAGTTATTACAAATCTAACTGTTTTACATATATACTCTCAAAATAAATGAAATAAGATCTAATGAAGAAACTGATTAAATACCAATGACTTATGTCTCTTAAAGTTAATTTCATTTCAGGGTAACCTTTAATCAAATACAAAGTTTACTCAACTAATTTTCTTAATGTTATTTCATAATGTCAAACAAGTCGTATATGCAGTTCGTCATCTAATAACTTGCACACATTTCCTTAAACTCAGCTCGTTTAAATGTCACACTGATTGCATAGTAAAGCAAAATATGAAAAGTATATATAGATATGTATACTGAATATAAGCACTAAAACTAAATATAATATTAGGTATGCGCACAATACGTTTTTATTTAATTACATTCCTTCTCGATTTTACCACACATAGTCTTTCAAGTACTTTGGTGCACACCGTTCTCGTTTAGGCCTGGTGTTCATGTTTTGCCCTTGACCAGTGTCATTTAACTCAATTTCGTCAAGTAAATTCTCATCCATTAATCTGTCACCAAGCTGTTGGTCATTACCGAATGTCAAGTTCTCCGGAATCTTCTTCATTGCAGACGAGTTTCGAGTTATCTCATGTCCCTGTCGTTCAATTGTCACCATAGGTCCTTTCTTGTCCTTAACAGTATAGGGACACGGTTTGTACATAGGTGTTAACTTTGATTTGTTTTCATTCTGAACAAAAACTTTGTCACCTACTATGAGTTTCCTTTCCTTAGCAATGACTCGACTGTCCTGATATGTTTTGCTCTTGGATTTCACATTTTCATCCTTCTGTCTTGCAATTTCGCCCGTTTTCCTTTCGTCATTTCTTTTGTAGAATCCAGGCAAGCGAGGTTTTGGTTCACGTTGAAACAGCAGTCTGTAAGGTGTGTAACCTGTTGATGTATGTGGAGTTGCTCTGTATTGTCGTAAAAATCGATTCAATTCTTGTTTCCAATTTTTGCCTTCAATTCGAGCTGATTTGACGCATTTCATTAAAGGTTTATTGAACCACTCTGCTTGCGCGTTTGCTCTCGGCCAGCGTGACGTGATTTTCCTGTGTACGAAACCCATGTGTTTCGCATAATCGGCAAAGTTTTTGCTGTTGAATGGACTTACTGTTCATGAACAGACTCAATAAAACCGAGTCTGCAATTTTCTCTTTTTGTGTTGCAATTTTTGCTCTCAGGGGATCACCTCCCTTCAGAATTTATTCCATTATCAGATTTTATTACCATTGGCACTCCAAACATAGCGATCACCTTATCAAGTACCGGAATTACTGTATTTGCTGAGACTGATTTCACAATTTCAACTACTGGATATCGTGAGTACTCATCTGTGATAACGAACAAATAGTCTCCAGTGTCAAGAGGTCCACAAAAGTCAATACTCAGATTTTGCCATGCTCCTGACGGCATTTCCGACATTCTGAGCGGTTCACGATGCATTGGTTCTCTTGTATTTGCTTGGCATGCAACACAATGTTGGATTGCAGACTCGATCTCTGCATTCAAGTTTGGAAATCATACTTTTGACCTAATATAGCTCTTGGTGCGTGTCATACCTTGATGTCCTTCATGACATAGCCTTATTGCTTTTGATCTCAATGACTCTTTGGCATTACAATTTTGTCATTTCTTAACAGTACTGTTTCATAACTAACTGTAAGCTCGTCCTTAACACTTCTCAGTGACATCAGTTCTTCCAAGTCAATTTCTTTGTCATTAAGAGTTTTCAGTTCATGCCATTTTCCAGACTTTGTGAACTCTATTGCTTTCTGCAATGTTCTATCCTTCACCGATGCAGTTTTCACTTCATCCAATGTCATTGCATTTGGAATTGACTCCTCGCACACAAAGGCCACATATTCCTCTGCAAGATTTCTGTCACTCAATTTATTCTGTATTGGATGGCGAGACATGTAATCCGATGGATTGTCTTTTCCTGGCCTGTACACTATTTTCATTTTGAATGGTTGGAGACGTAGACACCACCTTTCAATTCGCAGCGGCGGTTGTTTTTTCGACCAGATCGATGTCAGCGGTTTGTGATCTGTAATTACTGTGAAACATGGAGAACCTTTTAAGTACATACTGAAATGTTCACAGGCCCATACAATTGCAAGAGCTTCCCTTTCCGTTTGACTATACCGGGACTCAGTTTGTGTCAAAGCTCGGCTTCCATATGCAACTACTTTTTTTCTTGCGTCAATATTCCAGACAATCCCACCGGTGAAGCATCTGTTATCAATTCTGTATCTTTGGATCAAAGTATGCAATCACCGTATCACTCGACAGCGCTGATTTTAGCTTTTCAAATGCCTCTTGTTGGCTATCATCCCATTTCCATTCAACGTCTTTCCGTGTTAGTTTGCGTAATGGCTCTGTAATGGATGCGTATCCATTGATGCATCTGGAGCAGTAAGCTGTCATTCCCAGAAAACTTTTCAATTCTGACATAGTTGATGGCTGTGTTGCAAATTTTGCTTTCGGGGGATCACCACCCTTCAGAATTTATAATCTTCACAACAACAGGTGTTAAGTGCTTGTGTGGCGGCCGTAAAACGTCGCCCCGTACTTCATTCTCAGTGTTGTTATACCTTCTGATCCTTCGAGATCATGAATTTCAGTACTTCTTGTTCTGAAAATTGAATACCGCTTAAGCCGGTGCTAGGGGGCGTGAGCAGTGTTGCACTTTCAATTACTGCTCATGAACAGACTCAATAAAACCGAGTCTGCAATTTTCTCTTTTTGTGTTGCAATTTTTGCTTTCGGGGGATCACCACCCTTGTCAAGCGCAATGTCATGTTCCTGTTGGTTATTTCCGTACACTAAAATATCATCGGAAATGTTCTTTGTCCCTGGGATCCCTTGTATCGCTGTACTGATTGTTTTTGAAACACTTCCGAGGCAGAATTGGTACCGAAATTCAACCTTTTGAATCTGTATATTCCCGTGTGTGTAGAAAATGTTGTGATCGACCTTGATTCTTCGTCCAAAACAAGTTGACTGTATCCCGATAGTAAATCAAGCTTACTGAAAACTGTTGCGCCATTCAAGTCATGTATTAATTCATCGATTGTAGGCATTGGGTGCCGTTCTCTTTCAATAGCTTTATTTGCTTCACTCATGTCCACACATACGCGTACGTCACCATTCTTTTTTGGCGGAATCACTATTGGAGAAACCCACGGCGTTGATTCGTTTTGTATTTCCTCTATTATGTTATCCTTAATCATTTTCTCGAGCTCTTTCTCGACTCTTTTCCTTAAATGAAACGGCGTACGTCGAGATTTCTGCGCTACCGGTTTCACATCCTTGTTTATATGCAGTTTTACCTTTTGGTGTTTTAGCTTTCCAATTCCATCATATATTCCTGGATATTTATTTTCTATTTTCTCATTTGACATGTTGACACTTTGACTTATCTTCACTACTTCCAGGTTACAAGTTGTTTGATATCCTAGCAATGTGCCATGATTACCTTTGACGAGATAGAATATGTCAACAATAATTTTTCCATTTTTTTTCTGCGGTCATTTCACAGCAACCTTTCACTTTTAAGTTTGGTCCACCTCCGTAAGGAATGAGTTTGGTCAGATTATGTAGACAACGCATGGTCATGGTAATTAATTTTTCAAGGCAATTACAAGTGAAAACAGAAAATGCATTGTGGTTACAGGTTTAATGTGAGTGCTACATGATGTCTGCTAAAAAAATCAGGGTATAAAATGTGACAAATTCGCAATATGATGATACATGTACATGTATAGATCTACTAATGAAATTGGTATGTAGGTTTTGGTGTGAACTTATCTTGATTAACACACACTGAGAACAGTATCAGTGATCTGGTTCATAACAGTTTACTGTGAAGAGAGAGAGAGAGAGAGAGAGAGAGAGAGAGAGAGAGATTTTTCTTAAAATGGGCATATGTTTTGTTGCAGGCGAGTCTCTTATCAGTATTTGTCAGCAGCAATTAAAACCTCGGACATTTCATCTTCTTTCTGGAGAATATTATCTAAATGGTGTATAATTGTAAGGATTTGCCTATTCGTAAGGTTAATTGGCGACAAGTGTAATATTGTACGGTCATGTGACTCATGTCCGTCGCTATCGCGACGGACATATAAGACCGTACAATATCCCACACTTGCACGTTTTCCCTTTCGCTGGACAGGGGGCATTTCTGTGCGGATATTCATAGCCACAATTTCTGCAGGTATTCACTGTAGCATTGTCACGTGATGTGTTTGCCTGTTTACGGTCAAAATTTGCATAGAGCTGTTCTGCTTCTCCCTCGAGTTCGCATAGGCCTAGGTCTCCTGGTTATCCCTCTAGACATTGAAACTGCTTGAATCTTGTCAGCATTTTCCATCACACTAGCCTGTTTCTCTGACTGTTCGAGCATACGTCCGATCGTCAAGATGTCAGATAAACTCTTATCAGGTTCCCTCAAGGCACGTCGACGCAGTTGATTAGACCTACAGTTCTGAATTACTTGCTGGAGAATTTCATTGTCAATGTTCGTAAAACTGCAGTTTTTGGCTAAAGTACGAAGTTCAGTGACAAACTCACCAAGCGATTGTTCTTCCTTTTGTTTGCAAGATCTGAAGCTGTATATTTCCATTTGAACATTTTTCTTAGGAGCAAAGTAGTCTGTTAATACCTTTTTAATGGCGTCGTAGGTAGTTTCAGTGTCCTTTTTCTCAACATCATAAATATCATAGACCTTTTCTCCTGCGTAATGTAGTAGAAGAGCTCTTTTCTGGTCCCCATTGGCAATTTTCATTCCAACAAATAAGTTTTCTAGGAGACCAAGCCATTTCTCCCACCTAGTTCCTGCGTTAGACCTGTCGGCTTCCAAATCAAAAGACGGAAAATTTGGAAGAATGTTCATTGCCATTTCTGTCACTGAGTCACTTCGTTATCCATCCATGAAACAGTGGTAAGTCTTAAGAAATATAATGAGTCCGCTTTCACCTCGTCGCCAGATGTTATATCCTTATATATTATACTGGAACTGGATCAACAAGGAACACAGTTTCTTGGAATGCCGTCTTTATTATTGTACTAACAAAATCCCCGGGACCGGATACATATATCATATTACAAACTATCTATCTATTGTTCTAGGTATCACGCTACTATTATTGTCTATATGATGACCATATCAGCATCTTTAATTAGGATACATCGGGACATTGTCCCGACTTGTAAATAAATATAACTTGTGATATTACTTGTCCGAACCCTAGCCTCTGCTCTAAAACATAAATATTCT
Organism: Azorinus chamasolen; assembly: GCA_963576725.1. Lineage (NCBI taxonomy): Eukaryota > Metazoa > Mollusca > Bivalvia > Cardiida > Solecurtidae > Azorinus > Azorinus chamasolen. The sequence continues at coordinate 46,771,603 of OY755243.1, read as the reverse complement.
TCGTCTTATTCCATATAATGAGCGTATCAATTGCCATATTTCATTATTTATGTATATAGACATAAATGGACTAGTTTTATAAACATGTAATTACTATATAAAAACACCAACCAATAAAATTAGATTTTAAGGTTGATATTTCAAGCATCCATTCATTTTGAGAAGTTTGTAGTTTTCATGTATTACTAATGTTTATAATTCGTTGTGATGAACAACTGCTTTTGTACTGTACTATATACTAAGGAGAGGAATTTAATAAGCTAATAGCTTCCATTCCAATCCTACTTAGAGTTGTGTATATTTATGCATGTTGTAAATTGCAAAAAATAAAATATGTTTAAACCAAAATCAGATTTAGCAAAAAATTAAGTACATAGATATAGATAGTATATAGATCTAAATCCTCAATAAGGCGACCAAGCCATTTCTCCCACCTAGTTCCTGCGTTAGACCTGTCGGCTTCCAAATCAAAAGACGGAAAATTTGGAAGAATGTTCATTGCCATTTCTGTCACTGAGTCACTTCGTTATCCATCCATGAAACAGTGGTAAGTCTTAAGAAATATAATGAGTCCGCTTTCACCTCGTCGCAAGATGTTATATCCTTATATATTATACTGGAACTGGATCTACAAGGAACACAGTTTCTTGGAATGCCGTCTTTATTATTGTACTAACAAAATCCCCGGGACCGGATACATATATCATATTACAAACTATCTATCTATTGTTCTAGGTATCACGCAACTATTATTGTCTATATGATGACCATATCAGCATCTTTAATTAGGATACATCGGGACATTGTCCCGACTTGTAAATAAATATAACTTGTGATATTACTTGTCCGAACCCTAGCCTCTGCTCTAAAACATAAATATTCTTCGTCTTATTCCATATAATGATCGTATCAATTGCCATATTTCATTATTTATGTATATAGACATAAATGGACTAGTTTTATAAACATGTAATTACTATATAAAAACACCAACCAATAAAATTAGATTTTAAGGTTGATATTTCAAGCATCCATTCATTTTGAGAAGTTTGTAGTTTTCATGTATTACTAATGTTTACCATTTGTTGTGATGAGCAACTGCTTTTGTACTGTACTATATACTAAAGAGAGGAATTTAATAAGCTAATAGCTTCCATTCCAATCCTAACAAGGCAGTCCAAAGGACAGCTATATCCCCCACCGCCGCCACCTAAATTAAGACATTGACCTTAAGGTGATACAATGGGTTTTAACGTGGTTGACATTCAACCTTCCAGTTGTTAAGAAAATAGGACGCGAAAACAAATATAATGGAAACTGAAGGTAAGAACACGACTTTCAAATGTGACCTTGACCTTGAGCCGACATGACTGCCACATGTGTTCTGCACATCATCTCAATTCAGTTAATATTTGACTCAAGTTTTATGAGAATCCTTCAAATGGTTTAGAAGATATGGAGCGGACACGAAATGTAATGGAAATTGAAGATTAAATCACTTGGCCTTCAAATGTGACCTCAACCTTGAGCCGACATGACTGCCACATATGTTCTGCACATTGTCTCAACGTGGTTAACATTTGAGGCAAGTTTCTTGAAAATCCTTCAAGGGGTATAGGAGATAACCAAACTATAATGGAAATTGAAGGTAAGAACACTTGATCTGCAAATGTGACCTTGACCCTGAGCCGACATGACTGGAACATGTGTTCTGCACATCGTCTCAATTTAGCTAACATTTAACTAAACTTTTATGAAAATCCTTCAAAGGCTTTAGAAGATATGGAGCGGACACGAAAATGTAACGGAAATTAAAGGTTAGAACACTTGACCTTCAAACGTGACCTTGACCTCGAGCCAACATGACTGCCGCATGGGTTCTGCACATCATCTCAATTCATTCAATATTTGACTCAAGTTTTATGAAAATCCTTCAAAGGGTTTAGAAGATATGGAGCGGACACGAAACTGTAATGGCAACTGAAGGTTTAAACACTTGACCTTCAAATGTGACCTTGACCTTGAGCCGACATGACTGCCGCATGGGTTCTGCACATCATCTCAATTCATTCAATATTTGACTCAAGTTTTATGAAAATCCTTCAAAGGGTTTAGAAGATATGGAGCGGACACGAAACTGTAATGGCAACTGAAGGTTTAAACACTTGACCTTCAAATGTGACCTTGACCTTGAGCCGACATGACTGCCACATGTGTTCTGCACATCGTCTTAATTTGTTAATATTTGACTCAAGTTTTATGAAAGTCCTTCAAATGGTTTAGAATTCTAGATATGGAGCGGACACGAAATGTAATGGAAATTGAAGATTAAATCACTTGGCCTTCAAATGTGACCTTGACCTGACATGACTGCCACATATGTTCTGCACATTGTCTCAACGTGGTTAACATTTGAGGCAAGTTTCTTGAAAATCCTTCAAGGGGTATAGGAGATAACCAAACTATAATGGAATTGAAGGTAAGAACACTTGATCTTCAAATGTGACCTTGACCCTGAGCCGACATGACTGGCACATGTGTTCTGCACATCGTCTCAATTTAGCTAACATTTAACTAAACTTTTATGAAAATCCTTCTAAGGCTTTAGTAGATATGGAGCGGACACGAAAGTGTAACGGAAATTAAAGGTTAGACCACTTGACCTTCAAACGTGACCTTGACCTCGAGCCAACATGACTGCCGCATGGGTTCTGCACATCGTCTAAATTCATTTAATATTTGACTCAAGTTTTATGAAAATCCTTCAAAGGGTTTAGAAGATATGGAGCGGACACGAAACTGTAATGGCAACTCAAGATTTAAACACTTGACCTTCAAATGTGACCTTGAACTTGAGCCGACAGGACTGCCACATGTGCTCTGCACATCGTCTTAATTTGGTTAACATTTGACTCAAGTTTTATGAAAATCCTTCAAAGGGTTTAGAATATATGGAGCGGACACAAAAATGCAATGGAAATTGAAGGTTAAAACCCTTGACTTTCAAATGTGACCTTGACCTTGAGCCTACATATCTGCCACATATGTTCTGCACATCGTCTCAACTTGGTTAACATTTGAGGCAAGTTTCGTGAAAATCCTTCAAGGGGTATAGGAGATATGGAGCGGACACGAAATTGTTACGGACAGACGGACAGATGGACGGACAGACGGACAGACAGACAGTCAGACGAAGGCCATTCCTATAACCCCCCTCCGCTATGCGGTGGGGGATAATTAGAGTTGTGTATATTTATGCATGTTGTAAATTGCAAAAAATAAAATATGTTTAAACCAAAATTAGATTTAGCAAAAAATTAAGTACATAGATATAGATAGTATATAGATCTAAATCCTCAAACATTTTAAAAATAATTAAATAATGTTAAATTTTGTACAAACTATCAGGGTGACGATAACTGAATAAAAAAAAAAATCCTAAGATTTTATAAAAAAAAATCAATTCCGACCGCATAGAGACATATACAATGTACATATTATATTATATGTCTCTTGACCGCACGACTTTTAAAACTTTTTCTTAAAAAAAGGGTTGAACTATGTTGAACCTAATCAAAGGAATATATTGAAATATTAAACACTGTTTGCGCTATTAACTTATTTGCTATACGTATTTATGCAATTTTATACAGGTCTCAATTTCATTCCAGAATATAATCACCAATTAAATGACTCGTTAGTTTTGCTTACAGGTACATGTTCTTTAAAGTCCGAATCTTCAACTTCACACTTCACTGAAATCAAAAGCGTTTTAGAATTTTAACCCTTTATTACATGCATGCATTGTGATGTGCGGTGGTCTAGTGGTAACGCGCTTGACTATCAGTCCGGAGGTCCGGGGTTCAAATCCCGGTCCCTCACGGAAATTTCAGAGACGCTTTTCCGTGCCTCCCACCCGCACCACCTCTCCACCCAGGGGTTAAAATGGGTAACTGTGAGGGTCACTCGCCGGTACTGCGACTGCATGATTGCGCCATATGTTAGCAGTGCTCAATATTGTAGGCCAATGACTCAATGACCAGGGGAGTAAATGTACAGTCGGCTGAGCGGTCATTCGGACTGAAAGTAGACTATAACTAGATACTTTTTTATGACTATTCTATACTGAATAATTAATATCAATTAGATTATTTTAATGCACATTACACATGGAAACAGGAGTTATTGGCCATTGCAGATCATTATCTTTATTATATCATACGTAAACAGAGTAGACCCTGAACAGACGGCTCCTACAGGTCTGAGGAGCCATCTGATCTGGGTCTACTCTGTTACAATTTCGATTTAGATCTTCATCAGTGCACAAGAATCATACATTACTTAACGTCACGGAATTGACGTCATCTAATAAAAATTGGCGGGGAAATTACACGTAACGTTACAACGAATTTAACCCCTTTACTCCAGAAATACGCACGCCTTTCTACACCTTTGCAAATAGGGTAGACTCACTGATCAGATGGCTAAAGCCCTCGGGCCTATATCAAGATGACGGGCCTATATCACTCTGCGGCACTAGTCACCTGTGTAATAATCTCTATTTACACCCAGTTCACGTGGGTGGTCTCAGCCAATCACATTCCAAGAATTTGTGATGACAGGAAATAAATGTATGTGCTAATAGATCTATAACAAATTAATCTAATTAATATTCGCGACGACATTAATTCTTACACGGATATTCAAGGAGGAAATAGTTAAGAATGTCAAGTAGATTACATAATGCAAATACAGGCGGACTGCAAGAATACGAAAAAATTCTATAGATAAAAAACTGCCTGAAGATGTGTAAAAGCATTGAAAGCGCTTACAGAAATAAACGTAAAACACTTTAAAACTGGATTTCTATTTTTGTTCATATATAGATCTATAAAATAAAGATAAAATAGACTAGAGTTACAGTATTTCATTAAGAAGTATATATAGTCATGTCGCTGTGGGTTCCAGAAACAGCGTATCTCAACATACAGCCAAGACACTATCATTATCTGGCCATCCAGATACCATCTGCAGAATAGATTACTAGAACTACTAAGGTTGTCTGTTTTGTACCAGAGGTGTCATTGATACGAACGATATCGATATATCATCGATTCACGGTAGTCGATCCGATATCGATACTGGTTTCAAAATATCGATACAAATGGAGGACAAACACCTTTCTATGGGCTATATTTCTTACAGGTTGGTAACTTCTTACATACCTGGAGTTAAATTCTTGATGAGACATATATCCTGCAGGTGCTGTCTCAATATGGGTTTGCACTTTTTGCCATGAGAATTTGAATGTTACTTCAACTTACTTGTTTACGATTTGAAAAATAAAGTTAAATAACTTGGAAGTATTGCTGTATATTATAAGCCACAAAGGATATACAGCATTATTTTGTATAATTCTATTAAAAGTTTTGACTTTTTACACTCAGGTGGATGTAATTACAGAGCATAAATCATATCCGTGTATAGAAATCGATATATCGTCGATATTTTTCCCATTGATATATATCGATACAGAAAATTTCCATCAATAGCCGTATTCGACTGGACCTTTTCTTGCTATTCCGTCACACGAACTTCTCACCTATTGATTTCAACCAATCAAATTATTAGGCTGCGGAAGGCAGCCTATACTTATACGCCTTAGAAAAAGGTGCATGATTAACCGCGGTCCTGTGTTTCTAGAACTACCGACTGCTACAGATTTTTTGTTATCTCGTCTTTTCTAAAATTCATGAAAATTATGTTGTTGTTTTTTCAAAAATTATGACGTACCCATTTATTATTGTTTAAACTCCGCATGATGCTTTTGCATTTTAATTTCATATGCACATGTTTTCTTCAAAAGCGTTTTTTAAATGCTAATGATATAGCTATAATTTATTTACCCAAAACACAACGAAAACACCAGTGTTTAGTTCTACAATTTAATCTACTAATTATTTTATTTGCCTTTAGGGCTCATGCAGCTGGATATGTTGGCATTTATATTGCAATCATATAATGAAGCTTTCAAATCTCAGCACTGAACCACGATACTCGAGCTATGACCAATGCAAGAAAGAAATCACTCTGTTGTGAGCAGGCTGAGGGCAAGTAAACTTGCCTATATGAAACATGATCACTAGCACCTTGTAATGCAAGACTGAGGGCAAGAAATGCTTGCCTATATGAGTTATGTCCACTAGCACCTGTGAGCAGAGTATTTCTAACAGAAGTGTGTATCCCGCCATCCTATTCGGGCAAGAAATGCTTACCTAGGAGAGGATTGGTGACTTCATCGGTTCCTTGATCACAGCAGAAGCATCATAGAACACTGCTAGGTGATAGACGACACTATCCCATGCTTGGGGAAAAAGTAAATGGTAAATAAACCATTGACAAAGATGCCAAATTATGTAGATGTGTATAAAGCTGCATAAACCCCAAGGATGGATTTTGAATATTGATTGAGGCCTTTTGCTACGGTACGACATGCCTTTTCGTTGATATAAACATGGATACATTACATCATAAACAAATACATGCAATGTAAGGTTTGGCCACAATTCTGCAACTGTGAAAAGATTATGACTACGGTACATGTCTTGATGACCAGTATTTCAAAGGTTACATACATGTAAGTGTAATTATATTTGTTCACTTATTATTTTCAGTCACAGCATATGTGGCCAAACTACATTGAGCATCTATTAACACCGTCTGTGGTGTTTGTATATACATGTACCGTGTATAACAGTCAGAAGGCCATCTTCCCAAAGTTTTAATTAAATGATCCTCAATGCGTGCCGATGCTGCAGATGTTGCTGCACCAATGCGGAAAGAGTGACCATTGTACATATATTTGCTTGAGTCAAAACCAATACGTTGTAAAACTTATTTTAGATACTGTATTAAGTTACTTCTAGTGACAGGTAGACGGTAAGGAAAAATGGCACTGTTGGTAGAGCCTTAGAAAACTCTCGAATCTGCATATACTTTCATGTTGACTTGAAAGGACAAATGTCAGTAGTGTTCATATGCAAAACAACTGTGGTACCTTTTTGAAAATGATCAGTCTTAGAACTTTTTAGAAAGATCTTTATACATTTTGATCCAACAGCGACATCTGCACATGTTAAATGGTAAGCTGGATCAAAAGTATTGTGAATAATTAATTCTCCACATCTGAAAAAGCCATAGAAAGCTGTTGTATAGATTGCTTCCAATAAAACATTTGTATATGTATCAAATGCATCCTTTCTCAAAGCTATGCAGATACTTTTCAAGATCTGGACTGTAATTGGCAGCCGAGTTTGAGAAATACATATTTTCGTATACCGTTCAAAATTATATTCAAACAATCCATTGACTGACATTTGGATTCAAATGGGTTTGGTATTCCCTTTTCCAAGTACATACATCTTATACCACATAGATACAACCTAACTGTAGCATATTTTAGAGATAAGGTATTCTGACAGTAAGCTATGAAATAAATAAGAATCTCTTGAGAAATTGGTGGAAAATTCTCATCAAAGTCCACATTGTATACTGCTAAGAAATGTTTGTATGCATTGAAGTCTTGTATATATACATGTACAGTTCTAGTACATGTATTGTCTTTAATAGCATTTCCCCATTATCTATCTACCACTTGTTGCAGTTCCACATTACACGAGAGATTGGTGGAACTGGTGTGAACGGCGCGAGAGGCAGCTATTCGGAAACGGTCCAACTGAAAGCGAGAAAGTGAGTCAGCAATTATATTAAAACCCCACAAACGAAAATAAATATAATTTTCTTTTAAAAAAACAACGGTATGTAAGGATAAAACGTAAATGTAAATATAAATATAAACGTGATGAGGGAAATAAAATAGGAATGTTAGCAAACAAGAACCCAAAATCTTTTTGGAAAGAAATAAAGAAACAGTACCAACATAAAAATAAGTGTCAAGCAAATGTAGAAGATAAGATTCAGAGATATTTAATCATTTCAAGACATTGTATGGATCATCTACAAACGACAATGATGACAGCACTGAATTAAGTGAAAATGATAACGAGACACATGATGAAGACTTAGATGAAGACTTAGATGCTGAATTTACGGAAGAAGAAATAAAACAAGCTGTTTTTTCACAAAATAACTCAAAAAGCCCAGGTCAAGATAAGCTTGTAGCTGAAATATTTAAGCATTCTTTTGATATTATTTTGCCATACCTTAAGGGACTATATAACAAATTATTAGATGAAGGCATATTTCCAAATTCTTGGACTGAGGGCATTATTGTGCCAATTTTCAAGGGAGGTTCACAAGAAGCAAAAAATTTCCGTGGAATCACATTAAATAATATACTGTCAAAATATACTCTAAGCTACTAGTAACACGCCTTATTAAATGGTCAGAAAAACATAAAATGATTATAGATAATCAATTTGGTTTCCAGAAAAATAAATCTACCATAGATTGCATATTTATTCTACATGCACTGATTGCGAAAACACTATCTAGTGGAAAAAAATTATATGCGGTATTCCTGGACTGGGAAAAAATGTTCGATAAAATTGATAGATTATTTTTGTGGCAGAAATTAATTTCATCTAATATAAGCTCCAAATTTATACAAGCAATTAAATCAATGTACACTGTAGTTAAATCCATTATCAAATACAATTCTATGCTATCTGACCCGCTAACTTCAAATATAGGAGTTAAACAGGGAGATCCGGCTAGCAGCATTTTATGTTTATTTTTTCTAAATGATATCCTACATAGTATTAACTCTAATATAGATGGATTGTTGAATATGTCAGATATACAGTTGTTTTTACTATTTTTTGCCGATGACGCATGCGCATTTGCCTATGATCCTAAATCACTGCAGAGTATTATAAATGACATAGAACTTTACAGCGAAAGAGGGGGACTAAAACTTAATGTTAAAAAAACCAAAATAATGATATTTGAGACGGGTAGACCCACGTCCTATGATTTCTTCTTATATAACACAAAAAATGAAATAGTAACTGCTTTTAAGTATCTAGGAGTCTTTCTCTTTAAAAATGGAAATTGGAATCAAACACAGAAACGCATAGCCCAACACTCATCATTTTCTCTACACAACTTATTTACAATTTTTAACCAGCTAGAATTGCCCATAAATAATAAGATAAATTTATTTGATACTCTAGTTTCGTCAACTCTTAACTACGCTGCGGAGATATGGGGCCACCACCCAGCACCAAACGTAGAACGAATTCATTCAAAATTTTGTCGAAAAATACTTGGCGTAAAATTATCTACGAACTTAGAGGCATTGTACGGGGAACTGGGACGTTATCCTATGTTAATACAGAGACAAATTATCATGATAAAATATTGGTGTAAAATAATAAGGTCCGATAAACAATCACTATTATACAAAGCATACAGTACCCTAAAAACGGATATGGAACAAGGGAATAAATATAACGGAAATAACTGGGCAAGTAAAATTAAGGACATTTTAGAAAAATCAAATCTAGATTTTATCTGGTACAATCAAAATGACATACGAATAGACTTAGGAGCCATTAAATATCAAATTACCAACTTGTATAAACAAAGCTGGTATGTAAAAATAAATAACTCTAACCGCCTGGAGGCCTACGGTCTATTTAAATATGACCTCGAATTTGAAAAATATCTCTCATTTATTCATGAAAAGAAATTCAGAATTGCCTTGACAAGATTTAGGATATCATCTCATGACTTAGAAGTAGAAACAGGAAGATATACAAATACAGAAAGAAATCAAAGAATCTGTTCTAAGTGCACACATCATCAAATTGAAAATGAGTATCATTTCCTACTCATCTGCCCAAGGTACAGCCAATTGCGCACAAATTACTTACCACGATATTACTACACATGGCCTACGATACAAAAGTTTCGAAATCTAATGTGCACAAACAACAAAAAAATTGTCAATAATATTTCCAAATATATTTATTTTGCAAACCAATTAAGAAATCAGACACAATAAAATTAAGAAAATAGATAAGTAAAAAAGGAGAAGAATAAATAACATAAAATATTAATAAATTGAATTAAACACAAAATACATGTATTAGAATCTATCTATCTCAAAGAAACTTCAAATTTCAGACTTTAAAATGTCAAATTTAAATTTCAGATAGAGCTCTTCTAGGGAAACGAAATAAAAAGGGAAAAAACAAATAAGGGAAAACAAACAAGCAAACATCAAAACAAACATCAAAAACAACGACCTAACTTTCTATTCTAATCTTTTTCTTTTTGAAAGAGGTATAGATCTAGCATTCATTTTTGTCTATTAGCATGTTCATATATCACTGTATTGTATTCTTTATCGTGCTTGCTATAAGCATACTATGTATGTTTTATGCAATAAAGAAATTGAATTGAATTGAATTGAATATTCTTTTTCGCTGGCACATGTTCGCTGTATATGTCAAAGTTATACACTGCTGCATGATAACATAGGGTTCTCATCAAAATAGAAATAGGTAGGTCTGACGACCTACGCTTTTTAGCTCACCTGAGGCAAAGGTTCAAGGTTAGCTATTGTGACCGCCTGTCGTCCGTCTGTCCGTCTGTTCGTCTGTCCGTCTATCCGTCTGTCCGTCCGTCCGTCTGTCTGTCCGTTCACTTTTATTTCAAATGACTTCTTCTCCTAAACCACTGGGAGGATTTCAACCAAATTTCACAGAAATGTACCTTAGGGTGTCCTCTATCAAGTTTGTTCAAATCATGACCCGGGCAAAAAATGACCCGCCCCACTACTTCTAAAGTTTTTTTTTTAAATTTTTAAAAATCTTCTTCTCTGAAACCACAATTTCTAGACCTTTGATATTTGGTATATAGCATCATCTAATGGTCCTTTACCAAGTTTGTTCAAATGATGACACCGAGCCAAAAATGGCCCTGCCCTGGGGCTTGTAGTTTTTACATAGACTTATATAGGGAAACCTTTAAATATATTTTTGTCTGAAACCACATAATCTAGAGCTAAGATATTTGGTATGAAGCATCACCTAATATACCACTACCAGGTGTGTTCAAATAATGACCCCTGGGCCAAAAATGGTCTTACCCTGGGGTTTTATGCTACTTAACATCAGAATCTGTAACGGATTAAAAGTTGCCCCTTAGCAATTTCCTCACAGTTATTTCCCTTGTCTCATCAGCATAGCCATAAGGGACAAAGGGAGATAACTGCATTGGAGTTCTAGTACCTCCAGAATAGTGATTCTATTTATAACTATTTATAATAAAATGTGGAAGGACATTGTAGCTGTTTTAGAAGGCATAGAAACAGATATATCAAATTGCATTAGCAAACAGCAGACTCTGATCCTATAGGAGTTACCTTATCTTGGTCTATTCTGTTTGCAGATGCATGATAACAAGTTTATATGAGGGAAATTAAGGGTTAAATAGATTTCATCAGAAACTGTTACCCTAAAGGAAACTGCCAGGCACTGTGCATTAAAATCTCTCCAGGTCAATGGAAGACTCTTAACTCTTTGCACGTTAGTGGTGAAACTGTGATTACCTATGCAAACAGTTTGGATCCAGATGAGAGGCCGCATAATGCGGCGTCTCATTAGGATCCAAACTGTTTGTCATCTTAACCATATTTTTGCAAAAAAATGAAAGTAAGTTTATTTTAAGAATTGAAGCAGATGACAATAACTTTTTGTTGCAGACGAAACATTAAAAGGCATTTTGAAAGGGATGTTGACCCATTAACCTCATAGTGTGTAGTGTGAGTGATTTGTGGTTCTATACAGCTAGATGTTACCAATGTCTCTCAAATTAGATGTGGGAGATATTGGAAATTCTTAGCTAAGAGTAACACCTATTCAGCCAATCAAGGAAAATGATAATCATCTAGACTTTTGATCTGGGTCCAAACCCAACTGATGTAAGTCATGGTAATGTTTAAGAAAACTGTGAAAACATGATTATGCAATGGCCCAACTGATATCAGTCATGGTAATTCTTAAGAAAACATGATTATGCATTTGCCCCCCCTAACAATGATAGGTGTCAAAATTACTACTGTGGATTAAGTCTGCGGCCCAAAAAAGTATCTTAAATATAACTTTTTTTTAATAAAATTATTGACAACACATTAAAAAGTCCTAAAATGTCTGAATCGTGTATGATATTAATGAAATAACTGAGTAAATATAACTTAATTATAACAGTAGACGAAACGGGAACAGGGTAAGATTTTAGAGTAGACGAAATGGGAATGAATTACAGAAAATAAATTCTGAAGGGAGGTGATCCCCCGAAAGCAAAAATTGCAACACAAAAAGAGAAAAGTGCAGACTCGGTTTTATTGAGTCTGTTCATGAGCAGTAATTGAAAGTCCAACACTGCTCACGCCCCCTAGCACCGGCTAGACGAAATGGGAAGTAGACGAAATGGGAATAAACCGTAATTTCTTTGCAAAAATATGATCAAGATGACAAACAGTTTGGATCTTGATGAGACACTGCATTATCATCTGGATCCAAACTGTTTGCATAGGTAATCAAGATGACATGATGAGAATCATGAGACGCCACATTATGTGCAAAGAGTTAAATATTTAGGAAAATATTAGGTATTTCTTAAATTAGATAATACCAACAATATATTCATTTTAATATACAAAAATGTATTAATTAACTTAAAAATAGTCATTTTAGAAAAAAATAGGTATTATGCTAGTTACCTGATTTAGAATATTAAATATTTAGGAAAATATTAGGTATTTCTTAAATTAAATACATAACAAACAGTTTGAATCTAAATCAGACACCACATTATGCAGTATCTGATCTGGAGCCAAACTGTTAGCAATGTGAAAAACATCAAACTGTTCAGGATTTCGTGTATATATGTATTGAAACCTTTCACTCAGCATCTCATTGGGATCTAAACTGCTGGAAACAGTCATAATTCAACCCTTTCCTTCACATAAACGTGTTTTCATGCATTTGCAAACAGAGTAGACCAAGATCAGATGGAATTTAACGGAATTTAATAGATATGTTTCTTTCCTTCATAACATATCTCAACATCTCATCAAGATCAGACAGACTTTAGGATCTAAACTGCTGGTAACAGTCAATAAACGTGTTTTCACGCATTTGCAAAGTTTACCAGAGTAGACCAAGATCAGAAGGACTTTAATGGAATTTATTTTTTCGATTGCATCCAAGACAATGTTTTAATATGACTTTGATTGTGTGATGTATGTGATTTATACAATTACAAAAATACTAAGTGTCTATTAATAAAGCAATCTGACTTAATTACATGTAATACTTTAATTACATTCAACCCTCAACTTTTTCCATAATCTTGTTTGATTCATTAAGTAATTATCAGTTTTCTGCATATATTTGTTCTCTTTCTATAGGTAGGCCAGTTCAAGCAAACTATACAGCAATCATTTGATATGTACTGACTATAGTCTAATGCATGCTCCATTGAATTACCTGTCTGGCTTGATTGTGGGAGTTATTGGAATTTTGTCAACCAAAATGTGGGAGACATTGGAATAAACCGTTATTATATAGGTCTTTGCACAATGTTATGTTTGTTTCTGCAGGTAGTTTATGTGATTGGAAAAAAATAGTTTCATTATGAGCATTTATTTTAATAAATTTTATTATGCGAGTCTTCATTAATTGCATGTAGTTGAAATTTAGGTGTTTAATAAAGTCTTTTCTTCTTGCTACTAATTGTATTTATTTTAATTTGATTTTTAAACAAATCATGTCTTACGTTAATCAAAATTATTGTCAATCAATAAATAATGCTACTCAAAAAATTAGTAACTCTTCTCAATTTCAATTGTTAAAATTACTAATGACCCGTTTAAATGACTTATCATCAGATATTCACACCTAGAGCTAGAATTATTTCTAAACACCTATTAACCCTTTACCTGTTTGCTTTGACAAAACTGGATCTGGGACTACTCTGTTTGCTAATGCTTAAAAAATTGTTATTTCCATAAAGAGAAGTTTTAGCTTTGATAAAAACTGTAAAATCAAATCTATATCTTGTCAAATGCAAACAGAGCAGACCCTGATCAGACATCTTCTATAGCAGCCATCTGATCTAGTCTACTCTTATTTTTAATGCGTAAAACACATTATTTCTTTGAAGAGAAGTTTTTGATTTGACAAAAACTGTAGAATCAGATCTATATTGTGTCAAAAGAAACAGAGAAGACCCAGATCAGACAGCTTCCGTACTGCTACTCTGTTTGCTAATGCATAAAAACAGCTTAATATGAGGGAAAGGGTTAAAAGATTTTTAAAGATATTTTTATTGGTCATTTCACACAAAAACTGGCATTATGTACTGCCCAGCACTTTATTTGCCTATATACCTGGATCAAGGTATAATTGCATAGCTTTATTGACGTCATTTGAATTTCTCAAAGATCAACTTTAGGCTTTTTGAGCTAAGGCAAAAATGGCACAAGTTGTAAACAGTTTAGATCTTGGTCAACCAGTCACTTGGTATTAGATCTGAATGCAGTTCATGTTTATTCAGCAGTGAAAGGGTGAAAGCAGTGCACTAAGCTTCTTTCATCTGCTAGAAATGTTGTCCACTGAAAAATTAACATGTCAATATATTACTGTAACTCAGGTGAGCGATATAGGGCCAATGGCCCTCTTGTTTATAATCTCCACCACAGCAGGATTGTCACAATGGAATAAAATTCAGTTGTTGGTGCACACCCTTCCCCACAAGATCGCTGCTACTACGATCGGGTATAATTCTCGAAAGGTATAATTCTCGAAAGGTCATTGAAACGGAAGGTTTCACTAGGCTAGCTAATTCCAGTGGCCAGCAACTAGAAAACCAGCTGCCCTGAAAATATCCCCCAAATCCAAGGGTTGATGACGCGTCTGTGTAGAGGTCTAAATCTGCATTACTTGTCTGAGTTGTTTCATAAAACAGTGAAACCCCATTCCAGTTTTCCAAGAAGACTGACTACATGTGTAGGTCCTCTCTACTTTGTTTTTGAAAATTTTACACAATAGTGTAATTTGTCCACCGTTGTTGACAAAGCAATGAGGTACGATGTAAACGCTCTACCTGGCGTAACAACTTTGGCAGCAAAATTAAAGTGGCCTAATAATTGCGGTAATTGTCGTTTTATTACAGAGGATGTTTGTAAGAAATCTGCTATGAACTTTCTAATTCTAGCAATTTTTTCAGATGGAAGTCTAGCCTCCATTTTGTCTGTGTCTAATATAATTCCAAGATATTCTAAGCAGAATGTTGGGCCTTCTGTTTTCTTCACTGATAAAGGAATATTGAGCCTTTTAAATACGAGACTGAGTAATGCCATTGTTCTTTCACCGATAGACCGGGGCTTGTCGAGAGTCAAAATGGAAAATGTTGTTTAATATTGTAATTGTTCTTGACAATCCACACCATTGCCTGTGATAGATGATCAAAACAATTATTTTTGGTGAACTGCGGCTGCCAAATGGTAAGCGTACAAAATAGTAATATTTGTCTCTCCATTTTATACACAATAAATGCCACAGTTTAGGAGCAACCGGAATGAGTTTAAAAGCATCACCGGTGTCAGTTTTACAAAGGATTCTATTCATACCTAGCTCTTTGATCTTATTTATTACATCATCAATTTTTACATATTTTAGAGAGTATTTGTCTTTAATCTTTATCCATTAAATCATTCACACTGTCAATACCATCCCTTTCATGTGGTGATGACAAGTCTAAGATTAACCGTTTTTTATAAGAGTACTTCCCTGTACCTATTCCTAAAGGACTTACTCTGTAATTTGGAAAAGGTAGACTATCGAAAGGACCTTTAATGAAACCTTTACTGACTTCAGTATTTAAAAAGTTCATCTACTGTTGCTGGGTCATCTTTGGCAGATTTTAATTTTTTACATTCAAAAGAGCAGTCCATTTTAATTTTAATTCAATGTCACAATTTGTATTTAATCGAGCAGTTTGTTTTCTGTTTTTCTCTATTGATTTGTCAACAATTTGCCGAGGACACTTGTTTTTTCCATGGCCTGATGACATGATTGAGAGCACACATGGGCTCTTCTACAATATGGAGGTGCACACCTGTTGAAGTTAAAATTGTTACATATGGGCTGGCCATCAACATACAGTATGTGCCTATCATACCGATCCTTTTGTTGCTGGAGTCTGGATGGTGTTGGCTTTCCTGTATCAAATGATTGGGCTTGACTTGTCTGTGTACACATGATAGTAGCATGAGTGGTGGACACAACCACATTTATTCACTTTTGCTCCTGTCACAACTCTCTTCAACAGGTCGTCATCTCCTCTACTCCAGTTGATGAGTATGTTGTTCTGCTTTAAGGCAATAGCACATTTTGCTGAAAACAGCTTGTGGTACTCATAGAACTTAGAGGGCCAAATATTGTACATTTCAATGATGTGGGTCATATATCCATCCAGTTCAGCTTCTCTCCATGTGTATGCATCAGGGCTACTCATTATGCGCTTGTAACGACTGAAGGCAGTCACGAATTCGGTTATGTTCAGATTTCTCGATATTAGCTTGTCAAGCTGAGATTGCAGCTCGTATGCAGGTATCAAGAGAGTGCAGAGATTGATGTCATCTCCTTTGAGATTTTTCTTTCGAATTTCCGGTGATACTAAGTCTATGTGGCCTATTTCTTTTGATGAGACCTCTATGTTTGACATAGTAGTATCCGTACCTGCGAGAAAACCGGTATGCGTTGTCGGTCCGTGCGTTGTCAACTCCGGTGCCGATCTGGAACTAACTGGGTTCAGACCCATATCTGTGACTATTTGCTGCAGCGGGTTTGTCTCCTCTGCCTTTGTATCTGTTGTTAATAGCGTATTTACGGTCTGCTGCGGGGCAGCGCATGATTGCGTCATTAAACGTCATGTTGACATGTTGTTTTGTCCGCCATTGTTGTTGTTGCTTACGTCACTTCCGCCCACGGCTGCAGCTTCCTCGCATGGATTCCTAGTAGTCACGTGATCATTGTTTTTGTTTCTATTTTCATAGAAAAGCTGTCTTAAAGCTTCCGCAATGAAACCTTTAGGCACATTTATTCCCAGATCGCCCAGTTTCACTTTCAATTGAGCGACAGTCCAATTCTGAGGATTAGACATGTCCAAAACATTGTTCCTATGTGCACTTCACGTGTCAGTTTCAGTTTCACTATTGTCTACACCGCTAATTCGGGTCTGTCCATCATTTGTTAGAGTGTTCCCTCGAGATAAATCAAGTTTTAAATTGAACTAAACTGTAAGTCCAACACGTTCACTTTACTGGTGATTTCCGTAGTGTTTATTATACACGATAACTCTGTATTAATTTGTAAAGAATAGATAATTATTATAACATTGCTTAGAAAAACTGTATAAACCAAGAAGAACTGCTGCTGAAGCATCCGAGATTTTGCTACAACTGAATCGTACTGGTTGATTTTCATCACGTGACAGTAATGAGGTTCACCATGGGAAACTTCAGTTATAGCTACTATACTCATAATATGAGGTTCACAGTGGGGAACAGAAGTTATAAACTACTATATACAGACATTCTGAAAAGGGGTTTAGTGCATTAGGATGTTGTACTTTTGGAAATAAACTTTGATTATAGACATAATCAATATTTGAAACATACTTTTAAAATAAAGCACCGTGGCGTAGGGGCAGCGCGTTAGCCTAGAAAACAAAGGTACACGGGTTCCTATGTAGATACGAAAATATTCTTTTCTTTTCCTACATCAATTTTTTCTTTTTATTTATTTCTTATTTCGATATTAACGTGCTTTTGTTTTAAATCCATTTAATATTAGCACCCTGTCATTAAATATCCACACATCGTCCCTTATGTAGAACCTACTCCACACACAAATAATTCCAATCCAGTGACGTTTACACAAAATCGCCGAATCTGATTGGTTGTAATTTGACATTCATTTCTCAATGAATGTAAACAGCTGGTTCTCTGTCGTTGCTCCATGATTTACATGAAGTCGGTAATCAGTAGCCGATACACTATGGAATTATTTTTTTTTACTATGCATGTTCTATTTATAGACAAATTCCTTGAAAACATGTAGACGTAGAATTATTGGGAGAAAAATGTTGTTTTGAAGTTTTGTGGAGCGCGTATTTTGAAATTTAAGTGTAAAGAGTGAAGTTTATGGCAAAAGGCAAGTGATTGTATATCAAGAACCAGCAGAGCCAGGCGGCTCGCATGGTGTAGAAAGAAAAGGACGAGGTGAACTTCTGGGGGGGGATAAAGTGATTTTTTCGTATGGAAGTAAAGTGGTGATCGGCAGTGATAACCGTGTGTTGATTTGGAGAAAACAAAGCGAGGGCTACATACCAGACTTAGTGTCAAAGTGGCATGACCAATCTGCCAGTAATAACAAGACACCTCCCCGTCAAATCCAGGACGACAATAGACCCAAGTAAAACGTACTTGTAGGATAACTCTTTACCAGGCCAGAAATAACATTCTAGATCCAATTCTTGGCCTGCACAATCATCGGGGTTTGAATATAAATGAGAATACTTAGCTGTATATCAAACGTAAACTTTCGTGTAGAGTGCATTTTATTGAAAGTATAAGGGATTTGTTCAAGAGATTTTGAGGATTCGGACACGTATTCTACTGGTCTATGTTCAGAGGATTATGCAAGTTATTCGATTAATACCTGAGGAAATATGACAAAGTAGTAAGGTAAAACATGTGTTGAAATAATTCCGTTTATTGCTTTTTAGTTATTGTTAACCTCGATTTGTTGTAACTAGGTCAAATAGTTGAGAACAGTCTATGATACGTCATCTATGACGTAGGATACAGTACACAAAGTGACATAGTTGTTAGAATGTGTATTGATTGAATTCCTACGCACGGCACTTGAAATAGTCAATGTCAAATTTGTTTTATGTCTACAGGTAACAATTTTTAAAAGGACAGGGTGGAATTATAAAGATTGAATTACATTTTTGTTGTGTTCATCGATGTATAAATCCAGACCTGATCACACACAACTTTCTACATGAATTCCTTCGGAATTCATGCAAGTTGTGTGTGATCAGGTCTGGATTTATACATCGATGAACACAACAAAAATGTAATTCAATCATTAAATAATTCCAATCCAGCGACGTTTACACAAAATCGCCGAATCTGATTTGTTGAAATTTGACATTCATTTCTCAATGAATGTAAACAGCTGGTTCTTTGCCGTTGCTCCATGATTTACATGAAGTCGGTAACCAGTAGCCGATACACTATGGAACTACTTCTTTTTACCATGCATGATGTTCTATTCATAGACAAAATTCCTTGAACCCATGTTCACGTAGAATTATTGGGAGAAAAATATTGTTTTGAAGTTTTGTGGAGCGCGTATTTTGAAATTTAAGTGTGAAGAGTGAAGTTTATAGTAAAAAGCAAGTGATTGTATATCAAGAACCAGTAGAGCCAGGCGGCTCACATGGTGTAGAGAGAAAAGGACGAGTTGATTTTCTGGAAGGTGGGATAAAGTGATTTTTTTGGATGGAAGTAAAGTGGTGATCGGCAGTGATAACCGTGTGTTGATTTGGAGAAAACAAAGCGAGGGCTACAGACCAGACTTAGTGTCAAAGTGGCATGACCACTCTGCCAGTAATAACAAGACACCTCTCCGTCAAATCCAGGACGACAATAGACCCAAGTAAAACGTACTGGTATATAGTTGTTTACCAGGCCAGAAATAACATTCTAGATCCAATTCTTGGCCGGCACAAGCATCGGGGTTTGAATATAAATGAGAATACTTAGCTGTATATCAAACATAAACTTTCGTGTAGAGTGTATTTTATTGAAAGTATAAGGGGTTTGTTCAAGAGATTTTGAGGATTTGGAAACGCATTCCAATGGAGCTTATACAGATCGATTCAGATGAGGATTATGCAAGTTATTCGATTAAGGGGAAATATGACAAAACAATAAGGTAGGACATGTGTTGAAATAATTCCGTTTATTGCTTTTTAGTTATTGTTAACTTCGATTTGTTGAAACTAGGTCAAATAGTTGAGAACAGTCTATGATACGTCATCTATGACGTAGGATACAGTACACAAAGTGACATTGTTGTTAGAATGTGTATTGATTGAATTCCTACGCACGGCACTTAAAATAGCCAATGTCAAATTTGTTTTTTGTTTACAGGTAGCAATTTTTAAAAGGACAGATGGGTGGAATTATAAAGATTGAATTACATTTTTGTTGTGTTTATCGATGTATAAATCCAGACCTGATCACACACAACTTTTTACATGAATTCCTTCGGAATTCATGCAAGTTGTGTGTGATTAGTTTGGATTTATACATCGATGAACACAACAAAAATGTAATTCATTCTTTAAATGACACCTTAACTCTGATTTGCTGATGAAATGACGTCAATAAGTTAACAAGTGAATAACTGATTAACTGTCAGTTGAATTTGGTAACTATTTGAATACAAACTTTTATTTCAAAGTTTCTTTGCATAATAAAAATGCAAACACAACAAAACCTCACAAACACGACAGGTTAATAAGTGTTAAATACATGTATGTTCTTTCTCTGATTTCCATTCATTTACAAGCCCCCCCCCCCCCACACACACACACACCCCATTGTTTTTTCTGCAAGTACACTATATAACCCGCTTCTTCTTTTATTTATTTATTTATTGACATTTAAGGTCTTGGTTTACACTGCTGATCTTGCCACCTGATACATGTTAGGCAGCCATTTTACGCTTGCGTAAAACCTCGTTTGTAGTTTATGGATTACCTTTAGCTTGCTTTACTCAACTATATCAATGGTCTTCAACCTGCATTGCATTGTTTTCGTTACTCAACGCGTATTGTATTAGACTGGGAATTATTTCTGTTGCTTATTAATACAGGCCCAGTCGAGTACGATTAATGATACCTCTACTTTGTATAAATGAATAATAGTTAAAATACAGTCTACTCACACCACTCGGAACATCTCAGTTATTTTCTACGAAATAGACCGAATTCTGGCGGAATAACACGAGTAGTTACGTATGTACTCACACACCACCCGGAACGCTATTTTACAACCCCGAACCATGGCGGAATAAGACGAGTAATGTCGAATGCTCACACACTACATGACTATACCGTTTATCTTACTCATTGTTATGCAATACATTTAGATACATAGTCAAAACCTCGATAGTTCGAACACTAGTATTAGTATCGGTTTTTAAGACAGGCGGCAGCTTAATGCAGGTGAAAGTCACATAGAAAGCGCCTGTAGGAGCTTTCTGTATGACTTTCGCAGTGCATTAATTAAGCAGCCATCCGCCTGAAAGGCATCAGTTCTTCATAACTAAAATTTCGAATTGTTGATTTTTACTGTAGACTATATACTATTGGTACAGTATTGCATATTCGTTACATTTGCTATTATTTGACGCGTAGTGTCTATTTGTGTGCACTTTGTGTTTAGTTGATTTCTGTGCTATTTTGCTTTCAGCTAATAGTATAAGTACCACCTGCAGTGGAATCATGATATGTCTCGAACTTAAGGGACCATACAAATTACCAAACTCCTCACAGTGATCTCCCTTGTCACTACGTAAGGTCTCTTCATCGTAGCGATTAGGGGAGATAACTGCGTTGGAGGTTGACAAATTACTTCTAAATAACGAGTGTTCCAGTCAGTCTATTTCTAACTTCGAAACTTTCTCGATGTGACAGCTTATAGTGATAGTCTCTACTTGCAACGTGTTTTAAAATTGTCTAACAATTACATAACTGCCCGCCGTATTCCGTGATGGTTCGGAATATAGAAATAGCTGAGGTGTTCCGAGTGGTGTTTGATATGTTACTCTGCAATGTATTCGTATTTATTCGGCTCGCGTTTTAGTTTCATTAACTGTGATAATATATCCCCCCCCCCCCCCCCCCGATCACACCTGCGGGCATATTGTTTTTGAACTGTCTGTTTGTCTGTTTGTTTGTGCTTGTTACCAATAGACATAGACATAGACATAGACATAGACAAATTTTATTTTACGTCGGATAGCATATAACATTGTAACATAAGCCCTGTAGGGCTTTTATTCCGACAAACATAGGTATACAAACATATTAACAACAAACAATCACAGGTTTAAACAGGATCACAGGCATGCTTAACTTACAGTATTTTTATACATCTACATGTACGTATATACATATATCACACAGATAACCATCAAACAAATTAATTTTAGCATGTAGACATATACATTATAAACTTTTACTAACACTTATCACATGCTCAAAGCATTGAAGTTCCCCTATACCCTTCATGAAATCTCACAGCATGATAGAGAAGAAATTAGATCTCTAAACAAATTGCATTCTAAGTATGTCAATGTGCTTTAATAACTAAATAAATTTAAATATAAATAATAATGAATTAAGTTTAATTTAAAGAGTGTATTTATAATTTGCTTTATGGTCTCAGAAAGGTACAGGCACCTCGAACGCAATATATAACTGGTGAAAGGGAGGCAACTCTTATAACTGTTTAACAGTTTAGCTAGAGTTACCTCCCTTCACCCACTGAAAAAACATAAGAGGCCTTTAGTGAAAGATGCTGAGTAGGACCACAGGCCTTAGGACTGTAAAAGAAATTTGATATAAAAAGCAACACAAAAGTAGGACAGATAAAATTAATCTTAAAAAACATAAATCTCCTCAAATCAGATTTAATCAGCAGCTTTCACAAAAAGAAGACACTACATAACATCTGTCAGTTTAATCCCTAACCTGCTGACCACATATTCACTGATTATCAGGCTGATTTGGATCCTGCTCCGGTACAACCAATTGTTGCATCCAATCAGGGTCCAGAACAACTGATACTATATTTTAGGTTTCTTTACTAAGAAAACAAGAAAAAAAAAAAAAGAAAAAAAAAAATGTATAACTCTTCACACAGTCTGGATCCAGATCACACACCGCACAGAGTAGTGCCAAATCTGGGTCTGGACTGCCTGAAGCTCTATTAAGGTAAAAGATAGACAGCAGGACAAGGGTTAGAAATTTTCTAAAGCACATAAATTGCATGCCATTACAAACATAAAATACATAAGCTAAGCACATAGCAAGCCATGCAGAAATAAAATTAAACTAAAGAAAATAAAAGGAAAAGCAAACTTGAAGCTAAGGCGCACATAACGAGCATCCACACATGTTGCCATCCCAGCTGTGGAGAAGCCTTCTGAACTGTGGATAGGATTCCACAGTTCGAATCTCGTTAGGAAGACTGTTCCACAGCTTGACAGCCCCATGCCTGAAAGACTTGAGTCCATACCTTGTACCATTTACTGTTGGCTGTATGGCTAGGTTTTGCTTTCTGAAGTTAAAACTACTGTCTCTAAAATGTATCAGATCATGTATATATGAGGGGGACATATTATGTAGTATTTTAAAAACTTCTGAAGCCATTGTTTTTAATCTATCTATATGTAAATATTTTCTGTTATTGATGGATAGAAGATCCTGAACGGGTGAAGTGAAATCGTCATTGATGAATCTCAGCGCCCGTTCCTGGATCTTTTCCATTTTGTTAGTACTAGCCTGGCTGCAGAAGTGCCACGCTAACGGACAATAATTAAAATTTGAGAGAATGAAAGAATTAAAAACAGTGACTTTACCTTTTTTAGTTAAAAATTTACCAAACCTTTTAAGTACTGACAGCTGTCTTGATGCTTTTTTACACATTTCTGAAACTTGATCTCTGAAGTTGAGCATGAAGTCAATGTCCACACCAAGGAGGGTAACATTGTCTTCACACTCAATCAGTGTATCATTTAATTTAAAACTTGAAATGATATCATGAGTTTTTTTACCAATGCAAATTGCCTGGAATTTGTCAGGGTTTGCCTTCATCAAATTCTCTTCAAACCATTTGATTAGTAAAATGCTTTCATTTTGTAAGGTCTGTCTTAAAATATCAATGTCATAATGAATAAAAGAGATGGTATTGTCATCGGCATAATTATACAGTGCAGAGTCCTTTACAGTATAAAAAATGTCATTTAAAAATTATATTAAAAAGCAGAGGTCCTAAAATGGACCCTTGAGGGACACCTTTAGATATATTTTGCCATTCGCTGGTATTGGATCCCATCCTAACCTGCTGCAGTCTGTTAGATAGGTAACTGCCAAGAAGATTTACTGCCTCTGGGGACAGTCCGTAGGCCTGAAGCTTGGCAGTCATCAAGTCATGAGGAAGGCAGTCAAAGGCCTTGGACAGATCCATAAGAATGGCAGCGACATACCTACGGCCGTCCAAGGCCTGACGCCAGTCCTCAAGAAGACGCAGCAGGGTAGTCTGGCATCCAAAACCCTTGCGAAAAGCTGCAAGGAATGGATTAAAAATTTTATCACAATGTATTGAGAGTTGATCATGTATACTTCTTTCAAAATTTTTAGGGATTGAAGGAAGTATACTGACCGGTCTATAGTTTTGTTTGTCTAAAGGATCTTTCTTCTTGTAAAGAGGTATAACCTGAGCTTTCTTCAAAGAAGATGGGAAAACACAGGTATCAAAGGTATGATTGACAAGATTGGAAACAGTATGACTGAAAGGAGTAGCACAGAACTTTAAATTTTTTGCCGAGATGTTATCTACTCCAGTTGACTTTTTGCTGTTTAGATTAGTTAAAAGTTTGTGAGCAACCTCATGGGAGATAGGTTGGAAGTTAAAATGTTCAAGTGTAGGTGGTAAATTTTTGATGATAGAGAGAATGCTAGGGTGGTCAGAAAAATCTTCAAGGTACTGTTTCCCGTCTTTGCCAATATCTTGGGCTACATTTACAAAGAAATTGTTAAAAACATTACACACTTCTGTCTGATCAGCAATAACTTTTTCTTTTTCTGTCAGGATAATAGTAGACCCTGCATCAGAACTTTTCTTAGACAGGAAAGGTTTGATGGTGGGCCAAAAATCCTTGGATTTTGGACCACCAGCACACCTTTCAAAGAAATAATTTCTCATAGATTGTTTCTTGAGTTTATTTACCATGTTACGCTGATATCTGTAACTTTCCCAGTTTTTGCTGGATCGGACAGATTTAAATTTGTTGAACAACATTTTCTTTTTATAGATATTTCGCCTAAGTTCACTATTCATATATGGTGGTTTTTTGTGTTTGACTGTTTTTTCTTTAGTGGGTGCATGTTCATCTATGATGTCGTTCAGGAGCCGCTCATGTGCCCAGTAGACATCATCTACATCATCGAAGACATAAGCAACATGAAATGGCGCCTTACCAACATCATAGCTGAAAGCATCCTTGTCAAAGTTTTTAAAACTCCTGTATTTAATTTTCTTTTTCTCCACTTTATCTACAGTACCTTTGACTAGCACCCCTATCATGTTGTGCCAGTCACTGATACCGCAGTTAAAGTTTAATGAGGAAAAGCAATATTGCTTTTTATTAGTTAAAATGACATCAACAAGAGAAGGGGAGAAACCCTTCATGAAGCATGTGGCAGACTTGACCTGGCTTGACAGGTCAAATGTGTCACACAAGTCATGAAGTGTTGCACCCTTATCTCTATCTAAAAGGTCATAATTTAGATCACCTAATAACATTATATTATCATACTTTGTAGTGATCCTGTCTAAACCAATGGTAACGATAGTAGTAAAAGTAGAGTTTTCGACTGAGGGAGGTCTATATGCTCCTATTATAGCCCAATTTCTATTGTTTATTTTTACCTCGATAAAAATGGACTCAATAGGTCGATCAAACTCAAGTTCTTCTCTACGCCTCGCAGGAAGATTAGATCTCACGTAAGCCATTATCCCCCCACCATGTGAGTCTCTATCCTTCCTGAAAGCTTTAAAATCAGGTACATTAAAAACATTTTGGTTAAAAGATGCATCAAGTTTAGTTTCGGCAAAGAAACATATATCAGTAAGATTATCATAAAAGATATCTGCAATTTCCATGAATTTGTATCTAATACTATTTATATTTAAATATGTTATAAGAACATTTTTACTATGTTTTAAGCGTACTTGCTGAAGTTCCTGGAACGGATTTGCACCCACACCAGGATCATCAGCACTTACGTTTGTATCAAAACTGTTATTAGTTATGATACTTGTATTACTAGAGGTACTAAAGAAAGAATCAGAAAATTGCGGTAAGATACATGTATTGCAAAACCAGCTTTCAGTGGAATTGCTCAGATTAAAATATTCCTGTTTAGTTAAATTTACACATGTTCTGTGTGACCATATATCACATTCATCGCACTGCAGTGCATGCTGATTTTTCCTGACCGGTTTTGAGCACTGTTTACATGGGTAACGTATGGGGCCAGGGTTGGTTGCAATGTCGCCCCAGAGTATTAAGAGTGATAGTCTCATGCAATTGGTCAGTTTTAGATCTCGTTTATGCAGATTGAATCGCCTGCAGTGATAGCACATCATTATATGGGTGGTTACCTTGACCAAATGTCCGTTTGCCAGCGTAAGACTGAAACCCGTCGTGGTAACCCATTCATTTATAAAATTAGTTCGGATGAAGGCATTTTCACATAGATATTCGTCCGGGATGAACGTTGGGAGTCCTTTTGCGCTAGTAGACTCGCTGTCGTCCAAGCATGTTTGTATATCATGACATTTAAGCAGACATAAAATAAGAATTGTACAAAAGAAGGTCTCTATGGGCGCAGCCATGTTTGTTTATAATAATCTGTGTCACGTGGCCGCATCTACATACAGCGCAAAGCGTCTGTGTCACCTGGATCAAACACAAACCCTCTCTAAAATGGATGTGTAGGTAAAAGTACATGGACCGGTGAATGGCGAAGTGTAGATAAAAGTACAAGTGTCCAAAAGAACATAAAAATAGTGGATAAAATCGTATATAGACGAAATAATAGTATTTTCTTCTCTCGTCATATAACAAATGGCGCCTTGTCACGCGCATGCGCACTACAATCATGTAACATTAACATTGGTCATAACTTTTGAGCAAGTACAGGCATGCATATGTATCTCATAAAGCCGCACATGTTGAGGGGTAACATGTCAAGGTAAAGGTCATCCTTTAAGACCAGAGGTCAAATATATAGGTCAAATCACCCACTTTCATATTGGCGATAACTTTTCAGCCAGTAGAGATAGAGACTTGATAGTTGGCATGTATGTACATCTCATGAAGCTGTGTATTTTGAGGGGTGACATGTCAAGGTCATGGTCATCCTTCTGGGTCAAGAGTCTGATGTGTGTATGTTTGTCAGCAACTTTAACATTGGCCATTACTTCAGTAGATACAGACTGGATATATGGCATTCATGTATATCTTTTGAAGCCACACATTTTCAGGGGTGACATGTCAAGGTCAATGTCGTCCTTCAAGGTCAAACGCCAGATATATAGGTCAAATCACTTACTTTCGAACCAATAGAGATAGAGACTTGATATTTGGCATGCACGTGTATCTCATGAAGCCTCACATTTTAGTGGTGACATTTCAATGTCAAGGTTATCCTTCAAGATCAAAGGACAAATGTAAAGGTCAAAGTTTACATTCGCTATACTGTGTGTGTGTGTGTGGGGGGGGGGGGGGGGCGTAGTGTAGTATTTCACAAACGCATCTTGTTGTCCTTGTGTTGTTGTTTGTTTATATGACTCTTGTCCATGTATGTGGGCCCATTTATTGAATAAAACTTGAAACTTGATAATATTTTGTTGTAAAACAAACATTATAAATATCGATGGTAAACGGCTTATTTTGTATCACAGGGTCATATTTCGATATAATTTCAAACTGACAATCTTCATAATAATGATTGAACATAACAAATACCAAGTTTTATGATATTGAAAATATGCGTTCATTGTAGGGACTTCCTTTTCTTGTAGGGTCGAAAATAATGCTGAAAACTGAACACTCTGGACCCGCATCAATCTGTTGCATGTCTTATAAATATGTGCAGTGCTGTAGCAGTTCTGCATTATAAATTTTGGAAGGGACATGAATTTTTAAATCGGTTTATATCGAAGTTCGAGATATCAAGGTTAAACTGTTCTTGTATCCTTATAGTTGCCCAAACTAACCCTTAAATTTCCCACAGTCTGTTAGTTGCTAAGTAATATTTTTCATTTGTTCATTTGCCTTTTCGCCCATTGTTTGATATATATTAATTTGGTTTAATAATAATTTGTTTTTCAAATTTTACCCCCTAACTTGCTGCACAAGGAGCCATTTTATTTGGGTCTGCACTGTTTGCAAAGGTCTTACATGTATGTACTTGGCTCCAATCCTTTAAAGTGTTGAGGAGTTTATTACATGTATATGTATATTCATTTCACACATTTTATTCATTGACTCCATGCATATTCATGAATGAAATGATGACACACATCGTTAATATTAATTACGTTGTAGATTAATTTTTAAAATGGCAAATCAAGACATATTTCATTGTTTCTCTCATGAATATTCATAGGGTAATGGGTTAAATTAGTTATAAACTGTAGCTTTTGAAGGGAAGTAACTCTGTCTACCATATTTGGTGTATTGAAAACGGTGTATATTCGCTTACTGATAAATCGTATGCTATACCAATATCCGTCATTTTGCGTAGAGTGTGCACGTCCCTGATAGGCTGTTAAATACTGACTCATAAATATTCATGTATCGACAGTCGCGTTGTGGCTGCTGGTTGATATTAAAGCATATCGTACAGTCAACCGGAAAACTCGGTTTCAATCGAGTGGATATATCCTTGCGACCAGATTACAATAAAGTCGAGGACTAGTGTCCAAACGTGACAGAGTGAAAACATTTCAGTGAAGTAAACATGCCTGGATTAAAGTCGAACCTTGTTTGTCTATGTATCGGAATTTACGTCGTTTATTTCGTAAATAAAGGTATGTTGATTTATATTGTTTCTGTTCAAATTAAAATATCACGTTTAATCTTTCGACTGTTTGTTCTTATTCTATTTTCTTTAAATAAAAGTAATGATGTCATGACTAGACGACACATTGCTTACTGTGCTTTATAGACTGTACTGAAATTGTAATAAAATAAATCACAATTAGAAATCAATTACAAAATGACTGTTTCTCGCCGGTTTGGCCATTTATTTAATAAATATTCATGTAAGAAATAATCACCTTGTTAATTAACTAGCACATTTTAATAATGGCATATAAACAACGGGAATTCTGTCCATTGTAGAAACTGTAGAACTATACATTGTACATGTAGTTTGAAACTGTTGTGATAAATAGAGCATTTGCTGCTATAGGAGCAAATGCTCTATTTATCACAATGGTTTCATAAAGTAATTTTACAGAGGCGTAGAAAGGCATATTTATGGAGGAAAGGGTTAATTAATGACAGGCCTATATTTCATTCATTCCATTCTTATCACTTTACTCCATAAATACACATTTCAAGTAGACCCAGATCAGACGGCTCATATAGGACCCGTCTGATCAGAGTCTGCTTTATTTGCCTATAATATAATATAGACCTTATTCTACAGATTCCACCATGGCCTAAATTTCCTCTGTCCATGTACCGTTATAAAATTTCATCTGATTAATATTCATGGTAGCATTATTTCTTACATGAATATTCATGGGATAACAAGCAATAAATCATGCTCATTATCAACTGGTTCATTGATTGGAGGTTATTTTGGTATTCTGCATGTAGTTCTTTATCACTTAGTAGTTATTGTTCAGGAAATTTAAAGAGGTTGGACTAAAGTAATCACGAAGTACATGCCTGTTCTGGTGTGGGTTTTTGGTAAGACTGTCCGTCTTATTAGTTAAGTAGCACATGTCAGGTCATTTCGAGACATCGTTGGGTGGGGCTTAACCCTTTCCCTCATGAATATTTACAACATATGTAATGATATATGAATATTAAATATTAATTAATTGCATTTTATAATGGCATCATGAAAACTGGAGAACACTGACGATGGGAGGAGCTATAGAGTCAGATCTGTATAATTTCGTAAGACTTTCGCAGACTCTGATCAGATGGCTCTTACATGAGCTGTCTGATCTGGGTCTACTCTGTTTACATAGGGACAACATACGTCTCTAAGATGGGATGGGTTGATACTTACTAATTTTAGAGCAATTCAAACAGTGCCGAACTTGACTCAGCTTTATCGACCGATACCTGGCCTTTACATACAGTTTCGAACCCAGTGCCGTCCCTGCTCACAGCCCAGCACTAGACCTTAACCATTATCCCGCTATCCGGGACCTGACTCACGTTTATAAAGTTTGGATCCGGATGAGATGCCAAGTAAATTATGAAATTATAATACAGTAAACCCTCTCTATAACGGCCACTAACTTGTGTTAATTAGCTGGTATTTAGGACAGGTGGCTGCTTAAAGCAAGGTGAAAGTAAAACAGAACGATCCTATAAAGCAAGCTGAAAGTAAAACAACGCTCCTATAGGAGCGTTCTGTTTTACTTTCACATGCTTTAAGCAGCCACCGGCCTTTAACACAAAATACTTGATGTAATTTAGTGACCGTTATAGTTTACTGTATAGTAAAATCTCGATACTACGAAATTTTAGCAATGAAGAATTTATGTCTTTGTAGACAGGTGACTGCTTAATACATGGTGAAGGACATGCAGAAAGCTCCTAGGGGAGCTTTCTACATGACTTCCAGTCTGTATTAAGCTGTCACCTGTTTATAAAGACCAACAATGGTACGTATTTGAGCGTTCGTAGTATCGCGTTTTTACTGTAGATCAGACTTTACATTGTCTACTCATACCAAGCATTTGTACAATGTGTACATATACCGTTATAAAAAACAGCCAATAATTATTTATAATGTCATTATTTCTAACATGAACATTCAACAAGGAAAGGGATAAGCAGACGACAAGGAAGACACGTGATTGGCGTAAATAAATGTTAAAGTTAGCCTTCCGTCATCAATTGACGCATTCTTATACCTTACCTAAACCACATATTTTAACATTTTCGTAAACTTTGTCGTTTGGTACAAATTTCCAGGACTTAGTTTTCATCTGTTTTCAGTATCATAACACCAACAAGTTTGGATCTTGATGTGACGTCTCATCTGGATCCAAACTGTTTTCGCAGGTATTCACAGATTCACCATGGGTTGCGCACGAGTTACGAGTATACAGCAAGACCTCACTATAACGGCCACTAAATTACAGTAAAACTAAGACGAGCTACTGTTGAAATCGCGATTGCCCTTTACAACCAGGTTGGATCCAGATTAAATACCGTGTTACTCGAGGCCTCATCTGGATCCAAACTGTTAGACACACAGCTTGTTATTTCATGCAGAAAATTGGCGACTAAGGCTTTATTTTAGAAGTAAAGCGAAGAAAACATTCATGTCTAACCCTTTCAACGTCGGCACACGCGTTTACTGTCATTTTCAAACAGTGTAGACCCAGATCAGAGGGTTCCTAGAGGAGCTCTCTGATCAGGATATGCCCTATTTGTCAGTCAAAATCTTCTAGCAAGTTTAAGCCTTTCATACTGAGTGGACTCTATAGTTAAACACTGAAGGGGTCTTCCATTCTGATAATTTCAGGGGTGAAAGGTTTGTTTATTGATTTCCGAGGCAGGTGTGGTTTTGTATTTGAATACCGTACATACACGTGACAACTATTCACATTAACCTTTACCTCGTTGTAAAAATAATGTCTGCTCAAATCTGGATATGCTGCAATTTTGATTACAGTAAAACCTCTCTATAACGGCCACTAAACTGTGTTAATTAGTTGGTATTTAGGGCAGGTGGCTGCTTAAAGCAAGGTGAAAGTAAAACAGAACGCTCCTATATAGAGAGGTTTTACGTACTGTACTTCCAATTTAGTCAAGCATTTAAGAAACTATGACCGTGTGACAAGCAGCTTGGATCCTGATGAGACGTCGAGTTACTTGGTGTCTCATCAGGATCCAAGCTGTTTGCAAATGTTAGTCAATACTGAATGTAAGAAGATGTGAGACTAAGTTTTAATGTCTTTAAGGTAGACTCGGGTTTTCCCAAGTTTTGTAAAATAAATGTACGGTATAACCTGTACCACATAATGAATAAACATGGGTGACTATCAGAGGAGGTGGTTGTTTAATGCAGAACGAACCCGAACGTTTCTTAAACCCCTTTCCTTTATAGGCTATTTTAAGATCCAACCACTTTGAATAAATCTACCGAAAAGGAGCATTAACTAGAGAAAAGGAACTTTTAGAATTTTGTAGTTTGAAACCGTTGTGATAAATAGAGCATTTGCTCCTATAGAAGCAAATGCTCTATTTATCACAATGGTTTCATAAATTGACTTTTACAGAGGCGTATAAAGGCGTATTTATGGAGGAAAGGGTTAATGACAGTAGGTCTGTATTAAGCTAGTACCTGTCTCAGCCCCTAGAAAATGGCTCAATTTGGCTGGTCGCTTTTGATAGGTTCTACCGTACTTGCATATACCATAGAATCTGTCTAAAGCGACCATTAAAATGGGTCTAAATAAGGGTCTGTAAGCCAGGTGGTAGCTTAATGCAAGTCAAAAGTAATGCAGAAAGCTCCTATAGGATTTTTCTGCATTATTTTTGCCCTGCATTAAGCAACCATCTGCTTTTTAGGATTCCTGTATCCAATCAATATACGGTCGCTTAAGACAGGCTCTGCTATACCTGAATACAGAACTGAACAATGTGAAGTATGAGTCATTCTTTGTTGTTGATGACATAACTTGTATATACAGTATAACCTCTCTGTAACGGCCACTAAATTAAAGTATTTTGTGTTAAAGGCAGTTGGCTGCTTAAAGCAAGGTGAAAGTAAAACAGAACGCTCCTATATGAGCGTTCTGTTTTACATTCACATTGCTTTAAGCAACCACCTGTCCTCAATACCAACTAATTAACACAATTTAGTGGTCGTTATAGAGAGGTTTCACTGTATGCATAACTTTCATGGACTGTCGCTGTTTTTTTATTACAAAACCTATATACGGTATAGTTGTACACTAGACTATGCACCTTTTGAGTTTATTTATGTATAATCTCGCACACTGTGTGATGTAAGTACATGTACTTGGACAGATAAACTTGGGCAAATAGTGTAGACCCAAATGAGCAGTTAAATAAGGGTCTATATAGGAGCCGTCTGATCTGGGTCTACTTTGTTTGCAAATGCGTGAAACCACGTTTATCCCATTCCCTCATAGGCTATTTTCAGACCCAACCACTTTCAATAAATCTACCGAAAAGGGGCATTAACTAGAGAAAAGGAAAATTTTAGAATTTTGTAGTTTGAAACCATTGTAATAAATAAAGCATTTGCTCCTATAGGAGCAAATGCTCTATTTATCACAATGGTTTCAACAGGTGACTGCTGCAAAGGCATCAAAAGGCGTCAATATGAGGGAATGGGTTAAATGAAGGAACGGGATAACATACAGGTGGAGAGTGCAGAGTGTGTGTCCGAATACTTAAGGTACATGGGACATATCAGACGGACCATAAACTTCAGAGAAACCCGGCTTTCCCTGATCAATATTCATGAAAGAAATAATGACATCATGAATATTTATTAGCTGAATATTTGTAGTGCAAACTTCAAGGAAAGTTTTGGCTTTGACAAAAATTATAGAATCAGATCTGCACTGTGTCAAAAGTGAACAGAGCAAACCCTGATCAAAACGGCTCCTATAAGAACCGTCTGATCTGGGTGTACTGTGTTCGCAAATGCGTGAAAAGGCGTTTCTATGAATGAAGGGATAACTCAGCAATGGAAAGTATCCATTCATCAGGATCTATCAGCACTGTGTTATTGTTTACGCGTCATACGCACAGTGTAGACTATAACCAAACGTAGTGTTGCAACCAGACTGTGACGCACATCGTTTGCAAATTTTGTCTTGTTCTCTTTTGCTCTGATATTTGGAATAACCTATTGCAGATACTTGTAAATATGTATAGAGATATTACGGCCGATCTGAGCGCAGCTCTTTTATTTAAAATTATTCTCGCTGATGTGCGGTTTATTCTTTAAGTAATGAGAGACGGCTAGAAAACAAATACGTCCGTGCATGTAAGGAATCCAACCCTTAACCATGCTCTCCATAAGTAGGCATTTCTACACCTTTGTAAACAGAGTAGAGCCAGACCAGACGGTCCCTGTAGGAGCCGTCTGATCAGGGGCTGATCTGTTTGCTCATGAATGAATACATATTTTAATTCTACAGTTTCTACTATTGCAAAATATTCCTGTATCCATGTGTAATTATAAAAATAATCTTTTTAATAGTCATGGTGTCATCATTTCTTACATGAATATTCATGGAATAAAGGAAAAAAACCAGCAGGAATTCGAGAAGCATAATTAACCCTTTCGCTGCCAATGCCGGATCTGTGGTTACCTATGCAAACCGTTTGGGTCCAGATGAGACGCAGAGTAACTCGGTGTCTCATCAGGATCCAAACTGTTTATTACTGTTACTATGTTTTTGAAACAAAAATGAAGAAAATCAAAAGAATGAACATTTGTAGCAGACGACAAAGTTATCAGACGACATAGTTTGGCAGCGAAAGGGTTAATACATGTATGTATAAAATGTCAGTGCAATGGATAAAGGTGCGTATTCAAATACTAAAATTCTTATTTCTCCATCAAACCCTATTCTGCGACCACTCTTTGTGATCACATCATAGGGTTTGGAGGAAATTTAAAGGAACTATTCTTAAAAATGTTTAAATTTATACATCTTGTGTCAAAACATATATATAGGGCTGTGATGGAGAAATTCGAAATACACCCCTTTATCACTCCTGTATGTAACAATCCGTTTAATTGTATGGCAGAGAATCGTGCAACTTCTAAACAAAACATATCCAAGTTTCCTATGTTCCAAAAACTGGTTTGGGTCAATTTACTTTCTGCTCTGAGGGACAAAACACGGCTAATTGGCTCGTCAGGAAGTGTTTAGCACTCCGAGCGGACTGCCAGTAGTTGAGAATATCACACACTTCAGTATTTCTTTTCGTTAAAAACAAGATGGAAACCTTTGGAAGGTATTCCACCTCAGCAAGATCTACCAAGGATATCGATCTTGAGCCTAGTTGATTGGCTCTGTCGTGTTGCATGTTTATATACATGTAGGTACTAATTGATTACGCCATGGCTGTTCTGTACTTTAGCAAATCATCGGCATGTATATGTATATCCGTCGCGTTATAGATTTATCACTTTTACATTACAAACATAACCATTATCCTGCTGTTGGCGACATGGTTTGGCGTCTCATCAGGATCCAATCTGTTTGCCACTCGAACAATAGTTTCTCAAACGCTTAATTGACTCGGCAGTAGCCAAACAGACTTACAGATAAGGGTGCGTACCTAAATACTAAACTCCTTATTTCTCCACCAAACCCTATACTGTGACCACTCTTTAGAATCGTCTCTTCGAGATGATTCTAAAGAGTGGTCACAGTATAGAGTGTGGTGTAAAATTAAAGGAGTTATTCTTGAAAGTATTTTAATCTAACGCATCTTATCTGGAGCTCTGGTCAAACTTCCACCAAGTCCAAAATTGAGAAGAAAATACAGTTTCACAGCAGTGTAAGGATTAATAGTTCCTCTTTCAAAAGTACGGGGGAATTTGTGTGACATCTTTTTCATGGTCGCTGAGACAGCAAAAACTGATGGAATGAAAATCCTACTTTGTGCCTACCACTCAATGGGTCGTATTTAAGCATCATTGTCAAATTCTCCCTAAATACTTTACGGACTTCTAAATATATGTACACACATATGGAGACACCCTGTTTGTTTAACCCCATTAAAGTTAATTCACTGTAAAATGAATTTTAAGATACCATCATAATTGAATCTTGACATGCTGGACTCGAACTCATGATAATTCTTATACAAGGTTTTGATCCAAGCGAGACACCGAGTACTTTGGCGTTTCCTCAGAATCCACACTTTCTGCATGATAATCAGATGTTCTGTTTTTGAAAAAAAAATGCTAAAATATACTTAGGATAGAAGTAGGTGATTTTTTTTTATTTCGGCGTGCTAAAAGGTTAAGGTGCAAGTGACATTGGATACCGGCTGAGGTGATCAGTTATGACCGGGGGCGGGTAATAAAATCATGGAAAAGTCCACAAAAATGCGCATATCGATCGTGGCTGACCAGGACTATTCTGTAACACGATATTTTTAAATCATGATTTTAATAGTTATGGTAATTTAATAGCTATGTGTTTGATATAAATCAGCATGAACATTGGGCGGATTAGACATGAACTTTATACGTGTAGTAGCGCTGGTTTTGTGTTAACACAATTTCATAATGGACTCATTCAAATACAGTTGAACTTCGATATCTCGAACTTCAAGGGACTATATAAATTAGTTCGAGATAACAGAAGTTCGAGTTATCCGAATTGTAATCTGGACAAGTTCTCAAGTTCATAGCTTAATGCAGGTCTACAGTAATGCTGAAAGCTCCTGCAGGAGCTTTCAGCATTACTGTAGAACTGCATTAAGCTGTGAAATGAGTTTCTAGATATGCGTAGTGATACATTTTAGAGAAATTCTGTATTGTAAGATTTTGGAAGGACTGAACTTTTAGTTCGAGTTATCCCGAAGTTCGAGTTATCCGAGTTCGAGATATCGAAGTTCAACTGTATGTATTTTGGAATGAATCTATTTTCCATTTTGACGGGTGTATCTGGAGGAAATCTTTATTTGTATGAGCTATTTTGAAAAAAAGGTGGAACAAATAGTGAATCGCTCTAAATCTGGATCTATACTGTTTCTACCATCTCCTTTAAAGGATGCTATATACATCTGCCCATAAATCAATTTACACCAAAAGTTGTACACATATTCATATCATGAACATAATACTCGCGACCCATTTTCCAACGCAATATAAGTTTTCAGCTAAAGAATACTGCTAAATCACAAGAAAACCGCCCACATTGTAAGAGACGGAAACTGCGGAAATCAACGGACAGGTTCGGCGAAGTTCTGAATCTACTTTGGAACAACACTTGACTTAAAATATTACATATGTTTTCAAAACAATAAGCGACACAACATGTCAGTCGAAATAAATTCACGAACGGGAATATGTACTTACAACAGTTTCGAAATGTGAGTAGAATACATCTTTAAAGTAGTATCGAAGATGTATACCCGCTTTGATAATCGCCCTTCACCATCATGCAACGGTGTTCAGTGTGTCCGGGTTGAAGTAACACCCAGACACACCCATTTGTTTATCTGGGCCCATTTTACTAAAGATTATTGTGACGGTCGCAACTGGAAGTTATGTTAGCACATACAATGATTTCTGTCGAACGAAGTTAGCCTAACAACTGCAATTAACCCTTTACTCCATAAACCCGCCTTTCTTCGTATTTGCAAACAGAGTTGGCCTTGCAAACAGAGTAGACCTAGATCAGACGGCTCCTATATGAGCCGTCTGATCAGGGTCTGCTCTGTTTGCTGACGACATAGATATAATACAGACATGATTCTACAAATTATGACTTACGATGATAATGGTCATGTGATCTTTAGTAAAATGGACCTCCTCTGGGACACGTCTTGAATGCGGGAAACGAGTCTACTGTCATTTGCAAACAGTGTAGACATAGATCAAAAGGCTTCTGGAGGAAGTGTGAAATTCTTAAACCATTGTGATAAATGGAGCCATATTTACCACAATGGTTTCAAAACGTGATTTTTACAGAGGCGTCAATATGAGGGAATGGGTTAATACTTTTATACTGAGTAGATTCAGTCGTTAAACAGTGGTGGGCTATACCCTATTTCACACTGATATTTCTGCGTTGAAAGTTCAATGACATACATGTTCTTAAGCTGTAATTGGCATGGCCGATAAAGCACGGAAGTACAGAATTATCAAAAAGGGGAAGAGACAAAGAATGTAAACCGCTCAACTGCTATCATCAAGTACTGTGGTTTATAAATAAACGGTTACTCTGAATGGATAAAGAGTTACCGTGGATACACCTAATTATACGTTTAACCATTTCATGTAATAAACATGCCTTTATGAATATTAATTAACTGGCATCAATTATGGCAAATGAACAAGGGGACGAACTGTAGCAGCAATTCTAAACAGTGGAAGAACTCGATATCTCGAACTCCAGATAACTCGAAGTAAAATTCGTTTCTTCTAAAAATTTACAATACAAAATTGTTTTAAAATCACTAGACATATCTAGAAACACACGTGACAGCTTAATGTAGGTCTAAAGTAATGCTGAAAGCGCCCGTAGGAGTTTTCAGCAATACCTTAGACCTGTAATAAGCTGTGAACTTGAGGGCATGTCCAGATTAGAATTCAGATGACTCGAACAACTTATATCTCAAAGTAATTTGTATGGTCCCTTGAAATTCGAGATATCGAAGTTCATCTGTATTTTTAATAAGCATACAGAGCAGACCCTTACAAGACAACTTCTGCTGGAGCTGTCTGATCTGGTTGTACTCTGTACATGATCTATAAGGAATGGTTAAACGCGAATATTTAACCATTTACTCAATGAATATTTATGCAAGAAATAATGATGTGACGTCATGAATATAAATTAGTTTCATCTTTATAATGGCGTGTGAACACAGGATATTTTGGCCATGGTAGAAACTGTAGAATCAGAACTACATAGTATCATATTATAAACAAACAGCAGATCCTGATCAGACAGTTCCTATAGGAGCCGTCTTATCAAGGTATACTCTGTTTGCAGATGCGTGAAAAGGCGTTTATATGAAGAAAAGGGTTAATGAAATACATTAGATATAATGTGCGTTGGTGAAATGGTTTGTCAAACTTTAATTTCCGTGCTACAAAAACATTGACCAATAACCCTATAACAAATACGCACGTCCCTCTGCATTGCGATTGTTGACTAGTTGTAAGGATACAAGAAACCAACAGGTCATTATCAAGTTCTTTGGTTTCATACTACTAAATCCGTACAAAGATCGTCCTTAATTAGACTTATTTAAATAAGCAAACAGGACTTCCTCTCGAGCCTCAAGTGAACCATTCGAAAGGCTCTTACATGGAGTACGGTCTGAAGTGAAAGCTCTAGTATAGTATCTTACCTACTATAACCCCTGGAATGCTGGAAACGAATCTACAAGCATTTGCAAACAGTGTCAGATGCCTCATAGATGAACCGTCTGACTGATCAGGGTACTGCACTGTTTGTCATTCAGCATCCTCTAGTGAAATTAAGTTGTTTATACTGGATTGACTTTTAGTGAAAAAACTGATGGATAATTCAACTTTAAATATGGTTTATACTTTTTGATGAGTTAATATGGCACATCCTTTTTAATGAAAGAATAGCCAGTCAAGTGAATAAAAACCTCTTACATCTCACAAGGACATTAGTAGAGACGGATTTATTCATTTACCTTTGTTATAAGACTGTATTACGAGGAGACCCCTGAAGGGGCCGTTTGATTGATAAATGTGGGTACTCAAATACTAAAATAGTCCTTTTCCCACCAAACCCTATGTTGTGACCACTCTTTAGAATCGTCTCTTTGAGCCGATTCTAAAGAGTGGTCACAACATAGGGTTTGGTGGAGAATTAAAGAAGTTATTCTTGAAAATGTTTTAATATACTCATCTTATCTGAACCTCTGGATTTGGGTCTACATTATTTGTTACTATGTCAGACTCATTTAACCCATTCCCTCATATTGACGACTTTTGACGACTCTGTGGAAGCCACTTTGTGAAACCATTGTGATAAATAGAGCATTTGCTCCTATAGGACTTCCTATAGGAGCAAATGCTCTATTTATCACAATGGTTTCAAACTACGAAATTCTATTTTTTTCTTTTTCTCTAGTTAATGCTCCTTTTCAGTAGATTTATTCAAAGAGGTATCTAAATATAGCCTATGAGGTAATGGGTTAAAGTTATCAAAATTATTAACATTTAGAGCTTTACAAACCCATGGATAGTGCAGATTGGGTGTCTGGACACTTAGGGTAATTAGTGTATTTTCCGGTCGGCCCGGAACAGAAACAGTACAGGAAAAATCACAGGGTGTGAACTTTTTTATTTTTGAATATGACCATAATTGATACAAAAGTTTCCAAACTAACATGCGGACATCTTCAATAAAATGATGGGTATGTTACCCTAAGCTAATGGAAAGCCACGTGTGAACGTTTTCCAATGTACAGTATAAACTCGATAGCTAGAACATTTAGTAATGAAGAATTGAAAACATTTTAGACAGGGGACTGCTTCATACAGAGTGAAAGACACGCAGAAAGCTCATAGAAAGGCACGCCCATTAAGCTGCCACCTTTCTAAATACCGATAATAATACTTGTTTTAGTATTCAAGCTATCAGGGTTTTACTGTACAAAAGTTTCCCAACTAACTTGTGGACATTTTCAATTAAACTGATGGGTTTATTACTCTAATTTTAACATATGTTATGTTATTACTCTTATGCCAGTGAGAAAACCCGCATTTTCCAATATATGCCATTTATCTGACCTAGAGAACAGTAAATTTATATGCATGTACATGTAGCACTATATAGAGAATAATAGGTTAGTGCCGTAGATGGGACGCTTTATCCGACGAGGGGAGAAAACGTTGAGGCGAGGCTTGCCGAGCCTCAACTGTTTTCTCTCCGAGTCGGATAAAGGCGTCCCATCTACGGCACTAACCTATTATTCGATTTATCCAGTCAATATAGTTAAATGTCTTTTTTATAGACTCATAACACTCTTGAAATAATTTACATTGAAAATGCAGTTTTTCGATCAACGGATCCCTCCCTTTTCACTTCCATTTAGACGTAAATAGATCTAATGAGCTACCGCAGAGGAATATAGTTTCGATACTTGTATTACTAGAAGGGAAACGTGGTTGAATTTGAAAAATAAGATGATTTGAATCGAGGGTCGATAAGTTATTTCAAACAGACATGATCTATATTCTTTGGTCAAATTCGAGTTACGTAGTCTCGGTTTCTATTTTTAGATTCTACCTAACGTCACTCAGAAATCGATGGAACTGAACAGGCTATATTTAGGTTTATGACTATCACCGCCCCTGTAAGAGTTTATCAATCAAATAATCATGAGAGTGAAAAGAAAACATTTAATATTTATCTGTCAATCTTTGCTTCCAGGTTTGATTTTATCAAAAACGGGTTTTGCCAGCGGTGGATTAAATTAATAAAAGTGATAAATCAACGTTATTTTGTATGTGGCCTCAGTGGCGTAATCGGTAAGGGCGACGTCTCTAGAGAGATTAGAATTAGGTTTTGTAGGATCAGGCGCGGGTTCGAATCCAGCTGTAGCCAATTATTTTTATTTTTTTCTCATTTGAATAATTCTTCTGGTGACCAAATAGATCTGTTAGATCTATTCCATCAATTTACAGAAAACTAAAATAGTTCCATGGTTATAGAATCAGTACGCCTATCTACTAACCTAATAAACCTTCCACTACCGGAAGTAACCTAATAAACCTAAGTTTATTTGCACCCCCTTTATTATGTCACTAGAGAAGCCTGGTGACTGGATAAATCATATTCTGTATGCCTTATAAGCAATCTGCCTCTGTTTATAAGATGGGGTTCTCCATTTATTTCAGACAACACACGCGTTCTAACTTCAGACTGTCAAACTGTTTGAACATTTATGAAAAAAGAGATAACGGATGAAAAATTAATTATGTTTTACAGTCTACCTTTTAATTAAATAAGACAGAGACAGCCATCATAAAAAGTTCTCATTGCTCTAAAGATATCTCTGTCCTAAGCAGCCACCAGTTAAGATCTATTAGTTTCAAACAAAATATATATTGTATCATTTTGCAACCATAAATGCTATCTCTTCAGTTAAAAGAACCAGCCATTAAACCAACAGACATATCTCAGTTTTAAATCTTTTAATGTGTATTTGGCATTTACAAACCGTGTAGCCCCAAATCAGAGAACTCATAGAGGAGTCCGATTATTGTGATCTGTTCTATGTGTGACTGTCTTTCAGTATCTCTTTATACTGAATGAGCACTATCATTAAACGATGATTCAGCATTCATGAAAATGTGAAAGATATCTCTGTCCGCGAGTCCCTATCTGTTTCCGCCTCCGTCTATGTCTCTGTCTCTGGTCTCTTTGTCTGTTAGTCTCTGTCTATCTCTGTCCTTGTTTCTGTATCTCTGTCTGTCTGTCTGTCTCTCTCTCTCTTCCTTATCTTATATGTCTATGTCCTTCCGTCCACACACACCCTCCTTCTCTCTCGTTCTCTGTCTGTCTCTCTTTCAAAGTTTGTCTGTCTCCGTTTGCCTCTCTATGTCACTCTGTGTGTGTGTCTCTCTCTCTCTCTGTATGTCTGGTCTGTGTGTGTGTTTGTCGCTCTCCCCGTCTCTTTCTGTCTCTTTTCGTCTCTCTCTCTTCGTCTCTCTCTCTCTCTCTCTCTCTCTCTCTCTCTCTCTCTCTCTCTCTCTCTCTCTCTCTCTCTCTCTCTCTCTCTCCCCCCCCCCTATGGTGTTTTCGAAATGTCAACAATCACTATTAGCGTGGCCCTGTGATGATTCAGCGTGCGGAACTATTGTAGCCAGACTGGCGTTTCCATGAAACTTTATACTACCATGAGAAGCTGGTCGATGATCCATATTCTCTGCACATGTCGATACGTTAGCATACATAATAAAGGCCCGTCTTACTACTGACCGTACCGTAATTTATAACATACGACGATCGCAACTGAAAACACAGTAAAACCCGTTAATGCGACCACTTAATAAACAGCCACTGGCGCCGTTTAAAGCAGGTGGTTGCTTAATGCAGGACAAAAGTTATAAAGAAAGCGCCCTGCATTAAGCTACCACCTGCCTCTGTCACCCAGAATTATGCCCATTTTTGGTGGTCGCATTAAAGGGGTTTTACTGTTATAGCGAGTGTTGTTATTTAGACCATACGATGAGTTTGGTCGTACGTTCTTTAATGAGACCCTTGATAAGGCCACTGGCTGCTTTTAGAGTTGCATTTCAGAATAACTCTTCAAACACTATATTTTACGTCGCTTTAACAGTATTTCAGTCGTATCGCGACATTCAGCTAATTACAGGTTGACGGAGACCCAAGAGGTTTTCCCGTCCACAGAGCAATTGCAAGTTGTATCTGTGCACAGAAGAACACCCGGACCGAACCTCACCTAACCCAGACCTGTATTTACAGTTTCGTTTCTAATGATTACCGAGGATGTCAAATTTTAATCATTATCCAAATTATTTGGAATTCTAAATGAACCATACTAAACGAAAACCGACGTCCTATAGGAGCCGCCTGATCAAGGTCTGCTCTGTTTGCTTGTGATATAGTATCGATATGATTCTACAGTTTCTGCTTTGGCCAAAGCTTCCATGTCCTATCGTAAGAATCAATTATATTGATATTCATGATGGCATTATTTCTTAAATAATGTTTGATGGAACAAAAGG
This sequence comes from Azorinus chamasolen, assembly GCA_963576725.1. Lineage (NCBI taxonomy): Eukaryota > Metazoa > Mollusca > Bivalvia > Cardiida > Solecurtidae > Azorinus > Azorinus chamasolen. The sequence continues at coordinate 46,727,959 of OY755243.1, read as the reverse complement.
GTTAACAAGTCAGCTGAACTTTATATAACTCTTTCAAAACCAGGGACGAGTGTGGAACATGTTTGCTAAATAGTTGGTGCCAGATGATGGCCCCAGTGGCATGCTGAAGGTAAAAGTGATTTCAAACATCCCTGTGAGAAATAAGGAAGTTATGAATACATGTATTAACCCATTCCCTCATAGGGTATTTTTAGATCCAACCTCTTTGGATAAATGTACCGAAAAGGAACATTAACTATAGAAAAGGAATTTTTTAGAAATTTGTAGTTTGAAACCATTGTGATAAATAGAGCATTTGCTCCTATAGGAGCAAATGCTCTATTTATTACAATGATTTCAATAGGTGATTTTTAAAGAGGCGTCAAAAGGCGTCAATATGAGGGTATGGGTTAATTAGCCGTATGTTATAATGACTTCATGAACGAGAGCATTTCACGATGAAAACACACTTAGAAACAGGTCTATATTATGTTATAAGCAAACAAGGTAGACATTGGTCAGACGGCTCCAGAAGGAGCCGTTTGATCGGGGTCAACTCTGTTTGTAAAGCCGTAAAAAAGCTTCACTATGATGGAAAGGGTTAAGTAAAAGCAGTCTTGAAAACAAGCACAGGCAATGGAATGTCTGCCAGTCACGTGTTACACAGCTTGCTCCATGTCAACCCCAACGGCAGGTTTATATCAGCTGAAATCTGATGTGAAGGCATTTCAAACTTCTCAAGTCGGGTCCAATATTTCCAGATGTTATTTATTACAAATGTTATGGTAGATCTCAGCATATGAATGCTGTATATTGAAATGATAAACAGATATTCAATTTCAGTAGCGGTGAATGCAGTATAACCTCTCTAATACGACCAATGAGAAGATGTCTTATTCGTGGGGTTTAATAGTAATACATATATATGTAAGCAGATTTTTCACGGACAGTATCAAAATAGGAACTCATGTAAATAATTCAGCGTAGCGACTTGACTGGTGAGCTCTGTGATACATTTTCCAGACATAAAACTTTAGCTCCCGTATCACATAGGGTTATTTTTTGCTGCTCAATGTCGTGTGAAGGGTTCTTGCAAACGAAATATTTGCTGGCGAAAACCTTTGACATTGATATGATATACTAAACAGTACAGATCACGCTATTAATTAGATCATTTTTATAATGGTATATGGACACATGATATTTAGCCAATATTGCAACTGTAGAATCAGATCTATATTATTTCATAAGCAAATAGAGCAGATCCTGATCAAACTGCTCCTATAGGAGCTGTCTGATATGGGCCTTCTCTGTTTGCAAATGCATGAAAGGGCGTTTATATGAAGGAACTAGTTTAATGACACTAATCACGATTAAAGGTTATTAAAGAGAATTTCATTGACCCAGTTCATGTTTCATTCGCTAATTTCCCATCACACACAGCCTCAAAGACACCGGCCTGATCTACTGTGACACGGTATTATAAATGTGAAATCGAAGTTCGATTTCCGGGGATAGTTGTCAGATGTTGCAGTCATCATGCTGTGTGCTTGTGGGCGAATCATGTACAGCATAAACTCGATTATTCGAACACTCAAATACGTACCATTATAGATCTTTAACACAGGTGACAGCTTAATGCAGGGTGAAAGTCATGCAGAAAGCTCCTAGAGGAGCTTTCTGTATGACTTTCACTCTGTATTAAGCAGTCACCTGCCTACAAAAACATAACATTTTCATCACTAACATTTCGTAGGATCGAGTTTTTACTGTATCTATCCACAGGCTTTTACTCGATTATTTCTTGCTGTATGCGGTCATCTTTGTCTGTCAGCTGAAAATAACAGGAACCACTCCGTAAACAGTGGTTCCCAGTAACAATGCACACAGTGTATACACAGACCAGTCGCAACTTATTTAGGGCCCGCTAGGTCTTAAACTCAGCAGCAAGTTATTACTGAACATTTAAACCCTTATCTGATACAGTCATTTCATACATTTGCAAACAGAATTGTCCCAGATCATACGACTCCTGTTGGAGATACCCGATCAAGGTCTGCTCTGTTTGCATATGGAATAATGTAGGTCTGACTTTACAGTTTCTGAAATGGTCTAAATGGAATAATTTAGATCGTCTAAATTTACAGTTTCTGAAGTGGTCAAATATTCCCTTGTTCTTTGACCGTTATAAAAATCAGATAATGAATATGTATGAAGTCATGATTTTTGTATAAATATTAATGAGGAAAAGGGTTAACTAATGATCTAACCCCTACTACACACACGTGCACGCACACACGCACGCACACCAATAAAGAAACCTCCATCTAAGGTTGCTTCTCGTACTGAGGTTGATTCTCGTATTGAGGCTCGTACTGAGGTTGCTTCTTCTCGTATTGAGGTTGCTTCTCGTATTAAGGTTGCTTCTCGTATTGAGGTTGCTTCTTCTCGTATTGAGGTTGCTTCTCGTACTGAGGTTGCTTTTCGTATTGAGGTTGATTCTTGTATTGAGGTTGATTCTCGTATTGAGGTTGCTTTTCGTATTGAGGTTGATTCTCGTATTGAGGTTGCTTATTGAGGTTGCTTCTCGTACTGAGGTTGATTCTCGTACTGAGGTTGATTCTCGTACTGAGGTTGCTTCTCGTACTGAGGTTGATTCTCGTATTGAGGTTGCTTCTCGTATTGAGGTTGCTTCTCGTATTGAGGTTGTATGTTTGTTATGGGCAGACATGATCTTTACACCGATCCTGCACGCGAGTTACTCTTTTAGAAAATATACTTTCTTAACCATTTACCTGATGAATAATGACATCATGAATATTAATGAAATGATATCTATAATGGCATATGAACACAAAATGTTTTTGTCAAGACAGAAACTGTATGATCAGCTCTATAGTATTCCATAATCAGATAGAGCAGACCCGATCAAACGGCTAAGATAGGGCAGAACCAGATCAGACGGCTCCTGATCTGGGTCTGCTCCTTTAGCAAAAGCTGTACATATAATATCAGAAGAAGACAATACATGTAACACATACATCCAGAACAAAGTGCCGTTCTTTCATTCTTTCTTTCTTTCGTTTCGTAACGCATTGTATTCTGAAAAAGTTTGTCGTCTGCTTCGATAACAATCGGTGTCCTATCTAGAACCATACCAGAGTGCGAATACTTAACCCTTTCCCTTATATAAACGCCATTTCACGCATTTGCAAACAAAGTAGACCCAGATCAGATGGCTTCTATAGGAGCCGTCTGATCAGGGTCTGCTTTGTTTGCTTTTTACACGATATAGATTTGATTATACAGTTTTTGTCAAAGCAAAAAAAATCCCTTTTAAAGTTTACATTATAATTTTCTTTTCTGATAAATATTCATGATGTCATTTTTTTCTTAGACGAATATTAAACAGGGAAATGGATAATCACCAAAGTATTCGCTGTCTCTGGATTCTGCTAGATTCCAAAACAATAAATCTCGCATTTGTGTCCCAGAATGCTGTCCCAGAAGCGTTTATAGTAATCTAAAGAAATTTGAACTTCTGTTTCCCCAGCAACACTTGTGTTTAATGTGTGTTTTAGTAGTGTATGATTTCAAACGTTTACACCGAACTCAGATTATCAGGTCTGCTGACAGAAACTACAGTAGGTTCGCTCAAAAGCGATTACTTAACCCTTTCCTATTCTAAGTTTCAATACCTATTGAATATTCATGGACAACTAGTTATAATGAAATATGAAAGGTGGACCATTGCAGCCATTTTAGAAAGTAAAGAAATAGATCATTCAAATCCCATAAGCAAACAGAGCAGACCCTGATCAGACGGCTCCTATATAGGAGCCGTCTGATCTGGGTGTACTCTGTTTCCAAATGAGTGAAAACACGCTTAGATGAAGGAAAGGGTTAACCCTTTATGTCATAGAAACGCATTTTTAAACACTTGCAAATAAAGTATAGATTACATCTCTTATATGGATCCAAACTAATTACAAAAGGTGAACACAGATTCACGACTGACGGAAAACTATTTAAAAAAAAGTTGTGTGTGTCTCCGAAGTGACTATATTTAGTACTAACAGTAAAACCTTTATAATTCGAACACTAAAATACCTTTCATTATCGATCTTTAAGACAGGTGGTACCTTAATGCAGGGTGAAATTCATGCAGAATGCTCCTCTAGGAGCTTTCTGCAAAGAATTCCACTCTGCATTAAGCAGCTACTTGCAAAAAAGGGTCTAAATTCTTATAGGCTATACTAACATTTCGAGTTATCGAGGTTTTTCTGTATATCGATTAGTTGTACGCAAACATTTCCCAAATTTATTTTTTGATAATAATAAATACGTCATGGCGTAAAAATCGAAACACGATTTACTTTGATATCAGCCATTTGAAAACGAATAAAACTTAACCTAAAAAGGGCGTCTGCTTTAATGTTTAAATTGCACACATTTCTCGTTTTTCCGCTTGATCAGCTTACCAAATAGTTGTATCCTGGTGAGATACCGAGTAACTCGGCATCTTATCAGGATCTAAATAAATTGAGAAGATTATCAGTGATTCACCCATCGCATGTTAAGAGTAGAACTAGATAGCTTTTGGTGGATTGACTTTAAATGTGATCGTTGAGATGATCCGCCCTCGCCACCGCATGACTCAATTACTAAAATGATAATAAATATTTCACAAGTAACAGGGCGTATCGAACGCAGGGGTTGTAATGCAAAACAACACAGTCCTACTGTCACCACAGAAGTGAACCAACATCAGTATTTCGCAGGTGTAAAATGTTGCACTGATCATACAGTAGCAACACTCCTTTAAGCCTTCGCATGCTGTTAACGTCAATATACCTACCTGTAAATAGTGAAGACCCAGATGAGACAGCTCCTGCAGGAGCTGTCTCATCAGGGTATGCACTATTTACAAGTTGATTGTGCAACCAATGTACTCCACAGCAGTGATTGCACAGCGAAATACTTGTACACAGTGAAGATATATGTAATTATACAACAGGGCATAGGTAAAGAAGGAGAAATGTATTTTAAAATTCAGCAAGAGAAGGGTTAAAACAACCACATAATGAATAGATATTGGTGTCATAAAAAAATAATTGATGTAGGACGAAAGCTATGCAGAAAGCTCCTGTATGAGTTTTCTGCATAACTTTCGTACTGCATTAAGCTACCACATGGTCATAAGGCCCAGATTTTTGCCTTTTTAGTTGGTCACTTTAGAGAGTTTTCACTATAATTTTTTATTATATAATCGTCTACAATCAATTGTTTCTTGTCAGTCACGGCAGAATTGCTTTATGTTTTTATTCAAGTAATACATTTGTACTTTACAATAGTAAATTTGTATTTCTGCTGAAGACTAAGCCTACAATATATATAGAAACGGTGAGGTCTGGTTTTGATGTTACGACAATGCAACACTGACGAGGTTATAGGAGGGAGAAAAATGGCTGGATTTGTGTCTCATTTATATGATATATTGCTCCAGAATATGAGATATGTATCCAGAATATGAGATATGGATCCAGAATATGAGATATAGATTTGAGAATTACAGATAATAATACTCTAGTTTCCGTTAACACTATAGTCCATACAGATGCATTTTGACATATCTGCAAATAGAATAGATCCAGATCATACGACCATAGAAGCTCTGTTTGTTTATAGAATAATAAAATAAAAAAATCGATTTTACAGTTTCTACCACTGTCAAAACTGATTGTGTCGTATGCCATTATAAAACTTCTGTTCGTCATGTTGGCCTTGCAATGTGCTCGTTTTTATACGCCCACCTAATAAAGGTGGTCGTATATTGTCGTGGCCCTGTCCGTCCGTCCGTTCGTTCGTTCGTTCGTTCGTTCGTCCGTCAACATTTTGTTTGTCCGCTGTTTTCTGGGAAAACTATTTGACAGATATTAATGAAACTTCACACAAATGTTGAATGCATCAAGATCTGAAGCTGAGTTGATTCTGAGATTCATTTGATTTTTCATTTCAGAGTTATGGCCCTTGTCCTTAAAAAATATGCAAAGTTTGTCCGCTGTTTTCTGGGAAAACTATTTGAGAGATATTAATGAAACTTCACACAAATGTATAATGCATCAATGTCTGAAGCTGAGTCGATTCTGAGGATCATTTGAATTGTTGTTTCAGAGTTATGGCCCTTGTCCTTAAAAATAATGCAAATAGATTGTCCGCTGTTTTCTGGGAAAACTATTTGAGAGATATTAATGAAACTTCACAAAAATGTTTAATGCATCAAGATCTGATGCTGAGTCGATTTTGAGGTTTATTTGAATTTTCGTTTTGGAGTTATTGCCCTTTTACTTAAAAGAAATTGCAAATATATGCAAATAGTTTGTCCGCTGTTTTCTGGCAAAACTGTTAGACAGATATTAATGAAACTTCATACACATGTTTAATGCATCAAGACCTGAAGCTAAGTCGATTCTGAGGATCATTTGATTTGTTGTTTCGGAGTTATGGCCCTTGCACTTAAAAAAATAATGCAAATCTATGCAAATATGAGGATGGCCATAACCTTTTCATTTGAAATGATATTTACTTCAATTTTTTTATATGGTTAAACCTTAATATGAATTTTCACATATGTATATTGCGGGGGTTTTGATATGTCATTTTATTCTAAAGTTATGGTCCTTGAACTTCGTGTATTCGTTGCTTTGTTAGTCGGTCAACTTTTAGTTTGTCTGTTGTTTTCTGGGAAAACTATTAAAATGATATGAATGAAACTTAACACAAATGTTTTAAGCAACAAAATTTGAAGCTGCGTTTATTTTGAGGTTCATTCAGTTTGTCTTTACAGAGTTATGGCCATTGCACTTTACAAAAATCTGCAAAAATGAGGATTAGCTGTAACTTTTTTATTTAATAAGATATTCACTTCATTTTTTTAAAGAATAGTATCACCTTAATATGGAAATCAAGATCTGAAGCACAGATTAGAAAATGTCAACACTTATAAGGCATGTTGAATCAGTAAGTTTGCAAGTGGGCGTATTATGTACCGTATGTGGTACTCTTGTTTTAGAAATGAAGAAATACGTATAATTAACCCAATTAACTTATAGGAACGCCTTTTTTCGCCTTTGCAAACAGAGTAGACCTAGATCAGACGTCTGATCAGAGGCTGCTTTGTTTGCTTTTGAAGTAATATATTGATTTACGGAGTCTGTCATAATCACAATTTCGCGTGTTCGTATATCATAACGAAAATGAAGCTAATTATTATTCATGATATCGTTATTTCTTTAACTCTCTCCCTGTTCTATATTCAGACCACATTTCAATACCTACTGAAACTTATTGACAAAATAGTTTTAACGAAATATGGAAAGTGGAACATTGCAGCCATTTTAGAAACCAAGAAAACAGATCTATCAAATCATTAGCAAACAGAGAAGACCCAGATGAAACGGTTCCTATAGGAGCCATCTGATCTTGGTCTTCTCGGTTTGCAAATGCGTGAAAAAGGTGTTTATATGAAGGAAAGTGTTCAAAGAGTAAATAAGGGTTTATCTTTTCCCTTATATACACGTGTGGTCACGCATTTGCAAACAGACTAGACACAGAGTAGACCCAGCCGTCTAATCATGGTCTACTCTGCTTGCTTTTGACATGATATAGATCTAATTCTACAGTATTTGTCAAATCAGAGAATTTCCTTGAAAAGTTTACATTATAAAAATCAGCTTATAAATACATGTATTCATGATGTCATTATTTCTTACATGAACATTGAACTGGAAAATAGTTAAATGGTAAAGCACTGCTGTAGACGACCCTTTCAGCTGACATTGCGTATGCCCCTTTTCGTGATAATGAAGGGGATACTCCTTTGCCCTTTCCCTGTTCTATGTCTATTCCAAATTTCAATATCTACTGAATATTCCTTAACAAAATAATTATGAAAAATATGGAAGGTGGAATATTGTAGACATTTTAGAAAGCAAAGAAACAGATCTTTTAAATTCTATTAGCAAACAGAGTAGCCCCTGATCAGACGGCTCATGTAGGAGCCGTCTGATCTGGGTCTACTCTGTTTCCAAATGCGTGAAAATACGTTTATATGAGGGAAAGTGTTAACTGAAAACAAAAGTCATTTCACACCCTTGCAAACAGTACATTCTTATCAGACGTCAGGTCAGTATCTTCTCGGTTTGCTAAGAAAATGATGTATTTCTTATTCTACAATTTCTGCCACGGTGTAATGTGTCACCATACACTATCAGTTCATTATTATTCATTAAGTCATTACATCTTACATGAATATTCATGAGGTAAACGGTTAAGATATAAATATCAACTGCGACACCTGTTCCACACGAACGTATCTTAGTTCAATTTTTATTTAATAACAATAAAACTTACGAAAGCGTAACTATGACAACACACCCTGCAAAATAATTGTTTTCTAATATCACAGTGTGTCTACTGTACTGCAGTTATCTATCAAATTGACTCGTGACTTTATTTACATTTTTGGCAACTAATAAAAGTGTATACGAAATCCTTTACTGTATAAATATGTACAGTAAAACCTCTCTTAACCGGAATTTTAGTAGAGATGAATTTAGACACGTTTGGGCAGGTAGCTGCTTAATGCAGAGTGAAAGTCATACAGAAAGTTCCTATAGGAGCTTTCTGCATGACTGTCACATTGCATTAAGCTGCCACCTGTCTCCAAGACCGATGTTTACACTAAATTTAACTTCCGGTTTAGAGGGATTTTACTGTATTACGAAATAGAAAAAGAAAGTAGCGGATTACCTGTACACGTTTATCAACTATGTTGTTACTATCTCTTTCATAGCCAGTGGATAGCTGAATGCATTAGCATTTTAAGATGTATGACTCAAATGTAATTTATTGAAACTGTAGCGGGCGGTTGTCATTCATTTCCATGGCAACAGAAACTTCTATTGTTAAAGGGCCTATTATTTTAAAAGAACACAAATATCAATGTCTTTTCTGGTTCCCTTTTCCCTCGCTTCGTTGGGTACGCGTTTTTAAACATGTTCTCCATTAAAACGCATTTGCAGAGTAAACCCCAGATCAGAGAGCTCTGACCATCTGACCAGGATCTGCTCTGTTTGCTTATGGTATAATATAGATCTGATTCTCCAATTTCTGCTTTGGCAAAACAATCATGTCAAAATGTGCCATTTTAAGAATTCATCTAATTAATATTTATAACGTAATTCTTTCTCTTTCTTTTTGAATGTTTATGGAGTAAAGGTTAAGGCGAGAAGTGTCACCGCCAATTGCTACATGTCCGGCACAGGTGGCGGTATCGAACTGACTTTGCGATGTACATGAATAATGCAGTGGAATCCCTCTAAAGCGATCTCTTAACCCTTTCCTTGTTTTTTATAATATATATATCTTTATTTGAGTCTCATCTGTGTACATAAAACATGAACAGTGGCACCAACTTTACAAAACATAGTACAATGAAGTACACATCCATTCTAAAAAGAATTATAAGAGACTATCACAGTTCCATTACATACAGAAAACATCACACATTTAAACATAGTACGTACACACCACGTGGTTGCTGCTAATCGTTGTATTAAATACTGCAATAAGAGGAGAAGAAATAAAACTTGAATTACAAAAAGAGACACTAACGTGCACTAATTAAGGAACGATTTTAAAAAACCAGCTATCACCTTTGATCAGATCAAAAATGAACTGACTAGCAACAAACACATGGGATTGATAAAATTACAATATAGGAGAAATAAAAAAAATGGTAATGCTCCTACATTGTTAGTCCAAATTTGAGTACCTACTGAGTATTCGTAGAAAAAATAGTTATAATAAATTATGGGAAGTGCCATGGAATACTGTAGCCATTTTAGAAACTAAAGAAACAGGTCCATCAAATTCAATTAACAAACAGAGCAGGCCCTGATCAGACGGCTCCTACAGGAGCCGTCTGATCTGGGTCTTCTCTGTTTGCAAATGCATGAAAATGCGTTTATATTTAAGAAATGGTTAATGAATAAAATGGACGCCTTCAAAAGCAGGTGGCTGCTTAATGCTGGACGAAAGAAATTCAGAAAGCGCCTACGGAAGCTTTCTGCAAGCTTTCGTCCTGTATTAAGCTACCATATGTCTATAAGCTCCAGGATTATACTTCTTGTTGTCTCGTTAGGGGAGTTCTACTGTATATACAGCCCTCGTACTAGGTCCTCTTAAACTGAAAAAAGAAAATCAATATCAATCCGTCTGATTTACTACACATACATGTATAACAAAATTTACATTTGCGATGTAAGCCAATAATTTGAATGCATGCTCCCTGGCAAGACATCAAGGAATATATATGTATTTTAAGTCGCCAATTCTGAAATAATTATTATCCGAATGATGACAGTATCCAAGATGAAAACCAAGATCAGAAATCGGTCCAGTATTTGTAGAGTACAGGTGAAAATAGGTGCAAAACACGAAGATAGCACGCTAGTCTCATATTTTTCAGTTAACAAAAGGTATCACGAAGCGGTAAAAACTGCAACAAATTACATTAATATGTATCTTACACTGAGATTAAATGATTTTATTTCCATCTTCACGATTTATTTAGTTAACCCTTTCCCTAATGATCATTGATGTGTGACTTGTTCACGGCGTGAATATTCATTAACTTCATTTTTATAATGTAAAGGTTTGATGGGAATGTTTTCCTTTGACAAAAAGTGTACGATCAGATGTACAGCTAATGCGACCACATAAAAGAGGTATCATTCTGGGTACTAGATGCAGGTGGTAGTCTAATGCAGGACAAAAGCAATGCAGAAAGCTCATAGAGGATCTTCCTGCATTACTTTTGTCCTGCATTAAGCAACCGCCTGCTTATAAAGACACCCATGTTTATTTATTAAGTTGTTGTATTAGAGGGGTATTACTGTATATAATTCCATAAACAAACGTATTTGAAACCGTGATCAGACGGCTCCTACCTGAGCATCTCATTTGATTGGAATAGCGTGAAAAGGCGTTGATATCGTGAGATATCAGTGAACATTAGTGAACAATAAATACATCATATAGTGATTCCGATCGATAATTGTGAGAAGTAAACATAATTATATACATATTTAGCCACTCGGACATATATGTGTATTCATTGACTGGTCGCTTTAACTCTTTCCCTGTTCTATATTTTTCCAAATTTCAGTACCTAATGAATATCCATGTACAAAATAGTTATAACGAAATATGGAAGGTGGGAACTTGTAGCCACTTAAGAAAGTAAAGAAACAGATCTTTCACATTCCATTAGCAAACAGAACAGGCCCTGATCAGACGACTCCTATAGGAACCGTCTGATCTTGGTCTACTCTGTTTGCAAATGGGTGAAAACACGTTTATATGAGAGAAAAGGATAAAAACTTTACTTTATACATAGATAATTTTAGAGATATAAAGTACACCTAGTTCTGGTCGCTAAAGTCAGTGTATATAATTTAAACAGTGTAAGTTTACAAACTGATCTCGTTTTAAGATTGATGGTACAGAGGTAATGCTTTCGTGGCCTTGTAATTATAACTCTCTTTGCCACACAGTTGTGTCTTTTTCAATTTCACCTCTAAAGTTTCATCCACGTGGTTTAAAATCATAATCACATAATCAAACAATTTGGATCTTGATGAGCCCTCGTGCTACCCGGCTTATCATCTGGATCTAAACATTTTATGAAGATAATCACATAATCGACCATGACAGGAACCAGTCATGCATTCAGTAACGAACAGGGTGTATATACAGCCGATTTGTAGGCTGCTACGAGGGAATTAAGAAATAGCATAAGGTTACATATAGAGTAACATGTACCCTTGGTAATTGATTAACATAGCATGCAGACTAGTGGCAAGTCTTTGGCTGAAACTGTGCACCTATGGTTTTGTGGACGGAAAAAATGTTCCCTTGGACTGGTATAAGATATCCAAACATATCGCTAGCCTACATGTACAATCCTCTATGAGAATAACATTATATAATATTTACATTCGCCCTGCAACGTCCTTATATAACCTTATTCTAAAAAGAAAGTTGCATAACCTCATGAACACCGGAAGCACGTCATTCATTTCTTAAATATAAGAAATACAATGGAATATAGATATAAGAAATAAATGACGTGCTCCCGGTGTTCATGGGTTATGCAACGCATAGCTTTACGAGCAAAGATTCACGTGAAGCCCTTCGGGCTTCACTAACTTTGCTCGTAAAGCTATGCGTTGCATAACCTCATGAACACCGGAAGCACGTCATTCATTTCTTAATTGAAGATATGTTACTTATACCATCATACCTTCTGTGTAAGGTCATAAATGAGTAAATGTATACTTACACTTGGATGTCATCCGGATGCAATGGATTAATGAAATCCGGACAGGAAATTTATAGAGTCGACTGAGCCAGGGCTGTAGATAAGAGATGTATTTATGTAACCCTTCCCTTCAAAGAAACGCCTTTCCAATTCTTTCGCAAACAGAGTAGGCCCAGATTAGAAGGCTCCTGCAAGAGCCGTGTGGCCAGGGTATTCTGGGTCTGCTTTTGAAATAATATAGAGATGATTGTGCTGTGTATGTCTAAGCCAAACACTCCACTGAAAAGTTAACCCTTCTCTTGCTGAATTTCAAAATACATTTCTCCTTCTTTACCCATGCCCTGTTGTATAATTACATATATCTTCACTGTGTACAAGTATTTCGCTGTGCAATCACTGCTGTGGAGTGCACTGGTTGCAAATCAACTTGTAAATAGTGCAGACCCTGATGAGACAGCTCCTACAGGAGCTGTCTCATCTGGGTCTTCACTATTTACAGGTAGGTATATTGACGCGAATAGCAAGCGAAGGGTTAATATCGTAAAAATTAAGTTAATGAAAAGTTGATGCATACACGCCCTGGCAAAATATCGAAAAAGACTATACATGACTTTTGTAGTTTATTTATAGCACGTACTGCCACGTAGTACATTAATACACTTTTTTTCTATACTAGATGTAATAAATGAACTATAGTCTTATTCGATCCAGTGCTCGTTAGATTCGCCTCTCCGTAGTGATTGTAATGAATAGAAGCAAGACGGGGTTTGACTGATAAATACGATATTTTAACAATTTCTTTTATGAATACAATGTAAGTATTCATATAAGAAATAATGGCACACTCAATATTAATTAGATTCTTTCTTCTGATGGCATATGAACATAGGAAGTTTGGATCATGTTAGAAGTTGTAGAATCATATCTGTATTGTTTCATCAGCAAACAGAGCAGACCCTGATCTAGATCTACTCTGTTTGCATGACGTGTAAGGGTGTATCTATGGAGTTAAAGGTTATTAGATCTCCATGCCCATCTGATATGCAAGTTATCGGTGGCTTCTAATTTATTAAAAAAATCCAGTTTCTTCACCCTTTACTTCATGAATATTCATGTGAGAAATAATGACATCATGAACATTAATAAGATTTATAATGGCACATGATCACAAACATATTTAGCCATGATAGAAACTGTAGAATCATATCTATATTACTGTATGCCATGAGCAAACAGAGTAGATCCAGTTCAGAAGGCTCCTTTAGGAGTCTTCTGATATGGGTCTAATCTGTTTGAAAGGGCGTAGAAAGGCATATGGAGCAAAGGGTTTAAAGAAATTAGTCCTTGTTATCATTGGTAGGATTTTTTGTATGGTTTAGGTGCGGTCGACCATATACATTCGTCTTTGGCATTATTATGGCCGTTTTACAGCGATAGGTGTTATCATAAGTAACTAAGGAGCCCAACAAGTATTGACGCCTTCCGTAAATAAGACAACTAATAGAGAAGAGATATGATAGGACCATACCACAACCCACCCGCACAGATACTTTACTGTCACGTAGGATGATTGATAATGGATGGTTTTGTTCTTTTGTTGTGTGTGAAATAAAGCCTCGCTAAAACGGACGCACACTTTAATGAGTGTTTCAGTATTCTTTAAAACAAGTGGCAGCTTAATTCACGGTGAAATTCTTGCAAAATCCGCTAAAGGGGGTTTCTGCATGATCTTCATCCTACATTAAGCTATCACATGTCTTAAAAACATCCCACTTCTTCTTTACTATCAGTTCGGTTTATATAGGTTTTACTGTATTTTTGCGGCTCTATAAGAAAATGTACTCCCTGGCTCGGCAAATAGTGTAGAAACAGACCAATCAGAGTGTATAGAACTCTGATTCTAATCAGGATCTAAACTTTTAGAACCTCATCGACATAACTAATTGTATCATCCGATCAGGCAAACATGTTTAACGTGTTTTATTACCGTTAGATGTGATGGGCATGCTTTATGAATTTATTAATAAAAGAAATGTATACATAAAAGTAAGTTTACCTGCTGCTTGATAATTACTCATGTAAGACTCTATATATTATGGATATTGAGAGAGATAGAGAGACAGAGAAAAAGAGACAGACAGACAGACAGAGTGAGAGAGCTGGACAGACGGACAGACAGGCAGACATACTGTCAGACAGAGAGGAACACGTATAGAAATAGATATGGGAAGAGGGGAAATAGAAATGTTTTGCCATAATAAACAAAATGTCTGTTAGATTGAAAAGTTGTAAGAATTACATCTTACCAGATATACAGTTGTATGACATTCAGGTGGTTGTTATAGGATATAGCGAACAGGTCTAACGGACTCGTTCCCAGCTGATTATTTTTCTCTCCAATCCTCTTATCCAATCACATTGTCTTGCCCCTGTGCCAAGAACTGTCTGAAATGTTTTCATAAACAACTTGTCATCAAATAACTCATTGTTAAAACTCATCCTTGGATCCGGCGAATCGCCTTGTGATCTAAATTGGGAGTCTTATTACGGGATATCAGGCAAGGTGGCTGATTTATTTCCCAACAAATTAGCGGGCCTCCTTGATTTTGTCAGTGATTTGGTTAAACAGTAGCCAGGCTTCATGAATAATTCGGACAGATATGAGTAATCGGATTATCGACTCCACCTAGCCTTACTGAAAATACATATAAATAAACCCGGAAACCACAATCATAAAAACTGTCTACATAACGTATCGTTAATGTGACCACATGATAAAAATAAAAAACAGGTGGTTGCTTAATACAGGGCAAAACTAATACAGAAAGCGCCTATAACATCTTTATGTCTAACTTTTTAACAAGTACCTGTTTAAAAACAAAACAGAATTAAACTTCTTTTGAGTAGTCCTATTTAGCAAAACATTGTATGTATATGAAATCACTCAACGATCCTGTCTTGATTATTTCGTAAAATTTTGTCATGTACCGAGAAACTTTGTTTTTCGTATGAAAAGTGTCGTCTGCTTCATTTTCCCCATTCAGGTATACTGAAACCTTTGTGCATTTATTATAAAGTACGTATGTATTATAAGTTTCTTATCAGGTCTGTATTATTCACTGTTGGTGGCTAAATCAGCGGCAAGATTCACATGACTAAACAACGGACATAGGACCTTATACTACTACTACTACTACTACTACTACATTATACAAAACAATGACAGTAAAACGTCTCTAAAATGACCACCAAAGCGAGGTATAATTCTAAGTCTGAAAGGCAAGTGGTAGCTGAATGCAGAACGAAAGCTATGTAGAAAGCTCCATTAGGAGCTTTTTGTGTTACTCTCGACCTGCATTAAACAACCATGCACCTACTTCTAAAGACGCCCATATTTATTTATGAATTGGTCGTTTTGTATGGGGATCTACTGTTTGAAAAAACAAGGATATTCATAAGACGCCCGATTACTCCATACTTGACCCTAATTGTTTTAGTATACTTGTATTTATCATTATTTCCTTATATTTGGTGAATCATAATGCAGTGAAAAGCCTAAAACGACCAATTAAGTAATCATTGGTGTCTTTTGGTGCTTAATGCGGGACGAACGTGATGCAGAAAACTCCTGTAGGAGCTTTCCGCTGTTTTTTCATTCTGCATCAAGCTACCACTTGGCTTTTCACTCATAATTATGCCTCTTTTAGGTGGTCCCTTGGGAGGGTATATTATTGTATATGGAATCTTTTTTCGCTCGACATCCCTTTCACTAGAGTTTGGTACTGAGCTGAGACTGAAGGTTCCGCCCTTGTTGGTGATAATTTTGTGTAGAGATCTGGCGATTAGATGACTTGTATTTCCTCTAAATACTTTAGTCTGTGTGAGTGCTTGTGGATAATTATGTATAGCCCTTGACCTGATAGAGAGCTATTTTGATATATTTGCGAACAGAGTAGACCCAGATCAGACGGCCCCCTGTAGGAGTCGTCTGATCAGGGACTGCTCTCTCATGGGTTTAAATATGTCTGATTATTATTCATATATGAAAATCATTCTACTCATACATATTCATAATGCCATTATTTCGTACACAGATATTCATCAGCTAAAAGGTTAAGTCCATATAGGTCATTATGTATACAGTAGACCCGGTCTTAAACGGCCATCAAAAAGAGGTCTATTCATAGGTCTGTAATGCAGGTGGTAGCCTAATGGAGGTCCTATAGGCGCTCTCTGCATTACACTTGTCATGCATTAAGCAACCGCCTCCTTTTAAAAACACAAATGTTCAATAAATGAATACCCGCTTAGACAGGTTCTGTTGGTATACAGTATACTCGATACACCATTTTCCTAATTTGTCGTCTGCAAAATGATGTGCCATTTATTGCAGTTGTCAATGCTAAAAGTTCTCCACTTTTCATTTAAAATATATAGCCGTGACAAACAGTGTGGATCCAGATGAATGGTCTAGATACTGGGTTTTGTCATATGGATCCAAAATGTGTACAAAGATAATCAGATATTCCTCATTTGGTACTGGAATTGTTGACCATTTCCTTCATATAAACACCTTTTTTTGCATTTGCAAACATAGAAGACTCAGATCAGATCGGCTCCGTTTACTTTTGAAATAATATGAATATGATTCGACAGTTTCTGCTATGGTTAAATATTCCTTTGATCAAATGCAATTTTAATTTTAAGCTAATAAATAATCACACACTCATTTTTTCTTACTAAATAGTCATGAGGTAGACACGTTCTATGAAGTTTTGGACAACATGCTAAATTTAGGTTAACACTTTCCCTCATATAAACATGTTTCACGCATCTGCAAACAGAGTAGATCCAGATCAGACGGCTCGTATAGGAACCGTCTAATCTGGGTATGCTCTGTTTGTTAATGAAATTTGATAGATATGTTTCTTTTGTTTCTAAATTGGTTACAACATTCCATCTTTCATATTTCATTATACACATGTAACTATTTTGTCCATGAATATTCGTTAGGTATTTAACTTTGGAATACAGTAAAACCTCTCTATAACGGCAACTAAACTGTGTTCGTTAATGGTATTTAAGGCTGGTGGCTGCTTAAAGCAAGGTGAAAGTGAAACAGAACGCTCCTATAGGAGCGTTCTGTTTTACTTTCACCTTGCTTTAAGCAGCCACCTGCATTTAGCACAAATTAATTGATATAATTTAGTGGCCGTTATAGAGAGGTTTTACTGTACACGAAGAACAGGGAAAGTCTTAATATGTTTGACAATTGTATCGCGACGTCTTGAGAAAAAATAGATAAGTTAGAAAACAATCCACCAGAGCATCAGGTTACGATGCAGAAGGTGACGAGTCCCTTGAGAGTAGAAAGGACCCAATGCTGTAGGAGGCACGCATTTTAATCCTTTACTCCATGAATATTCATGTGAAAACATGCAAGTTTGACTATTACAGAAACTGTAGAATCATATCTGCATTACTCCAAAAGCAAACAGATCCTGGTCAGACAGCTGTTACAGAGACCGGCTGAGTTTGGTCTATACTCTGTGTTCAACGGCATAAACCCTTTCCCTGTTCTATGTTTAGTCCAAAGGTCAATACCTACTGAATATTAATGTACACAATAGTTTAAATATGAAAATAGTATATGTAAATATGAAAGGCGGAACATTGTAGCTATCTTAGAAACTAAAGAAACAGATATATCAAAGTCCATGAGCAAACAGAGCAACTCCTGATCAGACGGCTCCTGTAGGAACCGTCTGATCTGGATCTTCTCTTTTTGCAAATGTGTGAAAATGCGTTTGTATGGGATGGCGTATTTATGGAGTACTTGTAAAGGGTTAATTTTAATTCACTGTGTTCCTAAAAAAATATCACAGAATCAAACAGTTTAGAATCTTATTAGACACCTCCAAAGTACGAGTATGCAGTTGCGACCTGGGTCACGATTGGCGTGTTTAGGGTTAAACCTTCGCTTGCTATTCACGTCAATATATCTACCTGTACATAATGAAGACCCAGATGAGACAGCTCCTGCAGGAGCTGTCTCATCAGGGTCTGCACTATTTACAAGTTGATTGTGCAATCAGTGCACTCCAGAGCAGTGATTGCACTGCGAAATACTTGTACACAGTGAATATATATGTAATTATACAACAGGACATGGGTAAAGAAGGAGAAATGTATTTTAAAATTCAGCAAGAGAAGGGTTAACATGTTATTATACGAATGTATGAGATCAACTGATTAAAATAATTGCTGCAATATGTCAAAAGGCAAGTCAGTTTCTGAAGTACTCGCTGCTAGCACTATTATGTGTGCCCCTTCGATAGCATTTGACCTGATGAATATTCATTACGAAAAAAATACATGTATTAACTAGCTGAATTTTATAATGACACCATACACATGGGATGTTTGACTGTGGTAGAAACTGTAGAATCAGATATATATTATGTCATACGCAAACAGAGCTGGCCTTGATCAGATAGTTCCTGTAGGAGCTTTCTGATCTTGGCCTACTCTGTATGCAAGGGCGTAAACATGCATATTTATGAGGTTAAGAGTTAAACAACTCTGCACTTTCACTGCCCAAAAGTAGGAGACAAAAGAACAGGGAAAATATTTGTGTCTCAAGAGTCTACTTAAAAAAATAGTGGGCGTGACGTCTTATCTCTGTCCGCCCAATAGAACAGTTTCTGATCAATACATTCTGATAGTGTCGTTATTTTTATCAATTTTGACTCACAACAATAACAGATGGGTTGTAGATAATATGTACAATAATACAATAGAACCTGTCAACAACGACCACCAACACAAGTCTTTTAAGACAGACGGTAGCTTAATGTGGGAGGAAAGTCCTCTAAGGTTTTCTGCATTACTTTCGTCCTGCATTATGCAATCACCTGTTGTTATAGACCCCCATGTTTATTCATTATATGGTCGCTATAGCCAGGTTATACTGTAGTAAACAAGCACATGCTGTCATAGACCCCCATGTTTATTCACTACGTGGTCGCTATAGCCAGGTTATACTGTAGTAAACAAGCACCTGCTGTTATAGCCCCTATGTTTATTCATTATATGGTCGCTATAGCCAGGTTATACTATAATAAACAAGCACCTGTTGTTATAGACCCCTATGTTTATTCACTACGTGGTCGCTATAGCCAGGGTATACTGTAGTAAACAAGCACCTGCTGTCATAGACCCCTATGTTTATTCACTACGTGGTCGCTAAAGCCAGGTTATACTGTAGTAAACAAGCACCTGCTGTCATAGAACCCTATGTTTATTTATTATGTGGTCGCTAAAGCCAGGTTGTACTAGTATACAAATCAGAGTCTGATTTCTCAAACAATGTCTATCCTACTGCCTTAAACGGTCAGTCACTTATTGAATCTAGGAGTCTTAAAAACAGGTGGTTGCTTAATGCAGGGCAAAAGTAATGCAGAAAGCTCCTATAGGAGCTTTCTGTATTACTTTTGACCTGCATTAAGCTGCCACCTAATTACAGATCCATAACTAGATCTCTATTTATAGTGGCCTAAGACTGGTACTACTGTGCATATATATCCTATAACATTATGTAGCCTGATGAACTTAAAATAAAGGTTAAAGGCAGACATCGAAGTTTCAAATAAAGTATGTTCACGAAATGCATGATTATCCTAAAATATTACTGTTGTTAGTAGTACTTGTCTTAAGCGACCATCGAAAATATGTCTAATGAGTCTGTTAGGCAGATGGTAGCTTAATGCAGGTCAGACGTAGTGCAAGTGTTTGTTTTTAAGATTCCCGTGCCAATCAATATAATTATGGTCGCTTAAGACAATTTCTGCCACATCAAACTCTGATATCTGTCTTTTAAATGCATGTTTTGTCATTTATAACCCTCTTTCTCAGATACACGTACATGTACTATGAATGTGTTGCAGTTACAAAATTTGGTTCACTGAAAATCCAAAGCATGATAAAAGTCACACAAATGAAATATACCAGCTATTGTTTGAAACTAACGGGCTTGATGTTTGTCCGAATTTTGCGTTTTGTCATAAACCCTTTACCTTATAAAGACATACATGATGCATTTGCAAACACAGTAGGCCCAGATCAGACAGCTCCTATGGGAGCCGTACGATCAGGGTCTGCCCTGTTTGCTTATGGAAATATATAAACATGATTCTGCATTTTCAGCCATGGCCCAAATAGCCCATCTTCGTATGTAATTTAAAATAAAAATCGAGCTGATATATATTCACGATGTTAATATTTCTTACATGAATACGTTTTGGGGAAAATGTTAATCAAAAATTACAGACATAACGTATAATGAGCTCATGTTTTTGCTCCATGGCATGTTTGGAAAATCTCTCTCGCTACCAATGGCGAAACTTTGGTCAACTTTGAAACCTCTTTGGAGTAAATCGGAGTCTCTCATTAGTGACCAGTCTGTTTGATACTAGTATTATGTTGTTGTTGTTTTTAAAACAAAATTGAAGAAAATTCAAACCACGAAACTTGAAGCAGACGACAAACAATGCAGACGACATAACGTGGCAGCGAGAGAGTTCAACTCTTTTTTTCCCTCACAGCAGTGCACGCGTTGTAATTGTCTTTAATAAATTCAACATTTGTCATCTGTTACACATTCTTAAAGTTGATTTTCAAATTCTTTAAGTGGACTTTCTCCATTGTTTTTTAAAAAACCATGATCACATTGGCAAACCGGTTGGACCCAGACTGTTTTCATAGGTAATCACAAATTCATCACTGGCGTGCAAAGAGATACAACGAATTGTCTCGAAATGCGCGCCTCAGCCAAACGATGGTATTTTGTATTTCCTTCACGTCACGCTGGTTCATTTCCATAAGCACACACGCTATCATTAACCCATAGTCCGCTATTCCAGATCTGACTCACATTTGCAAACAGCTTGGACCCAGATGAGTCGCCGAGTAACTCGGCATCTCATCAGGATCCAAGCTACATGTATTTGGCACTCGGTCAATGATTTCCCAATTGTTTGAACGAATCGGAAGTAGTCCACATTGCTCCAGATCCAGCTGGTATTATCATTTTATATCGACGCAAAGGGTTAATATATCATAATATAAGTAGACAATCTATTTTCATTAATCACTTACTTAGCTACGTTATGGCTATATCCTATGGCTTTGCTAGTTATAATATCATTAGATTAATTCGACTGTTTAAACTATCATTAGAGAGGGTAGGGCACCTTTACCAGCCCTTCTGAATGTGTAGCAATTTAGATAACAGAGCATTGACACACTCGGGTATTTTATTTTTAAACTTTTGTATTTATATGTTTTGGTGGATGGGGTGGGTGGGGTTTACAAAATAAAAAGGCAAGCATGTGCGTCCCGATTATGACAGAAACTGCTTCTTACCAAATACTTTCTCAAATAAACTGACTGTTTAAAGGAGTCTTTACAGGAGCCAGACCCTACGAGAATTTTTGCTGCGTGTTCCCCGTATAAAAACAGCTGTATCAGGGGATTTTAAGGGCTGGGGTGCACTTTCCCACGCGTAAAATTAACCAGGGCTGTGCAATTAGATTTTACGACGACAACGTATTTTTTTCTGTAGCATATTTCGTTGCATTGCTTGTTTATAGACTATGCGACAGAAGGATGACATTAGCACTTTAGTTGCGGGAAACGGGGTACTAGCATCTGAAAAACAATGTAGACCTAAATCAGAGGGCTCATAGAGGAGTCCTCAGATCAGGGTATGCGCACTGTTTGTCATTTAGAATCCTCTTGCAAATTTATACCCTTTTGATATTGAATAGATTGTATTGCTAAACGATGATAGACCATTCCACGTTGAAAATTCAGCATTTAACCTTTACAGTGTGGGACACGAGTCACTAGTGTTCTTTACAAACAGTGAAGACCCAGATGAGAACCTTCTCATCAGGGTCTGCACTGTTTTTCATGTTACACTTTTCTTTAGAAAAAACTCCCTAAATATTTACAATAAGCTTGACCTGTTTGAATTTTGGAATAGTCCATTTGAAAATTCATCATTGTAAGGGTTAAAGTGTTAAAACAGAAATATCAGAGCATAACAATGCAGCGGGCTGTGTTCTGATATGACGAAGAGTCATTAGAGAGATACAGTGATACAGAAATGCACAAATCTCTGTTATCTTTTAAACCCTTTTGCTGTGAAATTGATATTCGACAGAGCCCATCTAAAGCGACCACTCAATGAGCAGACATTGGCGTCTTTTAAAGCTTGTAGGTGCTTAATGTAAGATAAAAGTGCAGTAGCACCTGTCTTAAGGGACTATTATCATAACGAGTTAGAATTATGGGTCTGTAAGATTGCTGGTAGCTTAATACAGGTCAAAAGTAATGCAGGAAGCTCCTATAGGAGCATTCTGCATAACGTTTGCCCTGCATTAAGCATACCACCTGCCTTTGAAGATTTATGCATTCAATCAGTCGTTTAAGACAGGTTCTACTGTAATACAGAAAGTTCCTGCTTTCATCCTGCCTTAAGTTACCACCTGCCTGTACAGCCCACTATTAGACCCCTGTGTAGTGGTCGCATTAGAGGGGTTTTACTGTATATTGTAAATATGACGCATGCCCAAACTAGTCAAGTAAGATTTTATTTGATTCCGCGTCGCTTTTGATAAAATATTACCCGAGTTGCAAACAGTTTGGATCCTAATGAGGCACCAAGAACCACTACTGTTCATCTCTATCAATAATGTTTGCAAATATGAATCATGTATCGATAAGCAGGATAAGGATACATGTATTAGTCTTTACTCCGTGCATATTCCGTGCATATTCATGAAGGAAATAATGACGTAATTATAACCAATTAGCTGATTTTTTTATAATAATATATAAACACATACATTTTGGCCCATGACAGATACTATAGATCACATCTATATAATTCCATAGGCAAACAGGGGAGACCCTCATGTAGGATCCCTCTGACCAGGGTCTGCCTTTTCGCAAAGGCGAAACTAATGAATAATTTGTTAAACTTTATGTTTAACCATATACTCCATGAATATTCATGTAAGAAAGAACGACGTCATTAATTTTATTTTTATTTTTTAATAATGGTATATATACACAGGAAAAGTTGGCCGTGCCAGAAACTGTTGACTCATATCTACATAATGTTTATCAATTCATAAGCAAACAAAACAGACCCTGATCAGACGGCTCCTACAGGAGCCGTCTGATCTGGGTCTACTCTGTTTGTTTTCATCAATGAGAGTTTAGGTCTGTTGTACAGTGAACTCCACTTATGGTGATATCATTTGTAGCGATACTGATCTCGCGATCCCTCCCGTGCAACTCTTTACTTCACACGCCTTTGTAAACAGAGTAGACCCAGACCAGATGGCTCCTGTAGGGCCTGAACAGGGTCTGTTCTGTTTGCATATGAAATAGTATATATATATGGTTCTACAGTTTCTGCCAGACCCAAACGTGCATGTGCCTTTTATATATAAAAAATCTAATGAATATGCATGATGTTATATTTCTGAATAATTAATGTATTCCACCCCGGGTGTCATGATATTCCGGGTGCTACCATATCACTCTCTAGTTTCAAATAGTCGTGCGTTAGTTATCCATTATCACCTCTATTGTATATTGTTCTAGAGACGTTCGTTTTGTTAAATGATGCAATTTTGATGAGTCAGTTTAAACATTTTCACATTTCGTTTATCGCCACTCTATGTTTCTTGTTATCTAAATTCCGGTAAAGGACTCTTGTCTTGTTGCAGGGAATTATCTCGGGGAGTATATTTAGTTCTCAAGAATGTGTGCAGCATAGTTATCCATGTATTTTTAACGCCTTTGCAAACAGAGAAGACCCAGATCAGACGGCTCCTGTACTCTATAGATCTATATGTCTTTTACCGTCTTTGCAGACAGAGAAGACCCAGATCAGACAACTCCTGTAGGACCCGTTTGATCCGGATCTGCTCTGTTTTCTATTGGAATGCTATAGATCTGATTCTACAGTTACTGCTATTGGCCAATTTTCCTATGTTCACATGCCATTATAAAATTAACCTAACAAACTTTGACCTTAGATTTGGCCAGTTGTTTTTACAGTTTCGCGCATGTTGAACAATTTTAAATCGCAATGAATATCAGCTTTGTATTATTGTAAAATTTGTTGTCTAAGAAACTGTCTGACCGGATTTTAAACAGGATATCCATTGGTGAGAGTTTTGATTTGACAGGTATGCTTATCTGTTCTGAAGGCGGTTGGATGTTTACGAGGTGCAGGGAACAATGGATGCATGGAGCATATGAGAGGCTCTTCCAGACCTGGGTGAACAATGCTGCCCATTATTACAGGAAATCCATGCTACATATTGATTTGTAATCTTCGGATTGTCTGAAAAAAATACCAGGGTCCATGCTTATAAAACTTTTAGTTGAGTCTGAGTTCGTTACCCAAAGGCTAAAATCTGACCAATCAAAAGCTTGAGAACTCAAATCTGACCAATCAGAATGTTTTCAGAATGTATTGATCCGGATTCCTAACACGGTATACTTTGCTGTCCCTAATCCAGACCAATGTTCGATCCAGGTACATCTGCTATATCCCATTTCCACTCGTGACTTTATATTATCATATATAATTATTATGATGCACGATGTGCGCACGATGTTAGTCAGATTATATCATGATTCGTTTCTTACGTGGCTTTATACAACATGGTGCCAAAGAAAGGTTGTGGTAATCTAAAACCCGTGGCATTAACAGACCAGTAGATAAGAGGTGCATTTAACCCATTACATCGTAGGCTATTTTTAGATACAACCGAAAAGGAGCATTAACTAGAGGAAAGGAAAAGTTTTAGAAATTTGTAGTTTGAAACCATTGTGATAAATAGAGCATTTGCTCCTATAGGAGCAAATGCTCTATATATCACAATGGTTTCACAAAGTGACCTTTACAAAGGTGTCAATATGAGAGAATGGGTTAAGAATTGTAAGAAAAAAAACCCTACCCCTATGCCAACCCCTTTCTGGCTGCATCGGAGAGGAGATTCTAATGAGTAACAGCGAGATTGGATTTGAGAAATAAGAGATTTTGATAGAGCAGTAACGCATTTTATCTACAGACTTGTATTATATTATTAAAATCGTCGATTCCGAGCCGTAACCCGGACCCTGAAATCATTTGCTCATAATGCCCCTTAACCCTTTATTTCATGAATATTCATGTAAGAAATAATGTCACCATGAATACTGATTAGATTATTATTAATATTGGCACAAGTACACAGGAAAATTTGGGTATTGCAGAATCGCATCTGTATTATTTCATAAGCAAGCAGAACAGTTCTTGTTCTGACGGCTCCCACAGTAGCCGTCTGATCTGGGTCTATTCTGTTTGAAATGGCGTAGAAATGTCTATTTATGAAGTAAAGGGTTAATAAAACATAGGCAATGTCTGAAGACCCATATCAGAGGTTTCCAAGAGGTTAAATAAGTTTTGCCAAAACACACCTCTAAATCAAAATGAGATTCATTCAAAATATGAATTTAGATGAGTTTATGAAGACATATAGCTTAAAACGGGTTGATGAACACGTAATAGAAGGTAGCTTGAAGTGCATCTGAACTGCATGTACAACCGGAATAAATGAATTGCAGTATGGATAATGGACAAACATGCCTCTGAATTCGATGTAGACTAATTGACGATATTTTGAAATGTGGCATCTTATCAGGGTTTGAACTCTGAGCTTTAGTGCTAAATATTTGAACTGGAAATACCCATCGGTATAAAACTATAGAATCATACAGGCACCTCTGATCTGAATCTGCGCTGTTTTCAAAAGCGTTCAAATTTATGGAGCAAATAATTATTTGGATTCAAAATATTTTATATGGTGGTCATATATTCACTTATGGCAGAGAAAGGGCTTTAGATGTAGAATACGCGACTGGATATTGCAAAGAGTGACAACTAATAAATTATGTTGCTTTTGTTCCGTCATCGTATCAGTACAAAGTTCATAAACACTTAGGATTGATCTGCGACATGAAGTGGGTCTCAGTTTGTCAGTTGAAGAGAGCAATATTTACCATGACTTAATCCTCTTTTGGTTATTAGTTTTAGATTACAACCTCTCATGTTTGTTCAATAAAAACAGGATGTTGTCCGAAAATTTTCCAACCTCTACAGACCTTGGTTCATTAGCCCGTTGAGTGCTGGAAACGTCTGTACTGGCATTTGCAAACAGTGAAGACCCAGATCAGATGGCCTTGACCCCTACAGGGGCCCTCCCAAGGTCTGCACTAATTTTCATTCAAAATCCAACATCAGTTTTTTTCTTTTCATACTGAATGGACTCTACCGTTAAACACTGTTGGAACATTTCAATTGGAATATTCAACATTCAAAGGCTTAATTGTTGACATTTTGTTTACCAAAATCTCCTTAATGCACATAACCATTACATAATTATTACGCCCTATCGGCATGGAAGGAAGGGGTCACCAGTAAGAGTCTCTGTATCAGGCGTTAATCCTTCACGCCATGAATATTCATTTAAGAAATAATGACATCATGAATATTAATTAGATTAATTGTTATAACGGCATATGAACGAAAGGACTGTTAGCCCCGACAGAAAGAACTTTTTTTTTTCACAAGCCAACAGAGAAGACCCTGATCAGGCGGTGCCTATAGGAGCCGTCTAATATGGATCTTCCCTGTTTACAAAGACGTATCTCTGGAGAGATTCAACGAAGCTTAACCCTCCCTTTCCCTCATATAAACGTGTTTTCACGCATTTACAAACAGAGTAGACCCAGATCAGACGGCTCCTAGAGGAGCCGTCTGATCAGGGTCTACTCTGTTTGCTTATAGAATTTGATAGATCTGGTTCTTTGCTTTCTAACATGTATACAATGTTCCACCTTGCATATTTCTTTATAACAATTTTGTCAATGAATATTCAGTAGGTATTGAATTTTGTCCTAAACTTAGAACAGGGAAAGGGTTAACATAAAATGTAGTTCAAAAAAAGATTAAATCCCCTATAAAGCGACCACTTTATAAATAAACATAGATATCGTTAACAGCAGGTGGCTGCTTAATACATGACGAAAGTAATGCACGAAGCTCCTGCAGGAGCTTTCTGCATAAATTTGTTCCTGCATTAACTCATTCCCTCCGTGTGACGCATTATTGCGCCTATGTAACAATCACATTTTGAAACCATTGTGATAAATAGAGCATTTACTCCATAGGATCAAATACTCTATTTATCACAATGGTTTCAAAACTACACAATTCTTAAATTCTCCCTTTCTATAATTAATGCTCCTTTTCGGTAGATAAATTGGGTCTAAAATAATTTAGGAGGGAAGCTATAAGCTATCACCTGCCTTTTAGTCCCCGAATTAGAAGATGTTTGAAACTCGAATTAGAAGTTTTTTACCGTACAGATGAATAAAGTCGAGGATTAACAAGATGACAGTGGATAGTACCTGAAGCTACTCAAAGAATTACATAGGTAACTAATACTATCTATAGTTAATGCCTGAAACTATAAACAAAGGTGTGCTTAAACTGTAATTTGGACTTTTAAGACCAGTATCAAGTATTTACACTTTCCCACCCAGGCAAAGTAATTTAAAATTGTTTTCATTTTTATAAACAATTGTTGACATGCCTGTCAGGTCAGGTAATTGCTGGTAACCACACATGCTGGGATCCAGGCAATCTTGAACAGCTGAACAGCTGTGGTTTGTATACCAAAACCTTTGTTTCTGTGTGTTAAGATAAGGCACCTCGTTGCCACGACCTTGTGTCTGTTGACAAACTACTTGGGGAATGAGCTTGATTTCTTATTCAACCAATCTGGAACTAAATCTTAAGGAAAACAGATTTCAAATACATTTTAGCCTCTTATTTTAATGAGCTCGTCCAACTATGCATTTTGGATGAACTGATGTTTCATTTAAGCAAACAGCGTAGACCCTGATCAGATGACTACTTCGGGAATATTGCGGTCTGGGTCTACAATATGTTTCTATGTTGCCTTTAGGGATACTTCTTACAAATGATTTTTATAATCTTAACTTGATAAATATTTTCATTTGCACGATGAAGTGATGCAGAATTTCTGAGAAAGTGAAGATGCCAATACCAACCTATACTTCTACTACGTGTACATGTATTAATCCTTTACTTCATATAAACACCTTTTCTCGCCCTTTCAAACAGCAGTCCCAGATCCGACAGCTGCCTACACAGTGGCTGCCTAATCGGGGTATGCTGTTTGTTTATAGAATTATAAAAGACTGATTCTGCAACTTCTGCCATGGTAAAATTCCTTTGTTCATAATGTCAATATAAAACTATAGTGTACAGTAAAACCTCTCTATAACGGCCACTAAATTACATCAAGTATGTGTGTTAAGACATAGGAGCGTTCTGTTTTACTTTCACCTTGCTTTAAGCAGCCAACTGCCCTAAATACCAACTAATTAAGGCAATTTAGTGGCCGTTTGGCGTTATAGAAAGGTTTGACTGTATGCTCTTTGTAAACTGGATCTAAATTGAGACGACGAATTACTCGACGTCTTATAAACTAGGATTCAAATAGTTTGGCGCTCACTCACTACATTTTTGAAGAAATGGAAAATGTGTTTTAAGAGTTTTAATAGACGACAAATGTTACATACGACAGTCGCTTAGTGCTGCGAGTCAAACGCCTAACTACCAAGTGTTTACATTTCATTAAAATTTTGTTTTTCGCATTTACCAGTTTGTGCCCAGTGTCCCTTAAATAGGACAAAACAAACAATGTAGACCCTGAAGAATCATACGACCAGGAGCTGCACCCTTCTCTGAACTCATCGATGGCAATGACTCATAACAGGAACTATTTTGTTTACTGAACCCCCTCGATATGAAAAATGGATAGGTTCCAAAATTAGACCTGGACGGAGTTTCCTTAACTCTTTCGGCGCCAAATTTCTAATTGTGGTCTGCAACCCAATTTTTGTTATATTATTCTGTACAATAAGGACATAAGATACATAAATGCAACTTTCAAAGGAATAAAGAACAGATATAGAAATAGAGATTGGGACAAAAAGTGAAGTCCCTGATCAGACGCCGCTTTGAAAAGGCGGCGTCTGATCTGGGACTGCACTATTTGTCGTGGTGCATTTATGCGACTTCGGCGGTGAAAGGGTTAAATAATATGGGAATCAATGAGTTAATAAGTATTCAAATGAATAAAACAGCAAGGTTTTTTAAAAATAATAATGTACAGCAATATTGGTGGTTTTGCGAATGAGAATGAAAACAGACGACATACGTGCGCACGTGATCTTAAGCATGAGACTGTCGAGTTTACGTCCCGTAATTCATTATTAGGCTACAAAATGTTTCATTTAGTTGTCAGATGACGTTGTAATACAACAAACGAGTGTACTGACATTTGTAAACAGTTCAGACTCAAATCAGAGGTATTCTAGAGGATCACTCTGACCAGGATTACTCTGTTTGCAAAGGCATTGAACTGCGTATACAGTAAAACCTCGATTATTCGAATTTTCGTTATAGAAGAATTTAGACCCTTTTAGGCAGGTGGCTGCTTAATGCATGGTGAAAGTCATGCAGAAAGCTCCTAGAGGAGCTTTCTGCTTGACTTTCACCATGCATTAAGCTGCCACCTGTCTTAAAGAGCGATAATAATACGTATTTTAGTGTTCGGATAATCGAAGTTTTACTGTATATGTATGAGTAAAGGGTTAGAAGAACGTACAGCATGACAGTTCTCTGTTTTATACTCTTTCGTACACGGTTATACACATTCATGTAAGTGCAATGTTCAACTGTTCTTGTAGTTCAAAAGATTTAATTAGATAAAGCAACACAGACGAAAATTTCTGGAATGCTAAGTTGTTTTCTTGAAGAGGTCTGAATTGTATAAGGTAAATGATGAAACCTGAAGTAACCATCGTCGTTCAGGGCGATTTGCAGACGAGGTTGACCCAGATGAGACGTCGAGTAATTCAATTTCCAATATGAATCCGACCTATTTTAACACTTTATTCCATAAATACGCCTTTCTACGCCTTTGCAAACAGAGTAAATTGAGATCAGAGTCTGCTCTGTTTGCTTTTGATATAGTATAGATATTATTCTTAAGTTTACCGGGTATGCAGGGGCCAAAATTCCCGTGCTCATATGCTATTATAACCTTTAATCTAATTAATATCAATGAGGTCGCATTTACAAATAGCTAGGGCCCAGATTAGACACCGAGTAAAAATCGGCATCTCATCAAGTATCTATGCTATTTGACACTAGCTAATTCTGTGGTTTCTGAAAAGCTTGATCGAATCGGGAGTACTCAAAAATGCACAAGAACCAAATTAAGGGTTAATCTAGGTTCAAGCGCGTTTGAACGCACATATCCTGTGTGAAAAGAGCGCTATATAAATGTGGTATAATAAAATAATATAATAATAATAATAAACAATAATAATAATGATAATAATAATAATAATAATAATAATAATAATAATAATAATAATATAATAATATTTAATAATAATAATAATAATAATAATTATTAATAATTTTGATAATAATGATAATAATTAATACTCTGTATGGTCGTATTTGAGAACTGATCGTTGTGCATTTGAGATTTTGCTCAGTGTGTGAAAATCTCAGAAGTGAAGAAAACTGCACCGTACTGTTTCTGTACATGACGCGTGTCAGATTGTGTCAGATTTCACACTCAGGTAATGGTGATCTTAATGTGCATCATGCTGAAAAAATATGTCTGCCCTAACTCTAACCTGCTGCATTGTTTTCACTCCCGATTCGTAAACTACTGACCAAGTGTCAAACAGCTTGGATCCTGATGAGACGCCGATTTAATTGACGTCTGATCTTGATCCAAACTGTTGGCAAATATCAGTCTGTTCTCGATCAGCAGAACATGGGTAAATGAGGTGATAGAATAAACAACAGGAAGGATGCGCTGAACACACACCAGATAAATCTACTGAACTTTTAACAAAATATTTGTGTTGTTCAAATACTGTCTGTCAAATGCTGATAACGAGCATATGTATGTGCAATTAACACTTTCCATCATAGAGACGTATCATGACGCATTTGCAGACAGAATAAACCCATACCAGACGGCTAATGTAAGAGCTGTCTGATCAGGGTCTTCTCTGTTTGCTTATCAAATAATTTCGTTACGATCCTTCAGCTTGTGTTCATGATGCCCTTATAAAATTCTAGCTGAATTAACCCATTCCCTCATAGGCTATTTTAGATCCTACCTCTTTTAATAATTCTACCGAAAAGGAGCATTAACTAGAGAAAAGGATTTTTTTTAAGAGTTTTGTAGTTTTAAACCATCGTGATAAATAGAGCATTTGCTCCTATAGGAGCAAATGCTCTATTTATCACAATGGTTTCAACAGGTGATTTCAACAGAGGCGTAGAAAGGCGTATTTATGGAGGAAAGGGTTAATATTGAAACATTTATCATTTCTCACATTAATATTTTTGAAGGAAAGACTCTTAAATTCAAATTCTCAACACAGTTCATATAATAAATTCTCGGAAAATCTAATTTGACATATACCTCAGTGTCTCATCAGGATCCAAGATGTTTGACACCCTGGCACTGATTTTTGAAAATATATGAAAGTACAGTAAAACCGGACGTTAAATTTAGTATAGATATCAGTCTTGGAGCCAGGTGACAGCTTAATGCAGAGTGAAAGGCATGCAGAAAGCTCCTCTGGGAGCTTTCTGCATGACTTTCACCCTGCATTAAGCAGCCACCTGCCTGAAAGTATATAAATTATTTTCTACCAGAATTCCGGTTTAGAGGAGTTTTACTATATAACGTAATCTTATATTATATAATGTTATCTCAAAAATTGAAGCAGACAACAATATTTGCAGACGACAATTGCTCAGAGTGCAGAAGGTTAAGAAGTTTTTTTTGTAGCAGACGTTGAGTTGTTGCATGAGATATGATACATCCGCTGTATTAAGGAGCCACTCCTATTTTCCTTGATGTTAATTAGAACGGCACTAGCTTGAATGCTAACAAATTAAATCTCGTCGTCTGCAAAGTGTGTCGTCTGCTATTAACATTTTATTTCTTACGTTTTACATCTGGGCTTAAACTATATGTCTGGGTTATCCCAAATTCATGGCTATTGCGTGCAAAGAGTGAATTCATCATGCCATTGCTTATGAAATTTAAACAAACAGCACTGATCCAGATCAGAAAATGTATAAGAAGTCAACTGGTCAAGATCTTATCTTTTTACAAGGTCGACAAGTATAGAGTGCATCAAACCCTAACATTATTGTTTGCCCCTGTCAAAAAAGGATACATTTACCTGAAGAAAAGGTCAGGACCGGATTAAAGTAAGGGATACATGTATTTTAATCTTTTCGAGCACCATCTAACTGTAATTTGTAAACAGTTTGGATCCTGATAACCCCACAATAAATCGGCGTCTCATCAGGATCCACGCTTCTTGACTCTCGGTCAATAGTTTCTCAGCAGTTTGAACGAATCAAAAATACATAAAAACTGTGTCAGACCGCTGATTAAGCAGACATCATTGTTTATAGCAGGCTAAGAGTTAAGTAAAGTCTTCCATGCATATTAACTCGTTTTTTAGACCCAACCTCTTTGAATAAATCTACCGAAAAGGAGAACTAACTATAGAAAAGGAAACTTTTAGAATTATGTAGTTTTGAAACCACTGTGATAAAAACATTTGTTCCTAAAGATGGATTGCTCTATTTATCACAATAGTTTCAAAATGTGACTTTAACAGAGGCGCCAAAATGCGTCACTAGGAGGGAATGTGTTAAAGTAACTTTAACACGAGCCACTAATGTCCTTTTGCAAACCGTGTAGACCCAGATAAAAGGGCTCATATAGGAACCCTCTCAGCAGGGTGTGCACTGTTTGTCATGTTATACTTTTCTTGAGAAAAAATCCCTAAATATTCATCATAAGCTTGAGTCAGGGTTGTAAGGGTTAACTCCATCGATATTGGAATT
This sequence comes from Azorinus chamasolen, assembly GCA_963576725.1. Taxonomy (NCBI): domain Eukaryota; kingdom Metazoa; phylum Mollusca; class Bivalvia; order Cardiida; family Solecurtidae; genus Azorinus; species Azorinus chamasolen. The sequence continues at coordinate 46,694,471 of OY755243.1, read as the reverse complement.
AAGATCCTGTATAACCCGGAGTCTCATTAGGTTCTACACTGTTCTTGTTACCAAGGGTACTGGTTTGGAACCGGAATTGAAGAGAAAAACAAAATGTGATTTACAACAAAAGACGAAAGTTACTTGGCGTTCAAAGAGTATACATAAGTTGTCAACAGTATCATCAGAAAATCATGTTTGTTTGACCACCATCAACGAAAAACCATACGAGGCTTATAACCCCGTATAAACCGTGTCATAAAGTGTTGATAAATATTGGCAAATGTTTTAACATGGTTCTCTCGTTTTAAATGTTCTATTCATCGTCACTTTAGAGCAAAAACTCAATAAGTGTAGATAGGTTATATAAGCAGATACTGGGTTAGTGATCTAAGATGACTGCATACAAACATACAACATTGCTGCTTATACCTTTCTTAACAGAAAATATTCTTTGATATATCCTCGAATTTCAGATAAAGCTGTTTCATTGGTTTTCATTTCTCAGTATGTTTAACACCTTGGAGTGCAAGGCGGCTTTTGGGGAAGATTGTTGCTCTAGCACTATCACCATGCTGTCATTAAGTTGTCTATTATGAAAAATGAACATTTGTTAATTCAGAATATACAACAAGGTTTCCAATCCATCCCATCATCCAAACGAATCTGAAAGTTGATTCAGCTTTGAATAAACGTTGAAACAACAGTGTGTGTCGGCTTAGAAGTTTCATCAAAGTTGATACAAAAAGTAAATGCAATCTGAAAAATGGCGTCTTTTACAATTTAACATTGACAGTAAAAACACGATAATTCGAAATTTTAAAATAACAGAATTTGAACCCATTTAGTCAGGTGACTGTTTAATGCAGGATGGAAGTCATACAGAAAGCTCCCAGTCTCCCAGAGGAGCCTTCAGCATGACTTTCACTCTGCATCAATCTGTCACATTATACACGGATAATGATACGTATTTGAGTGTCCGGATAAACGAGGTTTTACGATATATTTCTTGACGTCTTATCTACAGTAAAACCTCTCTATAACGATCACTAAAGTATGTTAATTAGTTGGTATTTAGGGCAGGTGGCTGTTTAAGGTAAGGTGAAAGTTAAACAGAACGCTCCTGTAGGAGCGTTCTGTTTTACATTCATCTTGCTTTAAGCAACCATCTGCCTTTAATACAAAGTACTTAATGAAATTAAGTGACCGTTATAGAGGGGTTTTACTGTAGATCCAAACTGTTTGTAAAGGTTATCAGAGATTGGTCCATAGTATAGAAAGGGTGACAGTAAACTAACCAAGTCACGTGAATTGATGCAGCGTACATTTCGTTATATAGTATTGTGTGGGAATCAATTTTTTTCACCAATATAAAGCGCCTCTGCTGATAATTCTGGTTGTTTTATTATGTCTCCCCCATTTATGGGGAGATATATTGTTTTTGCCAGAGTTGTCTGTCTGTCCGTCCGTCCGTCCGTCCGTCCGTCTGTCCGTCTGTCCGTCCGTCCGTCTGTCCGTCTGTCCGTCACAAACTTGTGTCGCGCGTATCTCTGAAACCAGTTGGGCTAGAGTCACCAAACTTCACAGGAATGTTCACCAGCATGAGTTGTTGTGCACCTATGGTTTTTGAATTGTCTCCCCTTGATAATTTTGGAGTTATTGCCCCTGATGACTTAAAATTAGAAAAACTTTGTGTCGCGCGTATCTCTTAAACCGCTGGTACTAGAGTCACCAAACTTCACAGGAATGTTCACCAGCATGAGTTGTTGTGCACCTATGGTTTTTGAATTGTCTCCCCCTGATAATTCTTGAGTTATTGCCCCTGATATGAATACTTAAATTTATACAAACTTTGTGTCGCGCGTATCTCTGAAACCAGTAGGGCTAGAGTCACCAAACTTCACAGAATTGTTCACAAGCATGAGTTGTTTTGCTCTTAGGGTTTTTGAATTATCTCCCCTGTTAACTTTGGAGTTACTGCCCCTGATGACTTAAAATTAGACAAACTTTACTTAGTGTCATGCATATCTTTGAAACCACTAGGGCTAGAGTCACCAAACTTCACAGGAATGTCGACCAGCATGAGTTGTTGTACAACTTGGGTTTTTGAATTGTCTTCCCTTGATAACTTTGGAGTTATTGCCCCTGATATGATTACATTGAATTAGAGAATTTTTTTGTCATGCATATCTTTAAAACCACTAGGGCTAGAGTCACCAAACTTCACAGGAATGTTCACCAGCATGAGTTGTTGTGCACCTGGGTTTTTAATTGTCTCCCCCTTATAATTCTTGAGTTACTGCCCCTGATATGTTAACTTAAAATTAGAGAAACTTTGTGCTGCATGTATCTCTGAAACCAGTAGGGCTAGAGTCACCAAACTTCACAGGAATGTTCACCAGCATGAGTTGTTGTGCATCTGGGTTTTTTTAATTGTCTCCCCTGATAACTTTAGAGTTACTGCCCCTTATGACTTAAATAAGAGAAACTTTACTTTGTGTCACATGTATCTGAAACCACTAGTACTAGAGTCACCAAACTTCACAAGAATGTTGACTAGCATGTGTTATTGTGTATCTGGGGCTTTTGAATTGTCTCCCTCTGACAATGTTGGAGTTATTGCCCCTGATGACTTAAACATTAGACCCTGATAAGTTTGAAGTTACAGACATTACACTTGTGTATTGGAAAGAGGTTGGGAGGGGGAGACATCTGTTTTTGTGACAAAAACAAACCTCTAGTATTTCAGTTGATACCACGCACTTTACTCAGTGGTGCGTTATTAATGTCTATCGTTATTGTTATCAACCGTTAAATCTATCCATTTAATTCATTAAATGATCTTTGCATCTTTATCTGAGAAAACCTGGGAAAATGCATTCGATGAACGGATGAATCCAAATTTTGTCGTTTAACCATGACGTATCTGCAAGTATCTCGTCACAACAGTACATTATACAGGTGCAGTCAAACACATCTAAACGGGAGTTAGTTGAGTAAAAATTCGATACATCTAGGCAGGTGATTGCTAAACACAGGGTGAAAGGCATGCATAAATCTCCTAGAGGAGCTTTCTGCATGACTTTCACCCTGCTTTAAGCTACCACCTGTATTCAAGACCGATATTTATACTAATGTTAATGTCCAATTTAGAGGGGTTTTACTGTACGTTGAAAATTCAAAGTATTTCTTGCATTTTCATTTAGTATGCACTGAGAGACAGGTAAAGAATGTTTATTCATATAGAACAGGCTTATATGATTTAAATTTATTTAACCGTTTCCCTACGTATACTTATAAACGCCTTTTCATGCATTTGCAAAAAGAGTAGACCCAGATCAGACGGCTCCTGTAGGAGCCGTCTAATCAGGGTCTGCTCTGTTTGCTGACGAAATTATAATAGATCTGAATCTACAGTTTTTACTAATACCAAGCCACCCTGTGTTTATATGCTATCATAAAAAAACCAGTTACTAAATATTCAAGATGCTAATATTTCTTACATAAATATTGAACTATTGAACTGGGAGAGTCCGGACGAGACTATAAACCGAGGTTCGATCAGTGCAATTCACTGGGCACCTAAAAGAACCAGAGAAACTATGTCGATAATTAAGAGTAGGGCACTGTGCCCGGGTTTTTCTGTAGCATCTCTCTCTCTCTCTCTCTCTCTCTCTCTCTCTCTCTCTCTCTCTCTCTCTCTCTCTATGGGGCGCACAGTTAGCCCATAGTGAACTGAAACGGACGTTAATCAAAATAAAATGCATGCTTAGAGTTTTGTTGGACTCGGCTAGTTTGTCAGTTGTGTATTTCAAGTGACACCAGTTTTCATGGATATTTTATCGGTGGTGTATTTTAAAATGACACCAGTTTTCATGGATATTTTGTTGGTAGTGTAATTCAAATGATACCAGTTTTCATGGATATTTTGTCAGTGGTGTAATTCAAGTGATACCAGTTTTCATGGATTTTTTGTCAGTGGTGTAATTCAAGTGACACCAGTTTTCATGGATATTTTATCAGTGGTGTATTTTAAAATGACACCAGTTTTCATGGATATTTTGTTGGTAGTGTAATTCAAATGATACCAGTTTTCATGGATATTTTGTCAGTGGTGTAATTCAAGTGATACCAGTTTTCATGGATTTTTTGTCAGTGGTGTAATTCAAGTGACACCAGTTTTCATGGATATTTTATCAGTGGTGTATTTTAAAATGACACCAGTTTTCATGGATATTTTGTTGGTAGTGTAATTCAAATGATACCAGTTTTCATGGATATTTTGTCAGTGGTGTAATTCAAGTGATACCAGTTTTCATGGATATTTTGTCAGTGGTGTAATTCAAGTGACACCAGTTTCATGGGTATTTTGTCAGTGGTGTAATTCAAATGATACCAGTTTTCATGGATATTTTGTCAGTGGTGTAATTCAAGTGATACCAGTTTTCATGGATATTTTGTCAGTGGTGTAATTCAAGTGACACCAGTTTCATGGATATTTTGTCAGTGGTGTAATTCAAATGTTACCAGTTTTCATGGATATTTTGTCAGTGGTGTAATTCAAGTGATACCAGTTTCATGGGTATTTTGTCAATGGTGGGAGTTAGTATTTACGAAAATGTTGGTGTTTTCAAAATGAAGTCATTCGGTTGACGTCTGTGTTCTCGGCAGTCCCTTTGTGTTTCAAGTGAAATTCCTATTGATGACAAAATAATCCATGTCATATCAATATTCCTATTCAATAATGTAATAAGTGTCTTTTAGTAGTCCTTGTATTATTTTCAGTGACTTATATTTGTTATTGATCATACATTGTATTTCATATTTTAGTTTTAGTTATTCATGTGACAATAGCATCCAAAACACATTTGTTACTCAAGAAATCTGTATTTGTCCATTGTGTGTATTTCAGGTAATGCTGATGAGGGGGTGACAGATGGATCAACATGCTTGGATTCCACGTGGCTAGAAGTACACAGGTCTTGCATGAAGTTTGAAACTGAAACTTTTCGTACCTGGTTTGAAGCCAGAGAGCAGTGCCAGTTACAGGGAGGTGATCTCCTCGTCATAAACGACAACGCAGAGCTGGTAAGTCACCGTGCAGACTAAGAAAATGACTGTAAATGCTTGTCACACAGTGTAGACACCGATCTGATAGGTATTGCAAACATGTGGCAAGTCTATGTTTACTCCAAAGATACCGTCAGAACATACATACTGTTGCAGAAAACAATAACCAAAGCTTACCAAAACTTTCTTTTTAATCCTTTACCTGTTGAATATTAATGTAAGAAATAATGACAATGAATATGAATTAGCTTAGTATTAATTATTTATAATGGCATCATTAACAATCTAGCTGTCATTTCAAAAGCAAGCAGAGCAGACCATGATCAGAAGACTCCTTCACTAGCTATCTTATATGGCTCTACTCTGTTTGCAAAAGTGTTAAAGGGCATATCTATAAGGTTTATGTGTATTTTAGGCAGTTATGACTGAGTTTGTGCGTATCTATGGGGTAACGGGTTAACCCTTTCACCGCCGCATAAATGCACCACGACAAATACTGAAATAGTGCAGTCCCAGATCAGGCGCGCCTTGATTAGGGACTTCACTATTTGTCTCAATCTCTATTGCTATATAATTATGTGCTTTATTCCTTTGGAATTAGCATTTATTTATCTCATTTCCTTATTTTACTTAGACAGAACCTACAAGAATACTGCAAATGCTCTATTTATCACAATGGTTTCAAGGAGAACGTGGTTATTTCAGAGGTGTAGAAAGGCGTATTTATGAAGGAAAGGGTTAATAATGTCATCATTTGGTACCTAAATATTCATCAGGATAAGGGTTTAAAACTTGAAAATTATTGTGATAGTAAATAGTGAAGATGTGTAACATATAAGCATGTGCAGCACATCCTAGTCAGACAGATCCTACAAGAATAGTGCACATATAGTAGAACCTGCCTCTAGTGATCATATATAAGCAAATGCATTACACCCTAGTCAGACAGCTTCTACAAGAATAGTATACACACGGCAGAACATGGCAACATGCCTCTAGTGATCATATATGAGCAAATGCAGCACATCCTAATCAGACAGATCCTACAAGAATAGTGCACACATAGTAGAATCTGCCTCTAGTGATCATACAAGCAAATGCAGCACACCCTAGCCAGACAGATCCTACAAGAATAGTGCACATACAGTAGAACCTGCCTCTAGTGATCATGCAAGCAAATGCAGCACATCCTAGTCAGACAGATCCTACAAGAATAGTGCACATACAGTAGAACCTGCCTCTAGTGATCATGCAAGCAAATGCAGCACATCCTAGTCAGACAGATCCTACAAGAATAGTGCACATACAGTAGAACCTGCCTCTAGTGATCATGCAAGCAAATGCAGCACATCCTAGTCAGACAGATCCTACAAGAATAGTGCACATACAGTAGAACCTGCCTCTAGTGATCATGCAAGCAATGCAGCACATCCTAGTCAGACAGATCCTACAAGAATAGTGCACACATAGTAGAATCTGCCTCTAGTGATCATACAAGCAAATGCAGCACATCCTAGTCAGACAGATCCTACAAGAATAGTGCACACATAGTAGAATCTGCCTCTAGTGATCATGCAAGCAAATGCAGCACACCCTAGCCAGACAGATCCTACAAGAATAGTGCACATACAGTAGAACCTGCCTCTAGTGATCATGCAAGCAAATGCAGCACATCCTAGTCAGACAGATCCTACAAGAATAGTGCACACATAGTAGAACCTGCCTCTAGTGATCATACAATGGATAAATTTGGAGAAAGATAAAAGGAGATGGCTGCTTAGATAGGTAGAAAGATTTTATTAGTACTAAAATCTGTATGGCATCTAAAACATGCATCTAACATTCATCAAATAAAATATCAAGTTACAATACTGTGTTACCCTTCACTCCATGTACACGTCTTTCTACACCTTTGCAAACAGAGTAGACCCAGATCAGATGCCTCCTATCAGATCCTTCTGTTCAGGGTCTCTCGTGTTTGCTTATATATGTACAGTAAAACCTCTCTAAACCGGACGTTAAATTTGGTATAGATATTGATCTTGGAGACAGGTGGTAGCTTAATGCAGGGTGAAAGTCATGCAGAAAGCTCCTCTAGGAGCTTTCTGTATGACTTTCACCCTGCATTAAGCAGCCACCTGCCTTAAAGTATCTAAATTCTTCTCTATTATAATTCTGGTTTAGAGAGGTTCAACTGTAATATAATATATTCTACAGTAACTGTCGTGGCCAAAATACCATATATTTATATGCCATTATAACAATGAATCAAATCAATATTAATGGCATCTTTATTTATTGCATAAATATTCACAGAGTAAAGGGTTAACTCTTTACTTCATGAATATTCATTATTTGGATATTTATAATGGTACATGTACACAGGAGTTTTTGGTATTAGTAGAAACTGTAGCGTTAGATCTTTTATAACTTCAATAGCAAACATAGCAGACCCTGATCAGATTGCTCCTACAGGAGCTGTCTAATCTGGGTCTACTCTTATTGCAAAAGCAATAAATAGCATTTATTTTAGGGAAAGGGTTAATGCAGGACAAAAAGTAATGCAGAAAATTCCTAGAGGAGCTTTCTGCCTAATGTTCAGCACATAATCTGTCTCATTTGGGTCTACTTTTTGCATATGCTATGGATGAGGGGCATGTTTTTTTTTCTTTAATAGAAAGTAATTTTGTAAGGAAATGATTGGTATAATTTACAGAAAGCTGTTAGGAAGCCATTTAAAGACCACATTACGAGCATGAGTCTCCTGGACTGGTGGGTTGGCCTGGAGTATGTGGGGAACATAACAGATGGAGACTGGTACTGGCTAAATGATGAACCTCTCATAAAAAAATTGCCGTAAGTCAAGTCTCTATTTCTCTTTCTGTTCTCTCTCTCTCTCTCTCATTATCTGTCTCTACCCTTTGGTTTATAATATTTCTGTTTAAATTTTCTGGTCAAGTGACCACCACTAGATATTGAATTACATGTATGTATATGGGTTGGTTCTGATACTATTATAAAACCAAATGTCCTCTACATGTATGTGTATTTTCTCTGTATAAGTAACCCTTTACTCCATTAATACGCCTTTCAAGCTTTTGTAAACAGAGTAGACCCAGTACAGAAGGCTCCTATAGGATCTGATCAGGGTCTGCTCAGTTTGCTTATGGACTAATATAAATGCGATTCTATAGTTTCTGCTTTGGCAAAAATTGCATAATTTATGTTAATATGCCATTTTAAAACTTAATGTAATTAATTTTTATGATGTCATTATTTCTTACATGAATATTCATGTACATGTAGTTAATGGGTTAACCATTTCCCTCATATACATGTTTTCATGCATTTGCAAACAGAGAAAACCCAAATCAGACAGCTCCCATAGGAGCTGTATGTTCAGCCTGGTCTGCTCTGTTTGCCAATGGCATTTGATCGATCTGTTTCTTTACTTTCTAAAATTGCTCTAATGGTCTACCTTCCGCGTTTCATTATGATTAACTATTTTGGACATGAATATGCAGTAGGTATTGGAATTTGAAATAAACACAGAACAGAGAAAGAGTTAAAAGACAGCGTCAGTGTCAAATGACTTGGAAGCTGATAAGACATCAAGTAACATGGCATCAAGATCCAAACTATTTGCAAAAGTTTGACATATAAGAGATGTAATTTTCAGGGCATGGGCACCTGGTCAACCAGAAGATGAAACAAACTCACGATGTGCAGTGTTTGAGTATCAATACAAGCTGAAGGATGAACTATGCTCAGTGAAAAGACCATATATATGTGAACAAACTGTGGGTATGTTGACTTTCATATGTCTCATTATAACGGTAAGGATGTAGAGCATGACAGTTGTATTAGTCCTTCACTCCATGAATATTCATGTAAGAAATAGTGACATCATAAATAATAATTAGATTATTTTTTATAATAATGCATGAACAGTGGAATATTTGGATATGGAAGAAACTGTAGAATCATATCTATGTTATTTCATAAGCAAACAGAGCAGACCCTGATCAGATGGCACTTTTAGGAGCCTTCTAATCTGAGTCTACTCTGTTTGCAAAAGCACAGAAAGGCATGTTTATGGAGTAAAGGGTTAAAGCTTTCCCTCTTGTAAAGACTTTTTCATGCCTTAAATTTGCAAACAGAGAAAACTGAGATCAGACAGCTCCTGCAGGAGTCATCTGATCAGGGTCTGCTCTGTTTGCTTATGAAATAATAATAGACCTGACTGTACAGTTTCTACTTATAACAAAACTTCCTATGTACATTATATGTCATTATAAAAAAATCAGCTAATAAATATTCATGATGTCATTATTTCTAACATAAAGTCCAACAGGGAAAAAGTTAACAATGTAAAAATATTACCACAGATTATGCCTGAGTCCATGCTTATAAAGCTTTTTAGTTGAGTCTGAGTTCGTTCTCAAGCTTTTGATTGGTCAGATTTAAGCATTGATACTGCACAGGTTCTACACTGTTTGTTATTCAAATTTATCATGCAGATCTAACCCCTACTCCGTAAATACACCTTTCTATGTATTTGCATACAGAGTAGATCCAGATCAGAAAACTCCCATGGGAGCTGTCTGATCAGGCTCGGCTCTGTTTGATTATGATATAATATAGATATTATTCTACAGTTTCTACTTCAGCAAAACTTTCATATGTTAATATGCCATTTTATAAACTGCTTTAATTAATATTCATGATGTCATCATTTCTCTCATGAATATACATGGAGTAAAGAGGTTAAACATTTTATACTAAATGGTCTCCATAGATAAATACTGATGAATCATTCCACTAGGGAAAGATCCAAAAGGTTAATTACATTAAAAAAAATCTGATCTTGCTCTACTCTGTTTTTCAAAGGCATAAAAAAGCACTGGGTTTCTACTAACAGTGACACATTGAAATAATAAGTTTTGCCATTGCTATTTTGATACAAAAACAAATAGATAAATAAATAGAGTATACAAATAGATAAATAAATAGAGTATTCCAATCAAACTCATTTTACCGCTTCCCTTATGAATATTTATACATAGAAATAATCACATCAGGAATATTAGATTAATTATTTAATGGCATATGTACACAGAAAATTTTGGCCATGGCAGAAACTGTAAAATCAGATTATATCAACCCTTAACCCTTTACCTGATAGAAGCGGCTTTTAGCGTGTTTGATTTATTCCTCCGCTGAAGAAAATAGTTCCAATTCATACAGTCATGAACATATTGCATAATAAATATTTTCTATATCCTAGTAGGTGGTAGCTTAAAGCAGGCTGAAAGTAAAGCAGAATGCGCCTTAAGGCGCATTCTGCTTTACTTTCAACCTGCTTTAAGTGGTCATATGTCTTCAAAACTAGAAACAGGCTATTGGGTAAAGGGTTAATAGGGATTTTTAGCTTGTGCGAATAATGATAGACGAGGACGGACTATAGGTAAAAATGGGGGTTATCTCAAAACTTTTATTACTCTTCTGTTCAGTAAAACTTACACAGTAAGGCCTATAGCCTTCTTACGACAGGTAAGAGAAGTACAAATGTATACAATTTTGGGAAGAAAATTCCTTCTGTGTCTCCAGACACTTGAGATAGACTTGTAACGTTTTATCTCTGCTATAGCATGTTCGACACACACACGGCATTTCACTATTAATCTGTTAAGTTTTAAGCACTTTCTCCGATGCCGTCCCTGTTTACGGTGTATTTGAGATGAAGTGTACAGTGTCATGATAGGGTTATAATTAGCATAAATTTTATCGGCAAGTAAAAGACACTGGTCTGGAAATGGCAAGTCAGTGCCTATATTGGGTAACATGCGATACTATTGGGCATCGTTCTGGTGGCCTAGAAACCCACTAGGTACAAATCGTATGGTACCATGACAGTCAACAATAATCTGTGAATGAATAGCATGGCGATGTCGATGCCCTGAATAAAACTGTTCCTGCGGCTCATTCATGGGCCGGTAAATGCGGTGTGATGTGCCATCGATGGCTCCAACGGCTTCGGGAATTTTGTTCCAAGTGCCTCTCATATCAATCCGCTCACGATTCTCTGGCCAAACGACAAATTTTTTCAGACGTAAATAAAATACTGGGATAAGTAATCTAATTTCCATAGTCACACTTGAGACCGACACATTGAATAGTGACGACAGCATCATAAAAGTCGGATATGTACGTAACCACATAAGGACGAGTAGAACTCTATTTCTTGGAGAGAGTTGACGAGTCCTGTATGAAGAAATACGAAGTGTTTCAACAGATCTAACACTGTTTCGGGAGTTTCCCCTGTTACTTGGAAGAACTGGTAGCGATGGGAACAGAGGAAAGAAAATACATTTCTTCCGCTATAGATGTCTTCAACGATTCCAAAAAGTCTATGTCTTATATTCAATATCGGGTTAGGCGGTGGTCGTATAAGTTCTAAAATCATACATATGAGTCCAAAGTAACGAGTGGTGTCAGGAGGAGCCTTTACCAAAGCCGGTAAAATATAACGAAGCATTCTGATAGATTCTTGGTTCATTACAACCTAACATGAAAGAAAAATACAAAGTCTATAATGTGACTGTGTGTGGTATAATGCGACATGTCTACTGCGTGATAAGGCATAATGGCAACAGTCTCGGAATGACTGAAATACTGTCTGTGAAACGTAAAATCCAAGAAACAATTAAAATATTGATGCTGTATAATAAGAATCCTGATTTATAAATTATTATGACCTGTTTATTGCTCTGTACTATGATTTATTATACACTTGTACGACAGACCCCCAGCAAAGCTATTGAAAAAGTGTCCTGATAACGGTTGTGAGTGGACACTTTTGTACGCACGTGATTTTTGTGGTTAAAACCTATCTACCTATGTGGCCGGTGGCTATTTAGAGATCAATGACCGGCTACTTTGTAATTTGAACTGGGTGAACCAAGGGGAAAACATTTTGTAATCATTTGTGAAATATTCATTTTTATTCATTTTTAATCAAAATTAAAAGTATACAACATACTGTCGTACAAGTAAGATACATGTACTCGTCTTACTACCAAAGTGTCTTCTTACAACCGTTATCAGGACAGTTTGTTCGCATGACCTCAGACAAGTGTCCTCGGCTACGCCTCGGACACGTGTCTTCGGTCATGCGAACAAACTGTCCTGATAACGGTTGTAAGAAGACACTTTGGTAGTAAGACTCGTACTGTATCTATTACATAACATTAAGAACGCATGACCACACGAAATGCACGTGCGCAAAGTTTAACAATTTTTAGTCAAATAATACATCTAGAGTGAAAATGGAAGGCGGAAATAATGTCGGTAAGTGCTCAGCATTGTTTTATTTATAATTTTCATTTTGCAAATATAACTTGTACATACCTTTTTCATGTTGCGATTAATAACGTTGAAAACTTTAAGATAAACACAGAATTCAACTGGCTGTAAAAGCGTGTATCAGTACCTTCATGCCTGAATTAATTTAAGGCCGCATATAAGTGTATTATTTGTTTATCGTTTTATGCCCACGCACGACATCGTCGGGGACATGTTCTTTTGGTCTGCCTGTATGTCTGTCCACAACGTTAACCTTGGCAATACCTATGGAACTACATGTACATATGATTGAGGATATTTGGCAATTGTATATTCTACTGTAGAAACTCCTGAGCTCAGTCATATCAGACAAAGGTCAAAATCATTTCGAGGTTAGGGTCATATCAGGGGGCATTGTGTTTCACAAACACATTTTGTTTTTCTCTTGTAGTTTGTGCTTTGGTCTATTAAGGCTTGTCCTTTCATATTTGGATAAAATATAGTAAAATCTATTTTTTCAGTGGGTACTCTTCTTCAAAGGCACAGGAAGCCTGTTAAAATTGGCAAGGAGGTAACTGTCTTGATTCTGAGGACTTACTTAGCCAGAGGAGACAACGACGCCAACCAAGTAGAGAACCAACCCAGGAAAATCAGCAAGCCAGAGCAGTGGATTTTAGGGACAACGTTGCTGATGACCTGTCCTCGTCATCAGAAGAAGATGAAATTCCCCCACGGGTAGAGCCACGAAGGAGAAGAAAAAGGCCGCTTGCTGACATTATTCTTGAAAACCAGCTTCTATACAATGATTTTATCAAAAATAAAGTCCCTAGACTGCTTCGCCAACTCTCCGATGACTCAAGCTAACTTTTCTTCAAATATCTGTTAAGAATACTTCATCTAAAATAAAAACAATAGTTAATTTGGCTTGGCCTTCAATTTTTGTTATTTTCGAAAATGCTGAGTCGACCCCTAAAAAATAGCCACCACCGTCTTTGTCTGTCGGGTATCGACTCAAGCTGAAAATCTCTATTCATAAGTCAACAGCAAACCCTGATAAGATGGCTCTTGCAGGAGCCATCTGATCTGGGCATGCTCTGCTTGCAAAGGCATAAAAATGCATATCTATGACAGGCGCGTAGGAAGGCATAAATAAAGAGGATTCACCAAATAGGCGAGGGGTATGAGTACCGCCTAGGTCTGCCTAGGTAGAGTCTTAGTCGGTTGCCCAAGGTGGGGGTGGGGGTGGGGGAGATTAGGGGGCGAAGCCTAGGCAAAAAACTGGTTTAAACAAAAATATACAATATTTCAAGCTCTTATATTCTAAGCCATATAATTGATTAAATTTTCACAATTTTTGGTTATTGAAGGTACCTTTATACTGCACATCACTGATGCAACTGCCTTTTGTAACCATAAATCTAAACAGCTCAATCGTGTTATTTACCCTTACTGTGCGGGGCACGAGTTACTAATGTCATTTGCAAACAGTGTAGACTCAGATGACAGGGCTCCTAGAGGAGCCTTCTCACCAGGGTCTGCACGGTTTGTCGTTACATTTTTCCTTAGAATAATCACTACATATTCACCATCAGCTTGACCTGTTTGAATTTTGGACTAGTCCATTTGAAAACACAGCATTGTAAAGGTTAATGCAAGAGCACAGTAAAACTACAGGAACTCTAGCTTTCTGATTTTCCCGTCGCCATAGCATTGCTGAGTTATTTCTCCTGCGCCAAGTTTAAAGTGTATAACAGCAAGGTCAAAGGGGCGATGAGATGTCATTTTTTATGCATCGCGTGACACTGAATGACACAGACATCGCCAAGAACACCACAAGGCACTCATTGATATTTGGATTTAAAGGTCTTTGTTCGTGGGTTTGACAGCACTTAGATAGTTGGTCGGTTTATGCCCATGTAGGGAGTAGGGACCGCCTTGTTTTCCAATGGGCTACTTGTTTTCCCGGCGGAACAGTTCCCTGGCACCACCAAGGTCATGGCCGTAAGCGTCGTAGAGTTTATCCTCGACTTCTTGCATCAAGTTCCTTGGTATCAACCATTGTGCCAGGAAGTGACCATGCATGAGCAGAGATAATACGCTCTTCTAGTTCTTGGGATAAGTGACCATGAATGGGATGAATAGAGCTCTTTTTCAAAAGCTCGACACATATTCAGCAGACACATTGACTCTGTGTTGCTGTCTCCCTGCTGTTCTTGGTTTCGATGGTTGGACGCCATGACGTGCCGCCATGTCAACTGCTTTGTCAAATCGAGCATCCCACACTAAGTCGTCTGCATGTTCTGTGTGAATCTGCACAAGTAATACCCTAACCTCGGTTGATGTTTCCACAAGGTCACGTGTTCAGCGGCAGTTACCCGCTTGTTTCTTCTAAATTCAAGTTTGAACCAGTCATGAAAAAAACATGTGAAACTGCGTTGTGCCAATTTGGGTGTTGCTCATAATATAAGAAAAGGCTACGAAACATACAAAGTTTAAAATCAATTGATGAACCATTGAGATCTACTTACTCTGTCTACAGCTAGCCAGTAGGCTAGTTATAAATGAATAATTGCTGTATACGATCTAGATGTAGAATTAAACAAAATCGGCAAAATAATGTGGATTCCCGGGCGTACTGGCGTATAGGTAGCTACGCGCCTGTATGAAGTAAAGGTTCATGTAATATGATGTTCTGTAAGCTGCACATTTCAAAACAATTCAGAATTTTCTTTCTGTTTAGATGATAGTAACAGTTGTACTGTTTTTCTTAACAAGTTTTCTATATACATGTATGTTTTTTATCAATGTTATTTCAGTTACACCTTCACCTTCATCATCAACATCCACACCATCATCATCAACAACAACAACACCAACAACATCAACAACAGCTACTAGTTCAACCACAGAACAATCTAGCAGCAAACCCACAGACAAACCAACTGGCAAGCCAACTGATAAACCAACTGGCAAGCCCACAGACAAACCAACTGGCAAGCCAACTGATAAACCAACTGATGAACCCACAGACAAACCGACCGGCACGCCAACAGATAAACCAACTAGCAAGCCCACAGATAAACCAACTGGTAAACCCACAGACAAACCAACTGGCAAGCCAACCGATAAACCAACTGGCAAGCCAACCGATAAGCCAACTGGCAAGCCCACAGACAAACCAACTGGTAAACCCACAGATAAACCAATTGATTTTACCGTAAGTGTGTCCATGCGACTTGTCTGTTTGCCAAATTGACATGCCTTTGTACCAATGATTATCTTGCCTTCATATTGAAAGTTGAGTACAAACTTAAGTAACTATACTGTGTACATGTATACATGTTATAATGTCATAAACAAACAAAACAGGCCCTTATCAGATGACTGCTATAGGAGTCATCTGATCTGGGTCTACTCTGTTTACAAAGGCATAAAAAGGTGCTTACATTAAGAAGTAAACGGTTAAAGTAAATTTTGAAGTTAATATTTCTGTCATTTCTATTGAAAATTACTATTACTATGTCAGTAGGTGGAGGGATATAGAGCTGACATTGTCTTGGCATCCAGGAGTCTGAACTTAGAACTGGTTTGGAATTTTTCTATGAAACTTTATATAAATAAATGTTAAGTTCTATAAGGAATTGACGAACTGAATGTATCACTTACATTGACTTTGGAACACAAGAGCAATAACCCTTTTTTGCCAAAAACTTAACCTTTTTGTCTGTCTGGGGTAACATTTCAGACATTGTTTGGAGTGTTTCTATGAATCATTGTGTTAATGCTTACTACCATTGAAACACGCAGCATTGCAAGTATAACATGAAATTTTTACTTTGACGAAAACTGTAGAATAAGGGCTGTATCAAGTCATAAACAAACAGTAGACCCTGAACAGACGGTTCCAATAGTAGCCATCTGATCTAGGTCTACTCAGTTTTCAAATGCATGAAAAGTGTTTGTATGAAGGAAAGGGTTATGGTAACTTTCAACCCTTTTACTCCATTAATGTTCATGAAAGACAAAATGATGACATCATGAATATCAGTTAGATTATTTTTTCATAACAGCATATGAACGGAGAAAATTGTAGAAACAAATCTGTGTAATTCCATAAGTATACAGAGCAGACTGACTGGAGTCTACACAGCTTGCAAAGGTGTTTAAAGGCATATCTATGAAGTAAATGATTAATATGAAAAGATATGTTCATCCATTGTGAGCAGTAACCAGTTATTCCATAAATACATCTTTCTACGCCTTTGCAAACAGAGTAGACCCTGATCAGATGGCTCCTATAGGAGCCATCTGATCTGGGTCTGCTCTGTTTGCTTATGAGATGATATAGATATAATTTTACCGATTCTGTCATCATGTGCCATTATAAAAATCATTTAATCAATATTCATGACATCATTATTTCTTGCATATATATTCATGGAGTAAAGGGTTAATGCATTGTTGTGTTGTTGCAGGGCTGTTATGCAGTCAACCATGGTAGCACATGCCCAGCAGTGGAGGCGTTTGGAATTTCCTGGCCTGAGACTGAGCCCGGGAAACAGGCTAAGGTGCCATGTGAAAATGGTAATATTTTGTTTACTCTTTACCAGAATGAAAATTTATGTAAGATATAAAATAAATGACATCAAGAATATAATTTTTCATTTATAGCATATGAACACAGTATGTTTTGGTCATGGCAGAAAACTGTAGAATCAGATCCATTTTGCATATTATTTCATAAGCAATCTGAGTAGCCCTTGATTAGACCCTGATCTGGCCAGATTTACTAGACATCTCTATAAGGTATAGATAGGGTTTATTTTTTTAATGCTGAATATCAATATTGGATTGTTCAGTCTGTATGAAACAGTACTGGAATAAATCAGAAGTAAGTAAAACTAACACTATAATAGCAGAGTTTGAGGGGATATATAACTAACACTATAATAGCAGAGTTTGAGGGGATATATATCTAACACTATAATAGCAGAGTTTGAGGGGATATATATCTTTTCCGCATGATACGGATTAACTCTTTTGGCGCCAACTTTCTAATTGTCTTCTGCAAACTACCTTTGTTAAATTATATGGTAAAATAAAGAAATGAGATAAATAAATGCAAATTTCAAAGGATAATAAAGAACACATACCGGTATATATAGAAATAGAGTTTGAGATAAAAAGTGAAGTCCCTGATCAGACGCCTCCTTGAAAAGGTGGCGTCTTATCTTGGACTGCACTATTAAATTTTGTCTTAGTGCAATTATGCGACATTGGCGGGGAAAGGGTTAAAACATGATTTCCTTGTTCTATATCAATTCCAAATTTTAATACTTACTGAATATTCATAGACAAAATATTTATAATGAAATGTGGAAGGTGGAATATTGTAGCCATTATAAAAACTAAAGAAGCAGATCTATCAAATTCCTTTAGCAAACAGAGCAGACACTGATCAGACGGCTATCCTATAGGAGCCGTCTGATCTTGGTCTACTCTGTTTGCAAATGGGTGGAAAATGCATTTTATATGAAGGAAAGGGTTAAGTGTTGCATTATAGAGGGTTTCCTGTGATTTCATAACAACTTCATAATTATATCTCAAACAGTTGGATCTTGATACTTTGTCAGGTTATTATGCATTTCTTCTCATGATTCAAACTGTTTATCAAAAGTGACCAATAGTGGTATACATGTATTAGTAAATATTTACATTCGCCCTGCAACGTCCTTATATAACCTTATTCTAAAAAGAAAGTTGCATAACCTCATGAACACCGGAAGCACGTCATTCATTTCTTAAATATAAGAAATACAATTGAATATAAATATAAGAAATGAATGACGTGCTCCCGGTGTTCATGGGTTATGCACTGCATAGCTTTACGAGCAAAGATTCACGTGAAGCCCTTCGGGCTTCACTAACTTTGCTCGTAAAGCTATGCGTTGCATAACCTCATGAACACCGGAAGCACGTCATTCATTTCTTAAATAAGAACTCTCAAATGTTTAAACTCAATAGATAGTGTTTCAAACACAAAAATGATTTCTCATTGTTGTAACTATGTACATGTACATTTTCAGGTCAGGCTAAGTGGAAGTGTGACAAGAATCCAACCTGCTGGCGAGGTGAGCCTGACATTAAACAATGCACATCCGAGAAAATACAAGAACTGACACAGCAGGTAAAGTAACCTCTCATTTATAACATGACTTTCTTCCATGCAGTATTTGAACAAGTGAAAATAATGTGATATTGAAGTGCAATATTTTGGATATATGATGATCTACATTCTGAGCTTGTCATGATCAGGCTTGTCAACTGAGAAATGCATGAATTATTTGTTTCACTTGCAACATTCAATTTAAAGTTCTTTAACTCTTTCCTTCAAATAAACACCTTTTCAAACAAAGTAGACTCAGATCAGGGTCCATGCTTATAAAGCTTTTAGTTGAGTCTGAGTTTCGTTCTCAGGCTTTTGATTGGTCAGATTTAAGTTCTCAAGCTTTTGATTGGTCAGATTTGAGCTAAAGGCTCAAATCTGACCAATCAAAAGCTTGAGAACGATCTCAGACTCAACTAAAAGCTTTATAAGCATGGACCCAGATAGGTCCTATAGAAGCAGTCTGATCAGGGTTTGCTCTGATTTAAATGTCTTCCTAAAATGTCCACAATGTTTCATCTTCCATATTTCATTATAACTATTTTGTTCATGAATATTCAGAAGGAATTGAAATTTTGTATATTCATAGAACAGTGAAAGGGTTAACCACATGCTCATTTTCAGCTTGAAGACATTGAAGAACAAGATGAGATTGACTCTGATGAGGCAATTGAATTTACGGAGGCTTTGTCTACAACTCTGGAGAGTGAGGTGATGTCAGAACAGGACATGTTCCAGTCCACCAAACTGATGGATGCTGCCAAAAAGGCTAAACCAACAAATTCATCCAGTGCCAAAAATATTGTAAAGGTATGTTGAGACTCCCTCTAAATACTAACCATTAACTTCACAGAAATGTCTTTTCGTGCCTTTGCAAACAGACTAGACTCAGATCAGATGGCTCCTGTAGTAGCTGTCTGATGAAAGTCTGCTTTGTTTGCGTATAACATACCGGTGATATAGATATGGTTCTGCAGATTACTCCATTATAATATTATTCTCTTGTTCATAAAGCCATTATTCCATTACCTCATAGGCTATTTTTAGATACAACCTCTTTGAATAAATCTACCGAAAAGGAGCATTAACTATAGAAAAGGAAATTTTTAGAATTTTGTAGTTTGAAACCATTGTGATAAATAGAGCATTTGCTCCTATAGGAGCAAATGCTCTATTTATCACAATGGTCTCACAAAGTGACTATTACAGAGTCGTCAAAAGTCGTCAATATGAGGGAAAGGGTTATAAAAATAAAGAAAAACCTATTCATACAATCATTATTTCATACTATATATTCATGAGGTAAGGTTTAAAGCTAAAGTCTGATTTATATGTGTACTTCAAAGAGCAACAGTTACTGATGGCCACATTACATGTATACTCATTTATGTTACAGCACTGGCATAAAATATTGGAATATCTGACACTGTACACTGTGGTACTTTGTTCAGCTTTTTTATGAAGATCTGTAACTATTTTTTAAAATCCACAGAATGTGCTGAAATGTGGAAGTATATTGATCTCTGATGAGAAGGAGTCAACATGGAAGGGGATGAGGTCAGAGAACAAACGTACCATTGCAGCGTCACTGCTCAACTCAGTGGAGTCTGTCAGCATGGAGATGATCAAAGCTTTCGATGAACCAGGCATTGAGATTATAGTGGAAGAAAATATGGGTAACTTTGGTTTCTTGGAAAAAAATATTTTTAATTCTCTAAACTCATTACCTGATGAATATTCACAAAATGGCTGTATGGATAAACCCTTTACTCCATGGATATTCATGTAAGAAATAATGACATCATTAATTATAATTAAAATAATTTTTATTATGGCACAACACAGGAAATTTTGGCCATCGCAGAAACTGTAGAATCATATCTATATTATTTCATAAGCAAACAGAGCAGATCCTGATCAGATGGCTCCTACAGCAGTCGTCTGATGTGGGCCTACTCCGTTTGCAAAGGCATAGAAAGGTGTATTTATGGAGTAACAGGTTAATTAGCTGAATTTTCACCATGGTATTATGAACAAGGGAATTTTTTACTTTTGCAGAAACTGGAATCAGATCTATATTATTTCATAAGCAAACGGAGTAGACCCTGATCAGACATTTGCAGGAGAAGAGTCTCTTTGAAGTAAGGGTTAAGATGCTGGAGTTTGTTTTATGATGATTGTTGTTAATGATGTTATGCATATTAATTAGATTAATTGCTACAATAGAAAATAATACAGGAAATTTTGGCCATGTAGAATCATATCTGTATTATACATGTATCATAAGCAAACAGAGCAGACCCTGATCAGATAGCTCCTACAGGACCTGTCTGATCTGGATCTACTCTGTTGGCAAAGGCATAGGAAGGTGTATATATGGAGGGTTAATGTACACTTCAGTTATATTTATAAATCAATGTGTATATTATAAGTAATATAATAAAGATACTCTTAGTTTAAGTTCCCTTTTGATAATTAAGTTGCATTATCCCTTTGCTCTATGAATATTCATGAAGTAGCTGAAGTTATTGAATACCAAATTAACACAGGAAATTTTGGCCTTGGCAAAAAACTGTAAGATCTGATCTATATTTTTCTGAAAGCGAACATAGCAAGCCCTGATCAGACAGCTCTTACAGGAGCCATCTGATCTGGGTCATCTCTGTCTGCAAAGGGGTTAAAAGAGGTATCTTTTAAAAAATTGTAAGCCACCATTTTATACAGAATTGGTACAGAAACCGGTAGCTCAATAAATGTGTTTGAAATTTATTTCTTGAACTGATAGATGATCAGTTTGAAAATAACCGTTTTAACCTTTTAAATGTGGGCAACTGCTTAACTGGCCTATGTAAATAGTGTATACCCAAATCAGAAGGGTCCTGGTGTTGCCTTTCTGATCAGAATCTGCACTATTTGTTATCCAAAATTCTTCAATGCTACTGTTTGACAGTGATGAACCATTCCATTTTGTGAATTTATCATAGAAAGGGTTAACCCGTTACTGTATGACTATTTATGTAGGAAATAATGACAATATATATATTACATGTATTTAGACTATTTTATAATGCAAAATGAACACCGGAATGTTTTGACATGGCAGAAAACTGTAGAATCATATCTATACTATGTCATAAGCAAACAGAGCAGACCCTGATCAGACGGCTCCTATAGGAGCCGTCTGATCTGGGCCTACTCTGTTTGCAAAGGCGTAGAAAGGTGTATTTATGGAGTAACGGGTTAACGCTTTACCCAATAGCCTGTTTCTAGTTTTGAAGACATATGATCACTTAAAGCAGGTTGAAAGTAGAGCAGAATGCGCCTTATGGCGCATTCTGCTTTACTTTCAGCCTGCTTTAAGCTACCACCTACTAGGATATAGAAAATATTTATTATGCAATATGTTCATGACTGTATGAATTTGAACTATTTTCTTCAGCGGAGGAATAAATCAAACACGCTAAAAGCCGCTTCTATCAGGTAAAGGGTTAAGTGTAGTTTGACTTATTTTCAGCGATGGAGCTTCGTGTGGTAGACGTGAATGAACTGCACCCAGATGAAGAAATGAAATATGATGGAGGAGAAAATGCATTTTCCATTCCAGCTGAAAATCTAAAAGCATTTAACCAAGGTACAATACATTTCATGGAAACATTTTGTAAACTTGTAATTTAAAACCTTTTTGGATGTCCTTGAGATAGATCCAGTAAGACTGAATACCGTAGAATCTGTCTTAAGCTGCCATCAAAAGAGGTCTAATTAAGGGTCTGTATGGCAGGTGGTACCTTAATGCAGGTCAGAAGTAATGCAGAAAGCTCCTATAGGAGCTTTATGCATACTATTTACCCTGCAATGATGCAACCATCTGCTTTTTTAAGACTCCTATGCTCAATAAATGAATAACTGCTTAGGCCAGGTTCTACTGTAATTATTTACCGTAATTACCTTATGTATTCAGGCATCCAGCCTCCCCTCTCCACTGGTTAGTTAAGCTGAATATATCAGTTTCACACCATTTTGATACTTGACTGACATAGTAGTAAATAGTGTAGACCCTGATCACACAGCTCCGGAAGGAGTCCTATGATCTGGGTCTGCACTAGTTGCCTAAGTTTGTCTGTAGGAATATTTAGAGTACTTACGGTAAAGAAGACTTTATTTTGACAGTTTGACTCCAGATAAGAAACTGTGTAACCTGATGTCTCATATTGAGGTTCAACTAAATCATCTGTTTTAAGCATTTTCTTCATAATTACACCTTTCTACACCTTTGCAGACAGAGTAGACCTAGATCCGATGACACTTGCAGGAGCCGTCTGATTGGGGTCTAATATAGACATGATTTTACAGTTTGTGCCATGGTCAAAATGTCTTGTTTGTCCATGTGCTATTATAACAATTAATCCACCGGTATTTAATATTCATGATATTATTTCTAATGTGGATATTAATGGAGTAAAGGGTTATCCCTTTACTCCATGAATATTCATGAAAGAAATGATAACATCATGAATATTAATTAGATTAATTTTTAAAATGGCATTTCAGTGCATGAAATTTTTGCAAAAGTAGAAATTATAGAATCAGATCTATATCATTGACACTAAGCAAACAGAGCAGCCCCCTCCTATAGGAGCCATCTGATCTAGGTGTGGAAAGGCGTATTTATGGAGAAAAGGGTTATATTAGTTAAACAGTTATTACAAAAATATATCTTGTTTGATGTTCAGGTGGTCTCGCTCGACTTGTTTTTACCCACTTCAACAAGGTTGGTGAACTGCTTGATCCAGATACTCAGGAGAATGAGACGTCACTTCAGATCATCAGCAAAGTTACCAGCGCTTCCATTGGCAACAAGATCAAAGAACAAACATTAGAGAAACCCATATCCTTCACATTTAAAACAAGTGATGTAAGTAGTTCACCTACTTTCCCTCATGAATATTCATGAATGGTAATAAGATTATTTTCTATAATGGCATGTGAACAAAGGAAATTTTTGCCATGGTAGAAACTGTGTAATTAGATCTAAATTATTCCATAAGCAAACAGAGCAGATCCTGACTAGACAGCTCCTACAGGAACCATCCGATCTGGGTCTATCTGTTTGCAAAGTGGCCAAACATCATCTATATGAGCAAAGGAATTTATGTATATTAGCAGTAACTGTTGTTTCCTAAATATGATAATGACAATGAATTTTAACATTTGAAAACACTCTAGCATTTAGCACTGTCTCATAGACATTTTTTTTAATAAATTAGATATGCAGTAAAACCCCGCTAATGGGACCATCTAAAAAGGTATAATTCTGGGTGCTAGATGCAGGTGGTAGCTTGATGCAGAATAAAAGTTATCCTAGAGGAGCTTTCTGCATTACTTTTGTCCTGCATTAAGCAACCACCTGCTTATAAAGACACACATGTGTATTCATTAAGTGGTTGCATTAGAGGGGTTCTACTGTATTACATAGGCAAACCACATCAATTTCCCTTTGTTATATAGACAAACCTTTGCAAATTTGTATAATTATTGTAACAGATAAATGTGCGTACTCAGATTCTAAAATCATCATTTCTCCATCAAACCCTATACTATGTTATGACCCTTCTTTATAATCGTCTCGAAGAGACAATACTAAAGAATGGTCACAACAGAGGATTTGGTGGAGAAATAAAGGAGATTTTCTTGAAAATGTTTTAATTTATGCATCTTATCTGGATGTCTGATATTACTATGTATGTAATGTTATGTCTTCACAGACTGAAGGTCAGGAGCATTGGAGGCAGCTGTGTTCATACTGGGACTTTGACCTGGGGTTAGTTTTCATGTATAGCCCTTTTCTCCATAATACACCTTTATACGCCTTTGCAAACAGAGTAGACCAAGATCAGATGTCTCCTATAGGAGCCGTCTGATCAGGGTCTGCTCTGTTTGCTTAAATTATATAACAGAGATATGAGTCTACAGTTTCGGCTTTAGCAAAACCTTCATGTGTTAATAGGCAATTTTAAAAATTAATGATAAACACTGTAAATAAAGAATGAAAAAGTTAAACTTATTCCATGGCATGTAGCTTATGACACTTGTACAGCTAAATTGTTAAAAAAATCAATGCATACGAGGTCAAGATTAGGAGCCTCTCAGTTCTGGGTTGGATACCCATGTCTGAAGGATAATTTAATATAAAACATGTAATGAAATGCTATGAGTGAAATTACTTTATAACTGTCAATATGTCCATTGCAGATACAGCGGTCTTTGGTCTCAGAAAGGATGTTCTTTCTGGTCAACAAACACCACACACACCACATGCAAGTGCAACCATCTGACTAACTTTGCTGTTCTGCTAGACGTACATAAGGTCAAGGTAAGTACAAGATGTTGCCTTGGAAACTGTTTCTATGCTGGACCCCAATCAGACCATTCTTGCACAAAAAGTGTGTATCAAGCTCAGATGCCTTTGTTAATCCTTTACTTGACATAGTGACCTTTTGATGCCTTTGCAAACAGTAGACCGAGATCAGATGGCTCCTGTAAGAGCCCTCTGACCAGGGTCTGCTCTGTTTGTTTATTAAATAATATAGAACGGATTCTGCAGTTTCTTCCATTGTAAAAAATTTAATTGATTTGTGATAACATTATAAAAAATGAACTACGGTAATTAATATTCATAATTATTTCTGACATCAATATTTATCAGATAAGGCTTTTCTATCATCAATGATTATGTATTAATCCTTTACTCCACAAATATGCCATTCTACACCTTTGCAAACAGAGTAGACCTAGATCAGATGGCTCCTATAGAAGTCTTCTGGTCACAGTCTGCTCTGTTTGCTTATATGATTCTACAGTTTCTTCCATGCAAAAAATCTGTGTTCATATGCAATAATAAAAAATCAGCTTATGAATATTCATGATATCATTACATGAATATTCATAAGGTAAGAGGTTAATGCTTGACCCACTTTTATTTTTGTATATTCAGATTCCTACAATTCATGCAACCACCCTGTCATACATCACCTACGTGGGCATCATCATTTCCATTGTGTGTCTCTTCCTTAGCTGGGTGACCTTCATCTGCCTCAGGTAAGTCAGCTGCCACATCAAGGCGGCCCTTAGAAACACATTCAACACTAAACTGTAAAATGATCATTTCTTTGCTTTAATGCTTTCAACACTAATTTTCATCTGTTGAAAATGGTTGTCTGGCACAATTCTAAAAATGATTTTTCTTCCATTTACTTTAATTATCAATTTAAGTCAAACAATATTTTTCCAATAATGAAATAGTTCGTAGTTATAGTGTCTTGACTTAGTTTGATGACCAGTCATATTGTAAAGTCATGTCCTGCTAGTCAATACAGAACTGTGGCCCTTGAACTATAAAAAATGGCCACTTTGTCACAGTCTGCTCTCTAAGTCTAAAAGATTTAATTAAATTCTTCCTTATAATTATGTGCTAAATATGTTGTTTTTTTTGTGTGTTCATAATATCTCAACTCAGAGATTACCAGTCACATCATCCCATGTTCTTCAGGGTTATGACCCTTGAATTGTAAAAATAGCCATATAAGCCTTATCTGCTCTCTAAGCATAAAAGATGAGAATATTTTGTTGCATATTGGCACTCTTATTTTAAATTGTCAACCTTGTAACAAACATACTGAAACCAAAGAGATGCTGAATTACCCAACCTCTCAGTTAGGTCTAACCCAGTCCCTCATAGGCTATTATTTAGATCCTACCTCCTTGAATAAGTCTACCGAAAAGGAACATTTAATTTTAGAATTATGTAATGTTGATGCCATTGTGATACATAGAGCATTTGTTCCTAAGGAGCAAATGCTCTATGTATCACAATGGTTTCAAAAAGTGACTTTTGCAGAGGCGTACAAAGGCGTATTTATGGAGGAAAGGGTTAATTTGTTCACAAATAACAATCCAGTCAATCTAAGCAGGATAAGTGTTAACCCCTCTAATTGAAAAAAATATCTAAAACATAGATATATAAAAATAAGGCGTATTGATGGAGTAAAGGGTTAATGGCTTTTGATGCCGTTTGACAGTAACTGTTCTTAATGCATTTTGATGTCTTTGTAAACAGAGTAGACTAATATCAGATGGCTCCTGTAGGAGATGTCTGGTCAGGGTCTGCTCTGTTTGCTTATGGAATAATATAGATATCATTCTAATTTTCTTCCATGATCTAAATTTGACACTATAAAAAATCATCTAATTAATATTCATGAAGTCATTATTTCTTACATGAGTATTCTTCAGGTAAAGAGTTGATTCAATTTTGATGTTGATGAACATCCATCAGTTTTTGATGGTGGCCAAGATTTCAATTTTTATCTTCAAATTTATCAGTTCTATATTACCCTTTATAATGGTGTACATTTTTAATAAATTTTACAACATGTTTTTTTTATCTCTTCACTTACTAGCAATAGTGCCAACATTTAATGTGAAGCCAAATTACCTAGCATCCGGTTCTGATCAAAACTCTTCTATTAAACTTTAACCCTTTCCCTATTCTATGTTATATCAAAATTTCAATACCTGCTAAATGTTCATGGACAAAATAGTTTATAATATATGAAATATGGAAGTTAGAATATTGTAGCCAGTATAAAAACTAAAGAAATTGATCTATCAAATTCCAATAGTAAATAGAGCAGACCCTGATCAGACGGCTCCTATAGGAGAGACGGCTCCTGTACATGTACTAGCCTTCTGATCTGGGTCTACTCTGATTGTAGATGCATGAAAACTAAATGAATTCTTTAACTTTTTAAATATCTTTTTTTTTAATTTGCACTTGTTTTCAGTATAAGTCTTTAATTTTGAATTAAGTGGAAGTAGATCAGACCATGTATCCGTATTTATTGATTTTTAAGTGCCATTTACTTGGTGTGGTGCATATTCATGGTAATTAAAATGGCGTGGCATCGACATTCAAAGAAGCTGAGATTGAGATCTTATAACCTGTTAATGAACACAAATTAGGACAAACTTCCTGGCATTAAACTGGGGTAATTGGTTTAAATATATGTCAGCTATGGAAGTGTTGTCTGCAGAAAATGTCTGCTTCATTTCTACAAATAGATTTTTTCTGTTTCTCTTACATTCGGGACCATCATATTAAAAAAATAGGATCTTTACTCCATGAATATTAATGTAAGAAATATTGATATCATGAATATAAATGTATAATTCTTTTTATGATTACATGATGAACAGTGATTTTATTAAAACAGAAACTGTAGAATCAGATCAACATGTATATCATTTCATAAGCAAACAGAGCAGGCCCTGATCAGATGGCTCCTGTAGGAGCCATCTGATCTGGGTCTACTCTTTTTGCAAAGGGGTTTCTATTAGGTATAGGGTTAACCATGAAACTGGCCATGTTTAGGATGGGCAGACAGTTACTCAGCAAGCTAAATCATAATGACGCTAGGCTCACTGGTTACTGTTATTGCGTTGGCATCTGTCTTCCTGTATTAAAGTGAAAACAAGCTCTCATTATTTTGTTATGGTGCTATAAATCACAGGTAATAGACAATACCTGTTAAGTGTCTCATTATACTTAGATAAACAGTCATGGTGCCTTGCAATAAATGTAAATTAAGTAATACAAAATAAAGCATGTTAACTTCATGTTTGACCTCTATTTCTTTTAACCCTTTACTCCATAAATACGCCTTTCTACACCTTTGCAAACAGAATAGACCCAGATTCCTGTAGGAATCGTCTGAAATATAAAAATAGATTTGATGTAGATTTCCTAAAATGCACCTTATACACAGTTCTGTTTTGTATGAGAAACTTTTGACTAACTGGTTAGATGCTACTACTGGCATGTTGTGATTTGTGCTGGGCATAGTGATGTTGCTAAATAATTAAATATATTGTGAAAATCCCTTAAAACATATTCACACAAATCAACAGGAAGAATGCAATAAAAACAAAATTAAAGAAAAAACATAAGAGTTCATGGTATTGCAGCATATTTATATTATCATTATTTTGATGTATAATTTATTTGTCTGCAAGCAAACGCATCATTGAGGATGGTGATTTAATGAAGTAAGACAACATTGACTGTGTCATTATTGTTGTTATCCCACAATCCCTCATGTATTTTTGATGTTGCTGTGTGAAATCTTCTTTATATATTTAGTTTGAGACTTACCTTTTGATGCATTTCGATATGGATATATGTCTTGTTCTCTGAATGATTATCAGGGATTCTTTTCTTGCCAAGTAACCCTTTCCCTGATGAATATTCATATAGGAAATAATGACGTCATGAACATTAATAAGATTATTTTTTATAATGACTTATGAACACATGACATTTTGGCTCAGGAAGAAGCTGTAGAATCAGATCTATATTACACCATAAGCAAACAAAGCAGACCCTGATCAGACGTCTCCTATGGGAGCCGTCTGATCAGGGTCTACTCTGTTTGCAGATGTGTCAAAATGCGCTTACATAAGGGAAAGGGTTAACCCTTTACCTTATACAACCCTTTTTCATGCCTTTGCAAACAGGGTAGACACAGATCAGATGGTTCCTGTAAGAGCCATCTGATCAGGGTCTGCTCTCTTTGCTGATGAAGTTGTATTGATCTGATACTACTGTTTATGCCTATATAGACAACAATCCTTTGTTCATAATGCCATTATAACTATTCAGCTAATAAATATGCATAATGACATTATTTCTTGCGTGAATATTGTGAGGGAAAGGGACAAAGACTATGGATAAGATATGTGAGCTGGACAGAGTTGTAGATATGAGGAGTAGTAAGGAAATCTAGAACTTCTATAGTCCTCTGCCACACCCTGTCTTGTTAGTACTCATTAGAACAGAGACATATACATACATGTATGTATATGTCTCTGATTAAGAATTTCCTCTCTGAGGCAGTTTTAACCCTTTCCCTCATAGGCTATTTTTATATCCAACCTCTTTGAATGAATCTACCCAAAAGGAGCATTAACTAGAGAAAAGGAAAATTTTAGAATTTTGTAGTTTGAAACCATTGTGATAAATAGAGCATTTGCTCCTATAGGAGCAAATGCTCTATTTATCACAATGGTTTCAATGGGTGATTTTTACAGAGCGTAGAAAGGCGTATTTATGGAGGAAAGGGTTAATAAATACCAACAATATTATAGGATTTGGCTGAGAATCGCATTTCCAATGCAATTCTGACAAGTAGCAAAAGAATAGGATATGGTGAGAAATAAGAGATTTGCCCAATTCAGTACAGCTCTTATCTCTACAACTCTGGCAGGATTAGCTCTATCAACTTTGCATGCTGCTGTTCCAAAGCATGTGGTACAACTACAGTAGCTTTACCGTGATTTTGAGATGTATACAATTAGAGAGGCAGTATGTTCTCCTGCTATGCATGTATGTGTGCCTGGTATAATCTCAAAAGATAAAAGGGGAAATCCGAATATTAAAAACATTGTTTCCACACAAAACTGTGTGTTGTAACCGCTCTCTAGAGAGGATTCTGAAGGGTGGTCGCCATACATGGTTTGGGGAAGAAAAAGGAGCTTTCTTAAATAAGGTTTAATATATATATATGCATCTTGTCTATGTCTCTGTAACTTATTAAGTACTTCTGTTCTATGACTGAACGACTTGAATTTGTAGTGTATGCTTGTATCTAGTTAAATAGGGTTAGATAAGAAAATATGTCACAAGAACTTAAACTACTCTTTTTTAACATGTTAGTTTTTCTACATTGTCAAATAAATATCTGTTTGTTATCTGTAAATGTTTGTACATGTATGTGAAACACGACTAAGTCTCAAGTGACAGAGAATGCACAAGTGTAATACAGTTGTTGTACAGTAAAACCTCTCTATAACGATCACTTAATTGTGTTAATTAGTTGGTATTTTGGGCAGGTGGTTGCTTAAAGCAAGGTGAAAGTAAAACAGAACGCTCCTATTGGAGCGTTCTGTTTTACTTTCACCTTGCTTTAAGCACCCACCTGCCTTTAACACACAATACTTGATGTAATTTAATGGTCGGTATAGAGAGGTTTTACTGTAGTTCTTTGATTCACTGATTTAGCATTTAGAATATTCTTTCATTTTGATATTCCATGTTGAAATTTCTTAAGTTTTCTCTCAACACACAGATTGTTGGAATGATTCTTTTGAATCAGAAAATTTAAACATTCATTTGTCTTGATGTTTCACTGACACCTGTAATGTTGAATGCCATTTCCATCAGACACACAGCAGTCAGGTTCAATGTTGAACCAATGATGTGTGTCTGCTGGGTTAGTTTAGCTGTGTCCCTATTGATAACCAATATATTCTGATAACCTTCATAGAATTAATTGCATGTTTATTTTCAGTTCAAAATGCACAGGTGCTTTAGGGAGTAGCCGATCAGGTCAAAACTCCAATGACTATAATAGCTCGGAAGGCTCCGTTCAAAATCGGTACAAATTGAACACGTGTAACAATTACCCTCAAGCACACTAACTTCCTTAATGCTTTATTCCATGAATATTCATGTAAGAAGTCATGAATTGTATAATCTATGAAAGTTAATTAGCTTAATATTTGTAATTGCAAATGAACAAGAAATGTTTTGGCCCAGGTAAAAACTGTAGAATTAAGTCTATGTAATTTCATAAGCAAACAGTACAGACCCTGATCAGATGGTACCTATAGGAGTCATCTTATCTGGGTCTACTCTGTTGAAAGGCATTTTTCTATGGAATAAAGTGTTAATCCTTTTTTCTATGAATTATTCATGAAAGAATAAATGACTTTATGAATATTGATTGGCTGAATTTTAATAATGGCATTATTTATAAACATGGGATATTTTTGCCATGACAGAAACTGTAGAATCAGATCCATATTGTACCATAAGGTAACAGACTCTACAAAGGTGTTATCAAAGGTGTTAGCAAAGGAGTATAAATAAAGTAAAGGGTTAACCTTTTTTCATATACAGTAGAACCCCTCTAAACCGGAATTTTATCAAAGAACAAATTAGGTCTATATAGGCAGGTGATTGCTTAATGCTGGGTGAACGTCATGCAGAAAGCTCCTTTGGGAACTTTCTGCATGACGTTCAACCTGCAATAAGCTACCACTGAATGACTGGTTTTGATACTAATTTTCATGTCCAATTTAGGAGGGTTTTACTGTAAACAGTTTATATGCCAGATCTCAACCCAGATCAGATGGCTCCTGTAGCAGCCTTCTCATCAGGGTCTGCTCTGTTTGCTTATAGCATGATATAGATCTGATTCTACAGTGCTTGTTAAAGCAAACAATTCCCTTGAAAAGTTTACATTATAAAAATTCAGCTAATAAATATTCATGATATTATTTTTTCTTACATGAATATTGAACAGGTAAAGGGTTAATAGTTGGTTCAGGTTTTTATTTTACCTCCAGTTTCATGTAGTTTAACAGCTTAACTTATTCCCTCATAGGCTATTTTTAGACGCATCCACTTTGAATAAATCTACCAAAAAGAGCATTTACTGGAGAAAAGGAAATTTTAGAACTGAGTAGTTTTGAAGCCATTGTGATAAATAGAGCATTTGCTCCTATGGAGCAAATGCTCTATTTATCACAGTGGTTTCAAAAAGTGACTTTTACAGAGGTGTCAAAAGGCGTCAACATGAGGGAATGGGTTAATCAACATCTAACCCACTGCTTATTGAACTTTTAATTTAACTAAAATTAAGCTTTATAACTGTTGAATCACTTCATGTAGGTGCACTTCATGTATTTTAGACAGATTTTGTTTTACTGATGGTCTGGGAAGTGTGATTAACCTCAAGCTTCGTCTTCTTTAGGATGTTTTATTAACTACCAGTTTTGCCCAATTCAGTATTCAATTATTTTAGTTAGATGACAGACTGCTAATTTTTCAGTAGTAAACTACATGTTCTTTGTACATGGAAAGACATATTTTTGTGATTTGTTTTGTGTTGTATCAGTTTAACAAGATGTTCTTTATCATTTTTTTTATTAAACCTTTTTTATCAAAACTTATTATACTCCATGAAAATAAAAATGTATTTTTTATAGTTAGCTCTATCTTGTCTCTTTCAGAAATGTACAGTTTATTCAAACAATTGCTTAGTACAGAATTAAGATTGTTGACTCTAAAAATATACAAACTACAATGTAGTATATTTTTCAACTCAGATGCTTTGGTCATAAATTTATATACCGTATTAAAAAAAATTCATGTCAAATAACTCAAATCCTCTTGTAATTACATGCAGTAAAACCCTCTAAACTGAACATTCAATTTTGTATAAATATCAGTCTTGGAGACAGATGGCAGCTTAATGCAGGATGAAAGTCATGCAGAATGCTCCTCTATGCTCTTTTTGCAGCCACCTGCCTACAAGTATCGGGTTAACCCTTTCCTCCATAAATGCACCTTTCTACACCTCTGTCACTTTTTGAAACCATTGTGATAAATAGAGCATTTGCTCCTAAGGAGCAAATGCTCTATTTATCACAATGGTTTCAGAACTACAAAATTCTAAAATTTTCCTTTTCTCTAATTAATGCTCCTCTTCGGTAGATTTTTTCAAAGAGGTTGGATCTAAAAATAGCCTATGAGGGAATGGGTTAAGAGGGGTTTTACTGTTCTAGAATAATGCTTATACTAGTAATACTAACTTTAGAACTATCTGCTTAACCATTTACCTCATGAATATTCATGTAAGAAATAATACTATCATAAATTTTATTATATAGGTACATGTATAGGAAAAAAGGTGTTTTAGCCATGGCTGGAACTATTGTATCAGAAGATCTCAATCAAACAGCTCCTATAGGAGCCATTTGATCTGGGTCTCCTCTGTTTTTAAAGACATTAACTCTTTTGCTGCCAATGTGGCATCTGTGATTACCTATGCAGACAGTGTGGATCCAGATGAGACACTGAGTAACTCAGTGTCTCATCAGGATCCAAACTGTTTGTTACTGTAACTGGGTTTTTTTTATACAAAAATTAAGAAACCTAAAAAAATGAAAATTGTAGCAGACGACAAAGTTTGCAGATGACAAAATTTGGCAGCAAAAGAGTTAAGATATGTACCAATGCAATAAAGGGTTAAAGCTTATTTTTTGCAGCCTTAATTTGTTGCACTTTAATATCCAGTTGTTTTACATCTGTCATGACTTCTCCTTTGAATGTTTCTGCTATCAGAGATAAACTCTTTGCAAACCAGTTGTAAATCTTTGATAATCCGTATAAACAGTTTGGATCCAGATGAGATGGCAAGTAACTCGATATCTCTTCAGGTTCCAAACAGTTTGTCATTCTAACTGTATATTGAATAAAAACAAAAGAAAATATAACTTTGGGTATTGCAGCAGACGACAAGTTTTCACTGTGCAGGCAACTATGTAATCACTGAGTTATAAACTGCTGGAAATTAATGTACAAGTATTTGCAAACATTGTAGACCCAGATCAGAGGGTTCCTGGAGGAGCCCTCTGATCTGGGTCTGCACTGTTTTCATCAATAATACTCTAGCAATTTTAAGCATTTCTTCCTCTTTGAAAATACAGCATTCAAAGAGTTAAATTGCAGTGTTACCGCTGTTGCAAAAATTACATATCTTCATTACACGAATCCCATCAATCTTATTTAACCCTTTCCCTGCTCAGTGAGTAGTCATGTAAGAAATAATGACAACATGAATATTCATTAGCTCAATTTTTATAATGTAAACTTTTGAAAGGAAGGTCTTGCTTTGGCAAAAAATGTAGACTCAGATCTATATCATGTCAAAAGCAAACATAGCAGACCCTGATCAGATGACTCTTGTAGGTCAGGTCTGCTCTGTTTGCTAATAGAAATTGATAGATCTGTTTATGTAGTTTCTAAAATGGCTACATTGTTCCACCTTCCCTATTACATTATAACTATTTTGTCCATGAATATTCAGTAGATATTAAAATTTGGAATAAACATAGAACAGAGACCGGGTTAAGGTTCACAATGGATGGATTCATATTTGAATATTCAGCATGAAAAGTGTTTATATTGTTCACAGACTGAACTTATTTGTTTTTTAAAGGGTAAAAGTGCATAGGATTATGTGTCAACATACTGCACTGCATATCTTTATTTACATTAAACATATCATCCTGCCAGATGTGTCATGGTCACATTTGCAAACAGCTTTGATCCAGATGGAATGCCAAGTAACTCAATGTCTCATCAGGAATGAAATTATTTGTCACTCAGAGTATCACTTCCTAAATGCATTAAGGAATTGGAGGTATGAGAAAAAACAGCATATCAGAGTTTGAGCAGACAAATAATTTTGGGCAGGATAAGTTTTTGAAACTATATCACCATCAGCAGGGACATTAACCTTTTGAGCTCTGGGGGAAATGGTCCATCAATGTTTAACCTTTTCCTTCATATAAACACCTTTTCATATGTATTTGCAAACAGAGTAGACCCAGATCAGATGGCTCCTATAGGAGCCGTCTGATCAGGGTCTGCTCTGTTTGCTAATTGAATTTGATAGATTCGTTTCTGTAGTTTCTAAAACTGCTACAATGTTCCACCTTCCATATTTCATTAAAACTATTTAAGTCCATGAATATTCAGTAGGTATTGAGATTTTGAATAAATATAGAACAGGGAACGGGTTAATAAAGGTTAAGCGCTATCGAATGCACATATATCCTGTGTGAAAAGAGCACTATATAAATGTGGTATAATAATATAATAATAACAATAGAGCTAGTCCAGTCAGTATGAAAAGATATAATGTGTGAGAGGATTTGAATGACAAAAAGTGCAGACCCTGATCAGTGGATCTCTCTAGGAGCCCTCTAATCTGAGTCTACACTGTGTGTTAATGACAGCTAACTCGTTTCCCCCTTTGAAAGGATTAAAGGGCTTAAAAGAGCATGATGCATGATCAATGACAGATCTTAGTTACTGTGTGGTAATACCTTTTGTCTTTAAAGTATGTTTAACCTTTGCATACAAAGTAATCATTTGCTTAAATTCTTAACCCCTTCCCTCATATTGACACCTTTTGATGCCTCTGCAATAGTCACCTGTTGAAACCATTGTGATGAATAGAGCATTTCTATAGGAGCAAAATGCTTTATTTATCACAATGGTTTCAAACTACAAAATTCTAAAATGTTCCTTTTCTCTATTTAATGCTCCTTTTTGGTAGATTTTTTCAAAGAGGTTGGGATCTAAAAAAAAGCCTACGAGGTAATGGGTTAAAATCAAGTTACCTGCCATTTTATTTTTATCTAAACATTAATTTCCTCATTTCTCTTTTTTGCTGATTCATTCTTTTGGTTTACAATACAATATTGTGCACAATAAGTTGAAGCATGTTATATATAGACTGGTGCAAATGTATTATGTTCACCCAGAGTATTCAGACACCCAGTCTCCCTTCTAAATGAGTTTATAATTTTAGCTGAATAAGCCAATTTGGCATAATTTTGAGAACTTAACAAGTAGACTGATATAGTAGCAAATAGTGAAGACCCTGATCAAACTGCTGCTTTAGGAGAAGTTTGATCTGGGTCTGCATTATTTGCCTAAGTACCTAGAGTAATCAGTGTAGAAAATACAGTGCAGAAAAATACAGTGTAGAAAATACAGTGCAGAAAATACAGTGTAGAAAATACAGTGCAGAAAATACAGTGCAGAAAATACAGTTTCATTACATACACCTGAAATAATTGCAAAGTAAATATTCAGTCGGTCCCAATGTGAATGCAAATGCTTTTATATATAAGGTTATGGAAGAACCAAATAATTTCTTGTATATTGTGTTTGTAGAGAGAAAGAACTGCAGAAGAAAAAAAAGTGATAATGAAAAGTCTTTATAAAATTTATTGCAATGATTGACCATGTGTTAAACAACTTGTTGATCCTAATGAGATGCAGAGTTACTCATAAAGCTGGAGATTTGAGTTGTACCATGTCAGGGTCAAGGTCACAAGTCAAAATTTTATGTCCAAATGTCTGTTTGAGACTTGTGCTTGTTGACCTTTGAGGCAGGTGATCACTTAATGCTGGACAAGAGCAATGCAGGATGCTCCCAAAGTAGCTTTTCTCAAATAATGTTTTCCCTGCATTTCACAACCACCTGTCTTTTAAACCCTCTATGTTTAGTCAATAACTAGTCGCTTAACTCTTTAGTTCATAGATATCTCTTTTGTCACATTTGCAAACAGAGTAGACCCAGATCAGATGGCTCCTGTAGGATTCATCTGATCAGAGTCTGCTTTGTTTGCTTATGGAATTCAATAGATCTGATTCTACAATTTCTATCACAGCCATAGTTTCCTGTGTTCACAAACCTGACTATAAGAAATCATCTAGTTAATATTCATGATATAATCATTTCTTACATGAATATTCATGAGATAAAGGGTTAATACAGTTTTTACTGAATCTTACACAGACTGCCATCACAACATCATATAATTTTATTATTAATATTGAATGAAATTTGTTTTTCAGTGCTGTCCAGGGTGAGAGGAATTCCATCCACAAGCATCTGGTGTTCTGTCTCTTCATTGCGGAGGTTCTATTTCTCGCAGGAGTGGAGAGAACAGAAAATAAGGTAATAAACTCACCTTTTCTCCATTTCCATGATCTTCCCTTTTACAATGAATTTATGCAATGATTTACAAAATACCTTGCTAAAGACTTTGAAGATGGAAAATGAATGTACTGGTATTTTCGAACAGTGTAGACCCAGATCAGAGGGTCCTTAGGAGAGTCTGCACTTGTAGTAATTCAAAATCATCTAGCAAATTTAAGCCTTTCATACTGAATAGATTTAAGCCTTTCATACTGAATAATTTTCATGAATATTTATTTGCTGAATTTTAAAAATGGCATAATTGTACACAGGATATGTTGGTACTGGTACTGGTAGAAACTATTATGAGATCCGGATCTATTATAATTTCATAAGCAAACAGAGCAGACTCTAATCTGAAAAGGCATGAAAAAGCGTTTATATAAGGGAAACAGCTAATATTCAACATTCAAATGGTTAAGTAGGAAACAAAATCAAATTAGCCAAGGCTTAAAATAAACCTCCCTTGTAATTCACGTAAGTATTTGTACATTATTTATCATTTCAAGATAAGTTTTAAATAGCATCTATGTTGTTTTAACTTTTATCAAAAATCGTGCAGCAGGTATTGGACTACTCATACCAGTCTATTTCTTTTGCTTGAAATTGTGAAAGTGCATACTATGATTACCCTAAATATTCTCTGCCAGTTTATAAAGTAAATTTGGCATCATTTTGATAACTTTAAATTAGAATGACACAGTAGCAAATAGTGCAGACCCTGATCAAACTGCTCCTTCAGGAGCAGTTTGATCTAGGTCTTCACTATTTGCCTTAGTGGTCTGTCAGAATACTTAGGATAGTTAGAGTACTCTAAGAAATGAAACATGATTCTCTCGGTAGAAATGTTTTACAAATTAGTTATTGTTATATTCTTGTATTTTAGATTGCGTGTTCCATCATCGCTGGCTGTCTCCACTTTTTCTTCCTGGGCAGTTTCATCTGGATGTTTATCGAAGGCATACACATTCTGTTCATGCTGGTTCAGGTGTTTGACGCGGCCAAGTCTCGTATGAGATACTACTACATGTTTGGTTATGGTAGGCAGTCATTCTGTAGAGTTCATTGATATGTTTCATTTAACACATAATCTGTGGTGTGGGAGTGCCGAAACAGTGCAGTAAACCGCAGAAATGCTCTTGTGCATTAGCAATTTGAATACAGCCAATAATGAATCTTAAAGAGAATACATGGAACCAATGCATAATGTCATTTAATTGTTAGCCAATCATAGCACTGCGTCGTCTGTTCTATGTAAAAAATGGCCAAAACGCTGCCCAGCTTTACCCTGTTTCACTTTCTATGGCACTTTTTAACAGTTATGTGATAACAAGAATCTTGCATCCTGTATTTCCCCTTCATCCCTTTGAATACTGAATGGTCCATCATACATGTTTCATAGTTTAGTTCACCCAGTATGACAGGATTAGAATTATAAAATTACATCACGATTTGAATGACAAACAGTGCAGACTCTGATAGGACTCATAGGACTTGAAACCCATGGATTTAGTTTTCCAAATTTTTGCAAAGGTCAATTAAGTTATTTAAAGGGTTACCCATTTCCTTCATACAAACGCTTTTTCACATCTTTGCAAACAAAGTGGACCCAGATCTGACGGCTCCTATAGGAGCCATCTGATCAGTGTCTGCTATTGTTTGATTTTGACATGATATAGATCTGATTTCTACAGCTTTTGTAAAAGCAAACAATTCTATTGAATATCTTACACTATAGACATCCAGCTAATAAATATTCATGATGTCATTAATTCTTACATGAGTGTTGAACATTCAAAGGGTTAAGTATCTATAGACTATTACTTTTTTAAACAACTTAGGGATTTATCCTTTTTGATTTTTTAAAATTGTCTACAGTGATTTCTCATTAATCACGGGCCTGGCCTGTCTTACAAAAGATCATATGACTGAAATTAG
The DNA here is from genome assembly GCA_963576725.1 of Azorinus chamasolen. Taxonomy (NCBI): domain Eukaryota; kingdom Metazoa; phylum Mollusca; class Bivalvia; order Cardiida; family Solecurtidae; genus Azorinus; species Azorinus chamasolen. Next base: position 46,655,297 of record OY755243.1, on the reverse strand, counting down.
TTGGGATTGTTGTATGTTAAAACTTTCGATAATTTCTGTCATAAGAAGCATAAATATTTGCACGCTAGAATGAGTGATACTTTTGTTTGTGGGAGGTAACTATTTGTTGTCATAAATAAATAGTTGCACAATCTATTGTAAGATACTCATTTCTATGCCTTTGCAAACAGAATAGAGCCAGATCAAATGGGCTCCTATAGGAGCCGTCTGATCAGGGTCTGCTCTGTTTGCTTATGAATTAATATGATCGTGATGTTGTGATTCTGTAGTTTCTGCTTTGGCAAATATTTCATGTGTTAATATACATTGTATGCCATATTAAAAATTAAAATTGATGATGTCATTATTTCTTATATAAATATTCATGGAGTAAAGCATTAACTGGGAATAGATTTTAAAATTAACATCTGCATATATGGAATGATTCTATCTGTAGTTTTTATTGAAGAACTTTCCAAGTCAATGTAACTATCACCTGCATGTACAAATGTATTGTATTCAAAGAGTTTTCATTTCATTATATTTTTTTCCTTTTCAGGCTGTCCATTAATAGCTGTTGCTATATCAGCTCTTGTATATTATGAAGGCTATGGAACAGACAAATAGTAAGTGAAGTTCTATATCAAAGCTTCAGTATACCTATATACTGATTGTTCTTCAGCCTATTTACATATTGCAAATTTTACAATTATCTCCCCTGACATATTTTACCAGCATCAGAACTAATGTCTGTGAGAAGTTGGGTACATGGAAAACATAAAGAAAGAAGTAATCAATATGAAGAGACTATTTTTCAAACATGTTATGGTGGCCAAGATTAAAATAGATATTCATACTGAAACATATTTACTGGATCTGTACATGTTTCCTTTGTATGTATGATTGTGTTTGAAAGTTGTATCTAATAGATGTATTCTTGATATTCACATCATTTCTTTTCAGATGAGTGCCATGGTTATAAAACAGCTTAGTTTGAATTTAAGATCATTCTCAATTATCTGATTGATCAAATTCTGAGCAAGCTCAAAATCTGACCAATCAGATGCTTGAAAATGAACTTAGTGGAACGTTTTATAACCTCAGGAGCATATTATACATGTATATATAAAAAATTATATATGTACAATGATTCTCTGTTTTCCTTCAGCTGCTGGCTCACTACAGACAGATGGTTTATCTGGAGTTTTGCTGGACCTGTTGCAGTAATTCTTCTTGTAAGTTTCTAACTTCAGTGAATTAACCTTTTGAACAGCTGGGCTGGCCTATCAGTGTGAACTATAAATCAGTTCAGTATGAAAGACTTACCATAACCCTTTACTCCATGAATATTTATGAAAGAAAGCAAATAGAGTAAATGGAGTCGTCTGATCAGGGTCTACTCTGTTTGCAAAGGCATGTAATATTTATGGAGTAAAGCGTTTAATTTGCTAGTGGATTTTTAATGACAATCAGTGCAGAACTTGATTAGAGAGGTCCTCTAGGAAGACATTGTAGATCCAGATCAAAGAACTCCTAGAGGATTCATATTATCAGGGTCTGCACTGCTTGTCCTTCAAAATCCTCTTTCAATTTATGCCCTTGATACTGAATGAACTTTATCATTAAACAGTGATGGACCATTGGGCGTTCAAAGGATTAATTAGTCCTTAGTTGTTAGGAGAGTATAATTTTTTTATGTCTGGATTCACTGAGAGTTACACTTACTATGCCCCCAGATGGGGAAGATTGGTATATTGTTTTGCCCATGTTTATTGGTCCATTGGTAGAGCAAATGGTTTCTGGTCAATAACTACAGAACCTTTAGTCCAAGACTCTGAAACTTGATAGAGAGGCAGATGATCCTATTGTTTTGAGGCAGAGTTGATCAAAGGTCAAGGTAACTCTGACCTTGAACAGTAATATCATTTTCATTCAATAACAGAGGAATACAAAGGCATTATGCTCTTCAAAAGTAGTACTGTGCAGATGACTAGCAGATGGTCACAATTTATGTTGAGATAATTGGGGTCTCAGGTCAAGGTCACAATGATCATTGTATACAAAATGGTTTCTGATTGATAAGTAGAGAATGGTCCTCAAGTTGTTTTTAGCTAGAATCTTCATAATTGGTATGAAGCGCATATTCAATGGTAGGAGGTTGGTAATAATGAGTGGATGCGCAATATAGATTTGGGATCAATTAGTGAAAGGTCAAGGTAAAACTTCTATATAGAAGGTCAAATTTCTAAAAATTTAATCTTGGCCATAATTTTTAACCCTTTCCCTCATGTAAACGTGTTTTCACACATTTGCAAACAGAGTAGACCCAGATCAGATGACTCCTAGAGGAGCCGTCTGCTCAGGGTCTGCTCTGTTTGCTAATAGAATTTGATAGATCTGTTTCTGTACTCTCTAAAAATGTCTACAATGTTCCACCTTTCATATTTCTTTATAACTCCATGTTAATGAATATTCAGTAGGTATTGGAATTTGGCCTAAATACAGAACAGGGAAAGGGAAAATCAATGTCACACTTCATGGTCAAAAGTCATAATTATAGACTGACTGCCATGTTACAAACATTTCTTGTTACAGCTGTATGATAATTTTTACAGGTAAACCTTATGATCCTGATATATGCAATGTCTGCAGTGTGCAAACATTCAGAGTATGTCTTCACCAAAGGAAAGGGCAGCAACTTTAAGTGAGTAATGCATTCCACAATTATAATATCATTAGTATCATCATCATCTTATGATAAAGTCAGTGTCCAATAAATTCCATTTTAACCCTTTCCCTCATGAATATTAATATAAAAATGATAACATCATAAATATTTGCTACCTGAATTTTTATGATGCTGGATACACAATGTTTTTGCCATGGCAGAAACTGTAGAATCAGATCTATATTATTCCGTATTCAAACAGAGCAGACACTTAACAGATGGCTTCTATAAAAGCCTTCTGATCTGGGACTACTCAGTTTGCAAGGGGCCAAAAGGGGTGTATGAGGTAAAGGGTTTACAAAATATATCAGATTTAAAAGTTTGGCTAAATAGCTTTGGAAAAAATTATGGGTTAGGGTAAATCTTATAAGTAACTTATCCATGCTTTAAGAAACATCATGTAAAAAATATCACTGTTTGAATACATGTAGTTAAATGCTGATGTTTTATAATTGCATCATGAGCAAGGGACTTTTTACCATGGCAAAAACTGTAGGAATAAATCTATTTAATATAAGCAAAAAGAGCAGACCCTGATTAGACGGCTCCTACATGAGTCATCTGAAATGGGTCTACTTTGTTTGCAAAGGTGTAAAAAGGTGTACATGTATTTATGGAGTAAAGGGTTATACTGGCTAAATAATCTGTTACAGTAAAGTCTCGCTAATGCAACCACTTAATGAATCAACATGGGTGTCTTTATAAGCAGGTGGTTGCTTAATGCAGGACAAAAGTAATGCAGAAAGCTCCTCTAGGAGCTTTCTGCATTACTTTTGTCCTGCATTAAGCTACCACCTGCAACTGGCATGCAGAATTATACCTCTTTTAGGTGGTCGCATTAGCGGGATTTTACTGTATTTAGGCTTGTTTTAATCTTTGGACCTTTGTACAAAATATGTTTGGTAGACAATGTGATTAAATCTATCTATTTCAGTTTTGACATTACAATTATTTTGGATTTCTAATTAAACCCATGATGAGAATGTCAACAGTTTAGTTCTGGATGAGATGCCAAGTATCTTATTTGGATCCAAACTCTTTGTAAAGGTTGCCATAGAGTCACCTATAGGGTAACCATTTTAATGCTGAATCTACAAATGGACTATTCCAAAATTCAAACAGGTCAAGCTTACAGTGAATATTCCGAAATATTTTTAAAGAAAAGTGTAACATGATAAACAGTGCAGCCCCTGATGAGGGGGCTCTCATATTGGTCTACACTGTTTGCAAGGACATTAGTGATTTGAAATGGTTAAGCAGCATCAGGGTCCATGCTTATAAAGCTTTTAGTTGAGTCTGAGTTTCGTTCTCAGGCTTTTGATTGGTCAGATTTGAGTTCTCAAGCTTTTGATTGGTCAGATTTGAGCCAAAGGCTCAAATCTGACCAATCAAAAGCTTGAGAACGATCTCAGACTCAACTAAAAGCTTTATAAGCATGGACCCTGGTTTAAAAGGAGGTATTTTTTTACAATAGTAGTAATGATTGTTGTTTTTGACTTTTGACCAGAGCAACAGATAAAGGTGCATATTCCAAAACTAAAGTCGTCATTTCTCCACCAAACCCTATGTTGTGACCACACTTTAGAATTGTCTCAAAATAGGGTTTGGTGGAGAAATAAAGGAGTTATTCTTGATATTGTTTTAATTTACTCATCTTATCTGGACCTCTGCTTTTTACACAAACAGGGGTATACTTGTTTCACCTCTTGCTGAGCAAATGAAGGCTCGAATGAGGAAGCACAAGTTTGTATATTATTTTATAACCCCTTTGACAAACAGACCTTCTACATCCCATACCATGCATACATAGACAGAGACCACCTCACTCCCATACCATGCATACATAGACAGAGACCACCTCCATCCCATACCATGCATATATATATAGAGAGCATGAACTGACAACTAGCAGTATGCAAAACATCCAGCTCTACTGTAGAAATATTGAAACACTTTCAACCCTTTGAATGCTGAATTTTCATTTGTTTAATGATAGAGTCCATTCAGTATGAAAGGGTATGATTTGTGAGAGGATTTTCAAGGGCATATGGTGCAGACCCTGATCATATTGCTCCTTCGGGAGTTTTATGATTCTGGTTCTACATAATGTTTGCAAATGCCAGTACATTTGTTTCCTGTATTCAAGGGTTACTAAATAATAACCTGCCCAAAATCCTCATAGTATATGCCTGGACAAGGCTTGTGATTTGTTTCCAAGCTGTGTAATGAAATAAACAGTTTACAGATTAAAGATATTGCAGAAATCTGTTGCATGTAATTAATTAATCCTTCTTGGCTTCTTTTTGTAACATGAAAATATTATTTCTACATGTATTCCCAAAATTTGAAGGCATGCACACTGGTATTGATAGTAAAATATGATAGTTGTTAACTTCAATGAATATTTTGATTATGAAATAGGATGGTGATAATATACAGTCAGACTGAGTCAGCTCTTGATACAATGGCTATGTTTATTACTTGGAAAATATCAATGTGTTGAATATGGACAGGTGTTTTTAAATTTTTATCATGTTCATCAGTGGTATTGTATATATTTATTGTTTCATATACCGGAAAATAATAACAAAATAAATAATAACAAGGAGAGAAAGAGCTGGAAATGAGTTTCAGTCAACCAAACACTCATGGGAAATTCATTTATAATGACTATCGTTATATTGACAGTATAATGGTGGTACAGTAGTAATCAGTGTGGCCCCGAGAATGAGAAATAAGTTTTAATAAGACTTAATTGCACAGACTTTATAAAGCTAATTCAATTTTGTGAGTATCTATACATAAAGCAATAAAATAAACACACATTAATGCGGAGAGAAAACAGCTTGGATATTTATGAGACACATAATAACTTGATGTCCTATCAGCACCCAACCTGTTTGACACTTGGTTAATAGGTTCCCTGTTCTTTATTTAGTCAAATTTTCTGTACCTACTGAATATTTATGGTCAAAATAGTTATAATGGAATATGGAAGGTGTAATTTTGTAGCCATTTAAGAAACTAAAGAAACTGGGCCTATAGGAGCAAATGCTCTATTTATCACAATGGTTTCAAACTACAAAATTCTAAATTTTTCCTTTTCTCTAGTTAATGCTCCTTTTTGGTAGGTTTATTCAAAGAGGTTGTGTCTAAAAATAGCCTATAAGGTAATGGGTTATAGAATAAAATGGATCTTGTTCTACAAGTTCTGCCTTGAGCAAAATTGCTTTGTTCATACACCATTATAAAAATCATCTACATGTATGTAATATTCATGATGTCCTAATTTCTTACCTGAGCACTTTTCAGGTAAGAATTAACCCAGTCCTCCATAAATTCGCCTTTCTACGCCTTTATAAAAGTCACTTCTTGAAACCATTGTGATAAATAGAGCATTTGCTCCATATATTTATCACAATAGTTTCGAAACTGAACAATTCCAACATTATCCTTTTCTCTAGTGAATGCTCCTTTTCAGTAGATTTATTCAAAGAGGTTGCATGGGTCTAAAAATAGCCTATGGGGGAATGGGTTAATCAAAATACGTTTTCGCTTTATTTGCAAACAGAGTAGATCCAGATCAGTCTGCTCTGTTAAAAAAAACCTAATAAATATTCATGATGTCAATATTTCTTAAATAAATATTCAACAGGGAAAACATTAATGTATTTGTGGCATAAACTCCATCTCAGTTATTTGCAATTATTTTATGTGGTTTTGTCTCCTCTTATAAAATTTCATGAATAGATCTTCCACAACTCAAGTCGATCTTACACTATTCAGATCTGTGAGTTTTTATCCCTTTGAATGTGGGAAATGGGTCTACTCTGTTTTCAAAAGTTCGAAGTGGAATAATTGTTGATCATCGTTTATAGGTAGTGTCTATTCAGTGAAAATGGATTAAATTTACTTAATGATTTAGAATTACAAAATTGCAGACCCTAATCTAGGGACTCCTCTAGGATCCCTCTAATCTGGGCCTTCACTGTTTGCAAAGGTTAGTACACTCGTTCCCTGCGTTCAAAGTGTTTAAGTGTTCACATGTCGTCTTTCCATTTTCCTGATCAAATAAATGACACAGTTTTATAGTAAGTTTTGATAGGAAGCAGGACATGACATCCGACTCTATCAGTCCAATATAGTAGATTTACATTTGAAATATCCATATTCTTCAAGGGGCTGGATTCAGGGTGCCTTGGCATTGGAGGTGTTACTGGGACTGACGTGGGTCTTTGGCTACTTCTACCTGGATGAGCAAGTCATTATCATGGCCTACCTCTTCACAATCTTCAACAGTCTCCAGGGAGTCTTCATCTTCGTATTTCACTGTTTACTCAATAAAAAGGTATGCCTTTATATATACATGTACACTTTGTTCAAATGCAGTAATATAGTAAAACCCCGCTAATGCGACCACCTAAAAGAGGTATAATTCTGGGTGCTATATGCAGGTGGTAGCTTAATGCAGAACAAAAGAAATGCAGGAAGCTCACAGAGGAGCTTTCTGTATTACTTTTGCCCTGCATTAAGCAACCACCTGCTTATAAAGACACCCATGTTGATTCATTAAGTTGTCACATTAGAGGGGTTCTACTGTATTCTGAATAAAAGATTTTCTAAAATATTTTTTATCTTGATAATGCTGAGTGATGTTTGTGTAAACATCTTGGCTTCATGGCCCAGTGTAAATTTTCTCTTTCATCCTTTTAATTTTTAGCTCACCAGAGCACAAAGTGCTCAGGGTGAGCTTTTGTGATCGCCTGATGTCCGTCGTCCGTCGTCGTGCGTCGTGCGTCGTCCGTCGTCCCGCGTCAACAATTTGAACCTTTAAAAATCTTCTCCTCTGAATCTACAGGGTTCTCAGCTTTCATCTTTGGTACATAGCATCACCTATAGGTCCTCTACAAAAGTTATATAAATAATGCCCCTGGGGTCAAAATTGGCCCCGCCCCAGGGGTTGAAAGTTTTCAATAGAAACATATAGTAAACCTTTGAAAATCTTCTCCTCTGAAACCAGAAGGTTCTCAGCTTTCATATTTGGCACATAGCATCATGTTCAGGTCCTCTACAAAAGTTATATAAATTATGACCCTGGGGTCAAAATTGGCCCCGCCCCAGGGGTGGGAAGTTTTCAATAGAAACAAATAGTGAAATCTTTGAAAATCTTCTCCTCTGAAACTGGAAGGCTCTCATCTTTCATATTTGGCACAGAGCATCATGTTCAGGTCCTCTACAAAAGTTATATAAATTATGGCCCTGGGGTCAAAATTGGCCCCGCCCCAGGGGTGGGCAGTTTTCAATGGAAACAAATACTGAAATCTTTGAAAATCTTCTCCTCTGAAACTGGAAGGCTCTCAGCTTGCATATTTGGCACTGATCATCATGTTCAGGTCCTGTACAAAAGTTATATAAATTATGGCCCTGGGGTCAAAATTGGCCACGCCCCAGGGTTGGGCAGTTTTCAATGGAAACAAATAGTGAAATCTTTGAAAATCTTCTCCTCTGAAACTGGAAGGCTCTCAGCTTGCATATTTGGCACAGATCATCATGTTCAGGTCCTCTACAAAAGTTATATAAATTATGGCGCTGGGGTCAAAATTGGCCCCGCCCCAGGGGTGGGCATTTTTCAATAGAAATATATAGTGAAATCTTTGAAAATCTTCTCCTCTGAAACAAGAAGGCGCTCAGCTTTCATATTTGGCACATAGCATCATGATCAGGTCCTCTACAAAAGTTATATTAATTTTGACCCTGGGGTCAAAATTGGCCCCGCCCCAGGGGTGGGTAGTTTTCGGAATAGAAACAAATAGTGAAATCTTTAAAATCTTCTCCTCTGAAACTGATAGGCTCTCATCTTTCATATTTGGCACAGAGCATCATGTTCAGGTCCTCTACAAGAGTTATATAAATTATAGCCCTGGGGTCAAAATTGGCCCCGCCCCAGGGGTGGGCTGTTTTCAATGGAAACAAATAGTGAAATCTTTGAAAATCTTCTCCTCTGAAACTGGAAGGCTCTCAGCTTGCATATTTGGCACATAGCATCATGTTTAGGTCCTCTACAAAAGTTATATAAATTATGGCCCTGGGGTCAAAATTGGCCCCGCCCCAGGGGTGGAAGTTTTCAATAGAAACAGATAGTGAAATCTTTGAAAATCTTCTCCTCTGAAACTGGAAGGCGCTCAGCTTTCATATTTGGCACAGAGCATCATGTTCAGGTCCTCTACAAAAGTTATATAAATTATGGCCCTGGGGTTAAAATTGGCCCCGCCCCAGGGGTGGGTAGTTTTCAGTAGAAACATATAGAGAAAACTTTGAAAATCTTCTCCTCTGAAACTGAAAGGTTCTCAGATATCATATTTGGCTCATAGCATCATGTTCAAGTCCTCTACAAAAGTTATATAAATTATGGCCCTGGGGTCAAAATTGGCCCGCCCCAGGGCCGGCTAGTTTTCTATAAAAGCATATAGTGAAAACTTTGAAAATCTTCTCCTCTGATTGTCTGGTGAGCGCTTCAGGGCCATTCTGGCCCTCTTGTTAACTTATGTTAGTAATGTACATGTATATTTCTGCAACAATGGTGTTATCTGCTTCAGTTTCAAATAATAGCTTTCTTTGATTTCTTTATAAAAACAACATTGTGGTGGTCTCAATCAATTTGGATCCTGAAGAAATGTTGAGTTACCATGCTTTTATCTGTCACCAAACTATATGCAAAGGTTATTTATCCATAGTGTGGAAAAAGATAGGGAATTTTATGTGTTTATTTAACCCTTTACTCCACAAATACACCTTGTAATGCCTTTACAAACAGAGTATACCCAGTTCATTGATCAGGGTCTGTTCTGTTTGCATAATATGGATTAATATAGATCTTATTCTACAGTTTCTGCTTTTACCAAATATTTCATTATAAAAAATATTGAACAGAATGGTCATGAGTCTCTATCCACTGTCATCATAAGGAAAGATAAAAATTGTGAAGTTAATATTCATAATATCATTATTTCTTGCATGAATATTCATGGAGTTTAGGGTTAAAACATTGTACCATTACTTTCTAAATTTGCATTATAGTAGAGTTTCTGTTAATCCTATTTGGGTTGCTCTGATATGGATTTAATTACAATACTTTGATTAGTCTCCTGAAAAGTAAGTCCTAATCTTGATCCTATTTCATAGATACACCTTTTTACACCTGAGCAAACAGTGTAGATCCTGATCAGATGGCTCCTGGAGGAGCCATCCGATCAGGGTCTACTCAGTTTAATTATTAACTACATGTATTTGGGATATGATTCTACAGCTTTTGCCATGGTAAAATATTCTGGTGTTCATAATTCCATTATATCACTTCAACTTATGAATATTCATAGTCAGTCTTTCTTACTACATAGTCATCATGTAAAGTATTAACCCTTTCCCTGTTCTATGTTTATTCTAAATTAAGATACCTTCTGAGTATTCATGGACAAAATAGTTATAATGAAATATGGAAGGTGAAACATTGTAGCCTTTTTAAAAACTAAAGAAACACATCTATCGAATTCTATTAGCAAACAGAGCAGACCCTGATCAGACGGCTCCTATAGGAGCTGTCTGATATGGGTCTACTCTGTTTGCAAATGCATGAAAACACGTTTATATGAGGGAAAGGGTTAAGTCTCTCTTATGTTCAACTGTTATCCATAACGAAATCTGTGTTCTTTTTATCATGACAGGTTCGCAAAGAGTATGAGCGGTTCATTGACTATAAGCCTAAAACTGGCACGAACACGACTTCAAAATATGCCAATGGTTCTGCAGGCTCAGGAGGTTACTCTGGAAATGTCAGCCGGAAACAGTCAGGATTCTTGGATCTCAGTAGAAAAAGTCGCAGTGGCTCCACTACGTCAGTGTAGGAGAGATAACTTGTCATACTTGCTGATGAGCACAGGGATATGACAGACTAGTCTTCTGGGAGAGGGTGTTATGAAATCCTCATCTTTGTGCAATACTGTGTGGTTTACTTTATGAGAAAAATATAGCAAACTTCGGCTGGAATTTATCAACAAATTCTCAGTCTTTTACATGTAATTCAATATTCTCTAATAGGCTTGTTTGCTTCCCAGTTTCTTTCATCCTGAAAGAAGTTGTGAACCAAACAAACATATGTAATACTATTTGTAAAACTTCCTTAGACTATGTTGCTGAATTCAAGCTGAGGGGAATAAGCTTACAGTATCTTGAAGTGTGATAATTCAAGATAAGCGAAAACAGGGTTATATATGAACTCGTAATTGAACTGGTGTGACACATACATTGCTATGACATATTTCTTAAGGATGTAAGTATACAAGTCACCTAAAGTTCAATCATTTTGATATAAATATGAAATATAATTATATCCTTCATGTATTGCCTAACAAACAGGGCCTTTTATCATGTATTTAACCCTTTACCTGAGAGAGACACCTTTTCACAACTTTGAAAACAGAGTAGACCCAGATCAGATGGCTCTTGTAGGGGTCATCTGATCAGAGTCTGCTCTGTTTGCTAGCAGAATGATAAAGATCTAATCCCAGTTTCTGAAATGGCCAAAAATGTTCCTGGTTACCTGGCCATTAACCCTTTCCCTCATAGACTATTTTTAGACCCAACCTCTTTTAACAAATCTACCGAAAAGGAGCATTTACTAGAGAAATGGAAAATGTTAGAATTGTTAGTATTGAAACCATTGTGATAAATAGAGCATTTGCTCCCATAGGAGCAAATACTCTATTTATCACAATGGTTTCAAGAAGTGACTATTACAGAGGTGTAGAAAGGTGTAATGATGGAGGAAAGGGTTAAAAAACCAGGTGATGGATATTCATGAAGTCTTGTATAAATATGCATGAGGTAGAAAATTAATAGTTCTGAAAGTTTAATTATACAGGCCCTCAGATGTAATGGTTTACCTTGTCCCACATCTTGCCACTTATGTAAGTATCCCTTTACTCCATGAATATTTATGCAAGAAATACTATATATCATGTGAATAGGAATAAGCTTTATAAGTTTTAAAATTGCATATGAACGAGAAACTGTTTGAATAAGATCTATGTAATTCCATAAGCAAACAGAGCAGACCCTGATCAGATATGCTCCTACTGGAGCCATGTGATCTGGCTCTTCTCTGTTTGCAAAGGCATTAAAAGGTGCATATATGTATATGGAGAAAAGGGTTAATGTATACCTTTGAAAAATTGTATTAAACTATTCACGATCAGGAACCAGCAACCAGAACAACAATTCTATCTTAGCTAATCGTCTTGATTTTCTTGATGTTAAGTCATTGCTTGCATACAGTAAAATGTATCTGCAATTGTCTTATTGTTTTTGACCAGATTTTTCTTCTCGTTTGTTTTCTAAACATTTTAAATATTTTGAGTGTAAAACAGATGAGATCTTGAGGAGACGATGAGTTGCTCGATGTCTCATCTGAATCAAACCTGTTTGCACATGTTATCACAGATTTTCACATCGCATAAGGCAACAGTTACCTAATGGCTGCAGGACAGCTATCATAAACAACCAGCTTTATCAGTAAGCGGACCAAAAAGAATATGGATCACGAAATATTACTGTTCTCTGGGCATTAACCTTTGCATTTAATAGCTTGAATGCTGAATTTTCAAAATTGAATGATAAATCATTTTTAGCTCGTCTGTTTCGAAGAAAAATCGAGCTATTGTGATCACGGTTGTAGGCATTGTTGTTGCTGTTGGCATGCAAAAACTTTAATGTAGCTCATTACTCGAACAGTATAAGAGGTATCAACATGAAACTTCATAGGGTAGTAGATTTCATTGAAGGGAAGGCCCCTACATAAGAACCATAACTCTTGATTTCAAAATTTTGGAGTTACGTCCCTTTTTTTTTTTTTAATTTAGCTGGACATCCATCAAATTAGACGAGCGTTGGCGCCACACATGGCTCTTGTTTAGTCTATTCAGTATGAAAGGGTACAATGTGTAAGAGGATATTGAATGAAAAATAGTGCAGACCCTGAGCAGAGTTCTCTTCTAGGACTGGAAGCCTTCAGGAGCCATTAGATCAGGGTCTACATTGTTTGTTACTATGTCATTATATTCCCACAAACAAAGTTTGGGGGATATATAGGAGTCAGCTTGGCGGTTGGTCTATTGACTTTTTTTTCAAGCGGTTTCTCAGTAACCGCTGACTAGATTTCAATGAAAGAGGACATGTGCATCCAATTATAATTTTCCAGCTGATTCATTTCCTTACAGAGTTATGCCCCTTTGTTTAACTCTTACAGTGCGGGACACGAGTCACTAATGTCCTTTGCAAACAGTGTAGACCCAGATGAGAGGGCTCCTAGAGCAGCCCTCTCATCAGGGTATGCACTGTTTGTCATGTTACACTTTTCTTTAGAAATATCCCTAAACATTCACCATAAGCTTGACCAGTTTGAATTTTGGAATGGTGCATTTGAAAAGTCAGCGTTATAAGGTTTAAAGGTTTTGTGTTGGTCTTTCTGTTGACTGTTCCGTACAGTTTCTCAGCTACTGCTAACTGGAATCGTAGAAAACTTGACATGATATTTTATCATGAAGGGAAGATGCGCATCCAATAATAGTTTTACAGTTTATCTATTTCCTTACAGAGTTATGCCCCTTTGAAATTTGGTCTGTCTGTTGGTCTGTTGACTTCTTTTTGGCACTGTTTCTCAGCAACTGCTCCCTGGAATCCAGTACAACTTGACATGATGCTTTGTAATAAAGAGGACATGCACATCCAATTATAGTTTGCCAGCTGATTGATTTTCTTACAAAGTTATGCCCCTTTGTTTAAAAGTTTTGTGTTGGTCCGTCTGTTAATTTTTATTCCACGCCGTTTCTAAGTAACCGCTGAATGGAATCCAATAAAACTTGACATGATGCTTTATCATAAAGAGGACATGCACATCCAATTATAGTTTTCCAGTTTATCTACTTCCTTACAGAGGTATGCCCCTTCGAATTGTACAAAGCGTTTTCATGTGACAGTCACGTTTGTGGGGGTATTAATCACCTTCAGTGATAGTTCTAGTTTTACTTAAAGTTGAAAAAAGGTACCTTATTTACTTATTCAGCTTTACAAACAACTACAGAGGAGAGATTGGGGGTTTGAATTTGTGTACTTGTATCTGTTCATTTTTGTTAAGTGCCAAATGACTGTTATATATTATTGTTTTATTCATAGTATTATATAACATTTACATTCTGTGAATGTGTTTTGAGTTTGTGGCAAGACATGTACATGCATATAGCACTGCAGTACAGCAATATAATTATGTCAAGTGGATTTCGCTGACATTAAATTGTCTGTTTTTTAAACAAATGGCTAGTCACAAAATCTCATCTGCTTTTTTGTAGAACAAAGGTCAAGTTAATGAAATGTTTTAGGAATTTTGTAAAAACATTATCTTGGTGCAGTATGCATATGAAGTTATTTCACTTTAGTTCTGTAGTGTTTTTTTCTCTCTAAGCAGTGTCTGTATGTGGTTTGCTCTTTACAAAGTTATGCATATGCATATACGCCATATAGTGTGTTGTAAATAAAATGGTCATTTGTATTTTGACTTGAAACCCACTGTATTTAACCCTTCACTCCATAGATACATCTTTTGACACATTTGCAAGCAGAGCAGATCCAGTTCAGATGCTTCTGTAGGACTTATCTGGGTCTTCTCTGTTTGCAAATGCGTGAAAAATCGTTTATATGAGGGAAATGGTTACTTAGATTAATTTTTAAAATGGCATATGAACACAGGAATGTTTGGCCATGGCGGAAACTGTAGATCTCGAGTCATATCTATAACATTTCATAAGCAAACACTGCAGATCCTGATCAGATGGCTCCTACAGAAGTTGTCTGATTTGGGTCTACTCTGTTTGCAAATGTGTAGAAAAGCATATTTATGGATTAAAGGGATATATACATTTCATACAATAAACAATATACAGTGATATTTATGTACAGCAATATAGATGTGTGTCATAGATACATGTGTGATAGTTTGTACTTGCAAGTGGTTCTTCATTATAAATTGTGTTCCCTCATTTGACCCAGTGCATGAGAAGAGGTACATTATGGACTCTTGCATTTTACAGCATAGATCCAGATTGGTCACCACATCTGATTAGGGTCTACATCTGTTAATTTGAAAACTAACTGTGCAAATGTCTGAGTGTCAGACAAGATTAAATATCATGGTCATAGTGACAGGTCTTGGTCTATACTCTTTGCAAAGCCTTACTGTATAATTTCTCATGGAGTGGCATATTTTCTCTTGGTGCTTTTATATACCCACATGTCCCCCAGTCATTGTGACCCACCATTTACAGTAAACCCACTCTAAACTTGACAAGTTTAGTACAGATATCAGTCTTGGAGACAGGTGGCAGCTTAATGCAGGTTGAAAGTCATGCAGAAAGCTCACCTGCCTAAAAATATCTAAATTCTTCTCTACTAGAATTGCAGTTTAGAGGGGTTTTACTGTTTATAAACTTTAGTGATGTTTCATGCATGAAATCCCACCTTGCCTTTTGTACTGAAATTTGATATTTTACATATGATAACAGGCATAATTGTCTTCTCGTTTAATGGTTGATGGTTCAGTCTACTAAATTGGTACTGAAAACTTGCTTTAACCCATTCCTCCATAGTCTATTTTTAGATCCGTCCACTTTGAATGAATATACCCAAAAGGAGCATTTATTAGAGAAAAGTGAAATTTTAGAATTTTGTAGTTTGAAACCATTGTAATAAACAGAGCATTTGCTCCTATAGGAGCAAATGCTCTATTTATCACAATGGTTTCAAGAAGTGTTTATTACAGAGGCGTACAAAGGCATATTTATGGAGGAAAGGGTTAAATCACAGAGTGCTGAATATTCAATTTGAAATGGTCATTATAGTGTTTAATGTCCATTCCAGTCCATTCAGTATGAAAAGCTTAATTTTGTTAGATGATTTTGAATGAAGAACCGTGCAGATCCTGATCAGTGGGTTCCTGTAGGAGTCTTCTGATCTGGGTCTTCATTGTTTGTATATGATAATACGCTTGTTTCCAGCATTCAAATGCAATTCAAAATTTGACCAGAATATTTACTTTAATTGCACAGCCTGTGACGGACTATATTTTCAGGGTTTTGTTTGTTTCCTGCTTCATATACATGTGTATATCTGTGTAGGAAAGTAATTTACTTTAGTAGGAACATTTAACTCTTTGCATGCTAGCTAGCTGCAGTCTGTCTTGCAATATATGTTCTATGCAAACAATTTTTATCCAGATCAGACCCAACAAAACGTGGGACCTGATCTGATATTCAAATTGATTGTCTGACTTAGGCTCAACTGCTGCAAACAAAAAATCAGAAAGAAAATGAATAGTTTTAAAAATGTTGCAGATGACAATTTAGGAGCTTACGACAATTAAGCAGCAAACGACAATTGAGCAGACGACAAAATTACTTAGCATGGGAAGAGTTTAACTTGCAGCTCTTGAAAAAAGATCAGAAACATATTTAACCCTTAACATACCGTGAAAAATTCCATTAGTACGACATGCTGGGAACTTGTCTTCACACTAAAATTTGAATATTCTTGCACATGTTTCAAAATACAACATGAGTGTCAAACTATGTAGATCCTGATGAAACAGATACACAGCGTCTTTATCATGATCCATACTATTTGCATTCTGACATAATGTACTAATGTTGAAATATCTAGTACTAAGCATCAACTGGATTAAGTAATGACTAAATCAGCTCCATCAGATATAAAGTGTCAATAAATATTTGAAAACCTTGCCTAATATAGTTTGTGTTATGTATCCAACTCCTCTCAAGATAAATATCACACATACAAGACTAACATAGTAGAATGTTCCAAAGTGGTAGCTTATCTAGTTGTACAGTTTCAAAATTTAATCTGATCTGCGATCTGATAGGCAGTGACAAATACAATCTATCCAAATATGATGCTGATAACTCAGGGTCGGATAAGGATCCAAAGTTTTTTGATACTTGTTCAGTAAATTCTTAACCCTTTCCTCCGTAGGCTATTTTTAGACCCCACCTCTTTGAATGAATCTACCCAAAAGGAACATTTACTAGAGAAAAATAAAATTTTAGAATTTTGTAGCTTGAAACCATTGTGATAAATAGAGCATTTGCTCCTATAAAAGCAAATGTTCCATAATGGTTTCAAGAAGTGGTTATTACAGGCGAAGAAAGGCGTATTTATGGAGGAAAGGATTAACTCTTTCCTTCATATAAACCTTTTCAAACAGAGTATACCCAGATCAGATGGCTCCTGTAAGAGCCATCTGATCAGGATCTGCTGTTTGCTTATGGAATTATATAGATATGATTCTACAGTTGCTACTGATACCAAAATATTGTATATATGCCATTAATATATATTCATGATGTCATTGCTTCTTATATGAATATTCAACAGGTAAAGGGTTAAAAGCTTGAAAGAACTGGACGTAAGTAATTCTTGCTTCTGATCAGTTTGAGCAGACATTCGTTTTTATCGGTATCCCGATCCCTCAAATCCCTCACAATGATTTAAAAACTGGACAATTCTAAAAGCTTCCTTTTGTCTAGTAAATGCTCCTTTTCAATACATGTAGATTTTGTCAAAGAGGTTGGGACTAAAGATAGCCTATGAGGGAATAAGTTAGTGTGGCTGCCAGTTTCCTTACATTTGATACTGCATTAGTATATTAGCAAAATTAATTTTCCTACCAATCCCATAATATCATTGGCATTTATTTGGTGTAATTTAACCCATGGATGCTGATTTTCCAAGTGGAATGGTCCATCATTGTTTTATAGTAGAGTCCATTCAGTATGAAAGGGCTAAAATTGCCGGAGTTTGGATGACAAACAGTCAGTGCATGGTCAGATGACACCATGGTCCCTCTGGTCTGTGGCTACACTGTTTGCAGATACAAATGTATCAGTACACTCATTTCCAGCATTCAAAAGGTTAATGTTATCGTCAGCCAGTAAGAGGTCTGTGATCTATGGTATGTTACATTATAACATTTTCTGGTAAAAAGAACCCTCCTGTCAGTTCAACATACATGTGTTATTATAATGTCAAATGGATTACAATTGCATTTGATAATGCATGGACAGTACACTGTGTTACTCTTGTACCACTGAAAAATGATTTTCTCTCAATATCTAACCTTTTACTGCATAAATATGCCTTTCTACACCTTTGCAAACAGAGTAAATCCAGATCAGACAGCTCCAAGGACCTGCTCTGTTTGCTTATGATATAGATATTATTTTAGTTTCTGCCATGGCCAAAACATTTTGTGTCCATGTGTTATTATAACATTAATCAATATTCATGTATATTCATGGAGTAAAAGGTTCACACTTTCAGCCCTATGGATAAATTTGCAATGACATTTGCTGAAAGTTTTCATCAGATGATATGGTAAATAACTCGGCATGCCATCAGGATCAAACCTCTTCGATACCGATTACATTTTTGAGTGAAAATTTAGAAAATCAAAGCAGAGTTTGGCAGACAGAAATTATTAGTGTAGAAAGGGCTAGAAAGGAAGTCTATGTTGTCTCACAGACATTGTTTGCACTGTGACTTCTGTATGTTGCTCTTCATCATCTACTTGAATAGTTTTCCTCTGTCTGGCAATGACAGGATCTTAACCCTTTACTTCATATAAATGCCTTTTCAAACAGAGTAGACCCCGCTCAGACAGCTCCTACTGGATCAGGGTCTGCCATTTGCTTGTGAAATGACATCTATTAGTACAATTTCTGCCACAGTAAAAAATCCCCTGTTCATAATGCCATTATAAAAATTCAGCTATTCCAAACTTCAATACCTTCTGAATATTCGTGGACAAAATAGTTATAATGAAATATGGAAGGTGGAACATTGTAGTCATAGGAACTAAAGAAACATATCTATGAAATTCCATTAGCAAACAGATCCAATAGGCGCCGTCTGATCTGGATCCACTCTGTTTGCAAAAGGGTGAAAAGGCGTTTATATGACAGAAAGGGTCAATATTCATAGTCAATGTTTCTGACATAAATATTTATGGAGAAATCCGCTCTACAGACAGTCTTACAATAGAAACCAACACACAGCACGAGAATGAGATGAAGATGGGATGCAGGAATAAATTTCCTGTATTTTTATGCTGTTGCCAAGCAAACCCAGATCAGACAGCTCTTCCATGGCAAATGCACAGATGCTTCAATCAAGACCAGGTTGCAGGAAATATTTTCAGCTAGGATTTGGATTGTGATTGAACAGCAAAGGTATTCTTATGGATTTAAACATTTTATTGTCATCTTTACATATCACAGGCTTCAACTGGATTTTTTGCAAGTTTTTAACCCTTTACTCCATAAATACGCCTTTGCAAACAGAGCAGTCTGCTCTGTTGCCTTATGAAATTCTACAGTTTTCTGTCATGGCCAAATATTTATGCGTCATCTGTTTTAACATTAATTAATCTAACTAATATTAATGATGTCATTATTTCTCACATGAATATTCATGGAGTAAAGGGTAAACTAATATATTCTCATAAAGTATTAACAAAATTATCATAACAAAAGTTGCTATAAGTTAATAGTTTATACACTGTAAAACGGATTGTGGGAGTACTGCATAATTCTGACTTTTTTTCTATATTTGTAACAGTGACCTTGAACTTGATCCTAGATCCCAAAATGCAATCTCATCCTTTGTCTCTATGCAAACTATCTGTTCACCATGTTTGACACAAAATGTATCCTAACTCAAGTTACTGTTTAGAAACTGTAATATTGATGCCACCAAACAGAATGCCTACTACAGGATGTCCCCTATTGTATATTTAATAACTATATGAATATTAACTAGAACTGTAAGCCAAAGGCTAACGAATACCCCCCACCTGTCTGCTTGTCAGAACACCTATCATCAATCTGAACATAAATTATGTACATACAGAAACGTGAAGAGATTTAAAAACAATACATGCCCCAACCCAATTTATGTAATAAAAATGAAGAATAATTCTTAGAAATAAGACCCTTTCATGAGGTTTTTGTCAAATCCAAAGTTCTAAAGCTAGGTACCTTTTCAGAAAAACATTAAGTTCAAGGACCATAACTCTGACAAAAATTATTCAACCAGACCGATATTTGAACTTAAGCTGTACCTCATCTAGATTTATTTTTATGTCAAATATGAAGTTAATATCTGCAACCACTTCCAAAGAAAGACCGGAAAACTGAAAATTTGACAAAAAATTAAAGTTCAAGGGCCATAACTCTGGCAAAAATTATTCAACCAGACTGAGATTGGGAATTAAGCTGTAAATCATGTAGAGTTAGCTTTATGCCAAATATGAAGTTAATATCTGCAACCACTTCCAAGAAAAGTCCGGAAAACTGAAAATTTGACAAAAAATTAAAGTTCAAGGGCCATAACTCTGGCAAAAATTATTCAACCAGACTGAGATTGGGAATTAAGCTGTAAATCATGTAGAGTTAGCTTTATGCCAAATATACAGTTAATATCTGCAACCACTTCCAAGAAAAGTCTGGAAAATCCCAAATTTGAAGAAAAAAATTAAAGTACAAGGGCAATAACTCTGGAAATAATTATTCAACCGGGCTGAGATTGTAACATAAGCTGTAACTTATACAGATTTAGCTTTGTACTAAATATAGAGTTGATATCTGGAGTCACTTCCATAAAAAGTCCAGAAAACCGGAAAACATTGGTACGGGACTAAAAAGGGGAGATAACTCCTGAAGTAGTGGTCCGATCATAACGGAAATATGCGGTGCACAGGTTTATATGGTCATATGGCTATATATGAACTTTCAACAAAATTGAAGCAAAACTGTAGAAGAAGAAGGCCGGACAAAATTGTGTCCACGGACGGACAGACGGACGGACGGACGGACAGACGGACAGACGGACAACCTGATTCCAGTATACCCCCCCCCCAAACTTCGTTGTGGGGGGTATAATAAGATGGATTTTTAATGATCATTGCAAAAGCTGTAGGATCATATATATATCATTTCATAAGCACACAGAGCAGATTCTGATCAGGAGGCTCCAACAGGAGTCATCTGATCTTGGACTATTCTGTTTGTAAAGGTGGGAAAAGGCATTTCTGTGAGGCAAAGGGTGAATTGATAAATGTAAGATGAGGCATTTTCCCCCTAAGAGATCATTTCAAGTATTAAGTTTCCAACAATAAGAGCATAGATGATTCACAAAATAACAAGGATGATGATTGATACTGTTATAGATTTAGAAACCGAACAAATTTTGTCGATTACTCAGAGAATAATTCATAATTCTGGGTGTAAAGTTCATCAGAAAACAGCCTCCAAGTTCACTAACACATTTGTTCACTAACACATGTTTATAACAATGACCAAATGCATCAAAAGCAAAAATAAAACGAGAACACTTCCATGGAAGTACACGGTCAATATTAATTATGCCTTTGACACTGACACCATTCTGTACACTGGCTGCTCTCATACAGCATGTGTATACAGTTATATGGTTTTTCAATACATTTTGTCTTTCAGAAAATCTACGCTGTTACACATCTGGCAGATCATCCTCCAGTTTTGTGTCCTCTCGGTCCAAGTTAGCCGCTGAGTCCATTGCAGACTGGTTTTGAAGCTGACTCGCTAAACTTGTATTTATAATCTTCAGAAGCAAATCAGCCTGCAAAATCAAAAATGGGGCGTGAAACTTTACTGAGGTACATAGATGGCTGAAGCTATGTAAGAAAGCAAGGGCAATTATCTGAAATATGTATTTTGTGACACAAATTCAAAATTATAGAAAGGTTTACAAAATTCAGGGTAAAAGCAGTCAGCTCAATATTTTAGTTAGATATGAAACAAATAGACAAAAAAGACTCAACCATGCAAAAATAAATGATGCAAGGAATTATAAGTTTACTGGCATTGGCAAACAGTGCAGACCCAGATCAGAGGGCAATCAGACCATCATCGACCAGGCTCAAAGATAATATGACAAGTACAGTTGAACTTTGATATCTCAAACTCAGATAACTTGAACTTCGGGATAAGTAAAAGTTCAGTCCTTCCAAAATTTATAATACAGATTTGTTCTAATATGTATCACTACACATATCTAGAAACACATGTGACAGCTTAAATACAGGTCAAAAGTAATGCTGAAAGCTCCTACAGGACCTTACGGCATTACTTTAGAACTGCATTAAGCTGTGAACTTGAAAAATTGTTCAAATTAGAAATCAGATGGCTTCTGTTATATCAAAGAAAGTTGTATAGTACCTTGAAATTCGAGATATCGAAATTAACTTCAGTAAAACCTTTCTATAACGGCCACTGAATTACATCAAGTATTTTGTGTTAAAGTCAGGTGGTTGCTTAAAGCAAGGTGAAAGTAAAACAGAACGCTCCTATAGCAGCCACCTGTCCTAATATACCAACTAATTAACACAATTTAGTGGCCGTTATAGAGAGGTTTTACTGTATATATGAAGTGTTGTCTATTGGCCCTGATCATGCTAAACCCAAGTTGAGTAACATTTGCAAAATCCTTGAATTCAGATGACACTCAGTGCAACTCTGTGTCTCATCAGGATTCAAGCTGTTTGCCACAAGGACGATCATTTCCAAGCAAGAATGTTCTAAGGAACATGTGTTACATGGCTGCAAGAAAAAAGATGTGACGAAAAAGCATGACAGACAGACAGATTATAGAGAAGTGACCTTACGTGTAAACCTGCTAAAGCAAGTGAAACAAAAAAGTAAGGAATCATATTAATAATTGAAAATACAGCAGATAGGAGTTTTGGTTGACAAGTTTATTTCTGCAGGACAAGAGTTGACATTAAAAACAGTTGATAGAAAGGGTACTGACCTGTTTCTCTGGTGGAGGGGGTACTGGCATAGAGCGGAGTTGTAATACTGTAACCTGACCCTCGCTGTCGCCAACCAACAAACACTGAAAAGAACACCATAATCAATAACATACACCATGTGTGTCAATAGAAGTCAGGTCTGAATGTTTCTCATAAACATACATGGAAATTATAATAGTGAAAAACATTGGACCTTATTTCAAGATTTAAGTAGAAAATTAAATTATACGTTTTTTCAAGAATAGTTTCTATGTTTCTCCTCCAAATGGAATTTTCACAATTTAAAATGCAACCCCTTTTTATGGCTCTTAACCCTTTCCCTATTCATTATTCGGTAAAGAAATAATGACATCATGAATATTTACTACCTGAATTTTTATATTGGTGTAATACTATGTACACATGAATTTTTGGTGTTGGTAGAAACTATAGAGTCAGATCTATATTATTTCATAAGCAAACAGAGCACTCTTTGATCAGAAGGCTCCTCTAGCAGCTATCTGATCTGGGTCTACTCTGTTTGTAAATGCATGGAAATGCATTTATATGAAGGAAAGGGTTAAAGTTGTTAAGCTTCAAATCTGTATCGAAACTGCATGCTATCATAATTTCTTGGCTGGTATGCAAGAGTTTTCTGTTCATTTATTTTCTAAAACACAACCAGATTGCCAAACAGAATGCTGAGTTATGCATCTCATTTGGATTCAAACTATTTTCACTGTAGTAAGTACTGTTTATGTTTTAGCTGAAACTTGCAATTAACCCTTTCCCTGTTCTGCATTTATTCCAAATTGCAAAACCTACTGAATATTCATGGACAAAATAGTTCTAATTAGACATGGAAAGTGGAAAATTTTAGCTATTTTAGAAAGTAAAGAAACAGATCTTTTACATTCCATTAGCAAACACAGCAGACCCTGATCAGAAGGCTCCTATAGGAACCATCTGATCTGGGTCTACTCTGCAACGCGTGAAACAAATTTATATGAGGGAAAGGGTTAAATGCAATTTATTTGCAATGAATATAATTGGTACAGTGCTCCCTCTCTACAACGACACCCTTTGGGATACGAAGATTGTATGTGTTGTTCAGAGGGAGTTGTTATAGGGAGGGAAAATCAAACATAATTAGCTTGTTTGCAGATCCCCAGATAAGGTGTATTTCGAGAACTAAAACCGTTATGCCTCTATCAAACCCTATGTTGTGACCACTCTTTAGAATCGTCACAAAGTGACGATTCTAAAGAGTGGTCACAACATAGGGTTTGATGGAGGCATAAATAAAATACGATGGAAAAAAGTTGTTTCTGGAGCCTTGTTGTTTCGGAAACAGTGACATGCGTTGTTGTAAGGAGGGTATCGTTATTGAGAGGGCCGTTGTAGGGAGGGAGCACTGTATTCATAATAGGTGGAGTCTTTCGTGTATATTCATGAAGTTAACAGCAAAAGCTGAATCATGACCTTGGTTTTTTCATTTCTTTTTAATACCCAGATTAACCCTTTACCTGATGAATATGAAATAATGCCATGAATATTTATTAGCTAAATATTTTATAATGACATACAAACACAGGATCTTTCAGATATGGTCGAAACTATAGATTCAGATATATTTTGTTCCATATTAAGCAAGCACAGCAGTGAGCAAACCCTGATCAGGCAGTTCCTACAGGAGCAGTCTGATTTGGTTGTTTTCTGTATCCAAAATGTTGAAAGGCATCTTTTTCTGGTAAAGTGTTAATTTAAAGAACTGGCCCTACACTTCAATGCTACCAGTAGTTTGTTCTAAAGTTCATCTAAATAAAGCTGTAACTCAGTTGGGTGTGCATATGACAGGGGAAATAAATGTAAAGTTTCTTACATCAGAGTTCTTGGAGAATGACACAGTAGTCTGTCTGGCACCAGATGTTGGGTTATTCACAATAATTGGATCAAGTCTGAAACAGTAATAGAATTGGCTTATAAATTATACATAGAGGCTTAACCTGTATCACATATAATAACTCTTTCATATAAATAATCTCAGTATAAACCACAGAATCTGTCCACTCAAACATACAAATCTTTTCCAAGGTCTGAGTGCTTAATCATTTAACTATTTACTCCATAAATATGCCTTTGCAAACAGAGTAGACCCAGATCAGATGGCTCCTATAGGAGCCATCTGATCAGGGTCTGCTCTGTTTGCTTATGGAATAATATAGATCTGATTCTACAGAGTCTGTTTTGGCAAATAAAAATATCATATTTTCATATGCCATTATAAAAATTAATTTAATTAATATTCATTATGTCATCATTTCTTTCATGAATATTCATGGAGTAAAGGGTTGATTCTTAGTAAGTTATAGGAGAATTATAATGGCTGCAACAAATGGTTTGGATCTAGCTGAGAAAACAAGGCAATTAGGAATCTCATCAGAATCAGAATCTTAACTGTTTGATGATCTGAAAAGAAATAACAGGAAAACCTCATTTGAAAAATTGACATGGAACATGTCAGCAGGCAAACACAGTGCATGCAAAGAGTTAATCCTGGTTTGAACTGTTTGCAGAACAATAGACTAAATGTCTTATATTTTGGCCAAATTTCAGAGTAGAAATATGATTTTAGGCAATAAAAAGAGCATTTTGGAAGTAACTTGTGGTGGCAACAGCAGAGCGAATTTGTATGACTGACAGCAGTTACAACTGAGGTCAAATTTAATAAATGAACAAGAAATCATTCACTCTTTGAATGAGGGAAATTAGTGTAAAGGCATTTGCAAAGAGTGTAGACTCAGATCAGAGAGCTCCTCCTCTTAGAATCTGCACTATTTGGAATTCAAAATATTCTCATCTTTTTAACCCTTTTCTCCATAAATACCCCTTTCTATGCCTCCTAAGTCACCTTTTGAAACCACTGTGATAAATAGTGCATTTGCTCCATAGGAGCAAATGCTCTATTTATTACAATGGTTTCAGAACTACACAATTCTAAAAGTTTCCTTTTCTCTAGTAAATGATCCTTTTTGGTAAATTTTTATTCAAAGAGGTTGGGTCTAGAAATAGCTTTTAAGGGAATGGGTTAAACCGATGGACAATATCACTTCACATTCAGAGAGTTACATTCTGTATACTTTTGTAAGAAACATAATTTAAATGCAGTTTGATAATAGCTACATCTACCTGTGTCAGTGTCCTTAGACAGTACACAACTCTTTGCACACTTTTGTTTGCATACAGATTGGATCCAGATATATGTGGCCAAAGTACTCAACATCTCATCAAGATCCAAGAATATGACATTCTTATCATTGTGTTTGAAAAAAAGCTGAAGAAAAGTCTACTTTGCTGCTTACGTGCTGATGTTGAGATCCCACACTTCCACTGCACCTTCATTCACACAAGCAAACACTGTAGATGACTGTGGCGACCAGGCAATATCATATACAGGTTTCTGAAAGGTCAAATTACCACTAAAATTTACCAAATATTAGACAAAGGGAAATAATTCAGGCTATATCATCATACAAATTGCAAGGAGTTGCCCCCTTGAATTGTTATAAATGTTACCATTTTTTGCTATTTTGATAAAAACACAACAACAATGTACTGATACATGAAATTCATCAACTAACCTTTTTTAACCCCATGAGTATTCATGTAAGAAATAATGATGTTATGAATATTAATTACTTTGTTATAATTATACAGGGGTGTGATTGACCCAAGAGCTGAGGGGAGGAAATATTTCGCCGCGGGGTTTGGGGGCCGCTTTAGGCCCCCAATGGGGTCCAGGGGCAAAGCCCTGGTGGGGGTCACCAGGAAATGAAAAACAGGGCTTTAAAGGTCAATTGGAAAGCTCTCCCTGAGCTATCCTGGTTCAAAATTTAAAACTTAAAAACACACCCAAAAAAAACAACTGCACTGTACTAAATACCATTTTATTACTAGAGCTGGTGTTGAAGACAAAAACATAACTTCATAATGTTAATCCACTTTCAAAACTTCTATTGAGGCCAACTGGTCTAGCACAACTTTTCCTTCTTTCTCATCAAAGTAATTACAAGTAACTGTTGGTACAAAATGTATGTTTGTTATTGTTGCTTGATCAAGGTTTAGCAAAACTGGTGTTTTCTTCAGCTTCTCTAGTGTTTTCCTAGTCATAGTTTCACCAAGTCCATGAGGCTGAAGTGCAAACCATACTCAGGTTCTGTAAAGCTTTGATGTCCTTCGCAAGTTCTTTGTCTAAGTCAATCAAGACCTGTACCATGGACAGAGGTAGATTCCTCTCAGCAATGACACCAAGAACTATTGCCTGAAAAAAGAAGAGTGAAAGGAATTACTAATATGCAACTGTTTGTACAAGACAAACCTCAGTTTGATTTTCAACTTCTGCTCATGAACTAGTTTTTAACCCTTCACTCTATAAATACTCCTTTGCAAACTGAGAAGGCCTGTAGGAGCAGTCTGATTTGGATCTGCTCAATTTGCTTATAAATAAAATCATATAAAAAAAATAATAATTCTTAAGTCTCTGTCATTGCCAAAAATTATTGTATTCATGTGGCATAATATAAATTAATCTAATTATACTTCATGATGTCTTTATTTCTGATATGAATATTCATAAAAAAAATAGTGAAGTACAAAAGAATGCTCTTGCAATATTCTCCAGTCTTTTTGAAGTAACCAGAAATTCCAGCATAAAATAACAAATTTCCGTGCACATGATGATGCAATTATAAACAGATAGATCTTAAGTATGGCAAAATGTTGCATAAATGTAGAGAAAAATAGAGAAAATATGGCCCTCGGGTTCATGGATGGAATACTCTGGCTCAGTATGATTTAAAGTCTGGGAAA
This sequence comes from Azorinus chamasolen, assembly GCA_963576725.1. Classification (NCBI taxonomy): domain Eukaryota; kingdom Metazoa; phylum Mollusca; class Bivalvia; order Cardiida; family Solecurtidae; genus Azorinus; species Azorinus chamasolen. The sequence continues at coordinate 46,627,776 of OY755243.1, read as the reverse complement.
AGTGCCAACATGAATCTTCTACTGTTATTGCTTTTTTTTATTTTTCTGATTGTAATTTATTTCTTGTCATCACTGTCATTGAAATATTTTACTAATAGTTGACATGCACCTTCTCATAAAATTCAGGAACCAGCTGCAGGTTAGTTATTCATTGAAAATCAATCACATATTTTAAACACTTTTTTTGCTCCTACCTGTGTACTTGCTGTTGTCTTCAAGTAATACTACAGGAACAGGTGTTTCACATTCTTTGATAGGTTTTTGAAAAATGGGTGAATACCATAGTTTCTGTCATCTTCAGATTGTCCACCGGTTACGTAGGGCAGTAACTTACTTTCTGTTGGTTTTAATCACATTTTCCTTCTGTGTGTGTCAGATGAAGAACTATGTTCTACAATAGCAAGCTTCCCTCTTTGCAGTATGTAATCAATTTGTCGCACACACAACACTTCGCTGTTTTCTGTCAATGACAACTTCAGACATGCACGAGGACACGCTGTCATTTTTCAGTTTCTTGCCAGTCCCGCTTGAACTTATTCCTACTGCTAGTGTCAATACGCAGAATTTCCGCTGAATCAGCTGTCCGATAAAATATTATCGTCATTTTAAGTCCATTTGATTCAAATACAGCAATAGTTCGAGATGTTGCCACATTTTTTTACGTTTGTTGTGAAAGTTCGCTAACAATTTGGGAGGAAACGGATTTGTAACTCATGCAACGATAACAGCGATTTGATTGGTGTAGACACGAAGATTTGGCCAATCGGATTCCGCGTAGTTTTGGTAAGATGAAGCTGAAATGGCACAGGGTAAATCCGCGGCGAGTTCGGCTAGACTAATTCCCGGACCAGACCGGACGCGGACCTCCCCCCCCCCCCCCTCGGATTTTCGCAACGGATTTAGACGTTTTGGAAAAATGGTCCTTTGGAACATTGGATCCGCGGAATTCCGCGGAAAAATCACACCCCTGTATAATAACACATGGACACAGAAATGTTTGGGCATGGCAGAAATTGTAGAATCATATCTATATTATATCATAAGCAGACAGAGCCGACCCTGATCAGATGGCGCCTATAGGAACAATCTGATCTGAGTCTACTCTGTTTGCAAAGGCATAAAAAGGCATATTGATGCAGTAAAAGGTTAACTTCAAAAAACATTTAACAAATAAATTGTCATAATTTATGAAGGAAATGTTAGACAACTTCATGAAAAAATATTTTAATGAAACTATTAACTATTAACAGCCACATCTTCACCTATTAGGAAGACCGAAAAACCTCGTAAGAAAGCAACACTGGACAGGCCACTAAGAATACTCATTATGAACTGTCAGTCAATTAAGAATAAGGTAGTGGAGCTTCACACTATTATAGAAGCATCTAAACCTGATCTGATCTTAGCAAACGAAACCTGGCTCCACCCAGATATTAAAAACTCCGAGATTTTCCCAGATGGGTATGAGGCAATTAGGAAAGATAGGATAGGTGACAGTCACGGGGGGGTACTTATTGCTTTTAAGAAAGACCTTCTTTGTGTAGAAACACCTGAATTAAACACTGACTGCGAGGTTACTTGGTGTAAGTTAGCAATTGCAGGATGCAAGACCCTGTATTTTGGGTCCTTCTATAGACCCCCAGACAAGATTAGCTCAGAGTACCTAGACCACTTAAATGAATCGCTAAGGCGAATAGTGACAAATAAATCTGCTCACGTGCTCATTGGGGGCGATTTCAATTGTGGGGACATAGACTGGGATGGATTGACTGTACGGCTTGGTGCAAACCAAGGGTCAACCCAAAGACAACTTGTTGACATTACCAAAGAACACTGTCTGAGTCAGGTCATCAATATTCCAACCAGACAGGACAAAATACTGGATATACTCCTGACAAACAATCCTGCCCCTGTTAGCAGAGTAAAGACAATGCCACCCATCGGCAAATCTGACCATGACCTTTTGCTAGTTGAATATGATATTAAATCCAAGAGGATACGTCACACTCCTAGGAAAATTTATCTTTATAAGAAAGGGGATATTATGAGTATTCGGGGTAATTTGAAAAAATACCGGGATCATTTCTTTGAAAATAACCTGGATTCATTCTCAATTGATGAACTGTGGTCAGACTTTAAGGCTGAACTACTGAGAAATATTGAACAGTTTATACCATCAAAAATGACAAAATCCAAGGCAAGTTATCCATGGATTGATTCCCATCTCAAAAAACTCATACATAAAAGAGAAAAATTATATCACAAGGCTAAAAGGTCTAATGATTTCGATCAAATTAATAAATATAAAAGGTTTAGAGCCTATGTACAGAGGGCCATTAGAACTGCTCACAGACAGTATGTTTCAGATATCTTTGAATGTAAGGAAAATGAAGGTGATGACGTCAACCAAGGGGGGGTTAAGAAATTCTGGTCATATGTAAACAATTTAAAGAATGGGAGTAACAGTTATATATCTTGTCTCCGTGATAACGGCATTCTGAAAACTGATAGTAGGGATAAGGCTAATATATTAAACAGACAGTTTCATTCTGTATTTACCCATGAACAGCCAGGGAGCTTGCCAGATAAAGGTAACAGTCCCTTTCCAAAAATGAATGACATTCATGTCAGTTCATGTGGAGTTAAAAATCTTCTTAATAAACTGAACATTCATAAAGCTTCAGGACCTGACAACCTCGGCTCTCGAATTCTAAAAGAGTGTAGTGACGAGATATCGGACATCCTTACAGCCATCTTCAATCAGTCCCTTAAGCTTGGCCAAGTCCCGGAAGATTGGCGTAAAGCTAATGTTACACCAATATACAAGAAAGGTGACAAATATGATCCCATAAATTATAGACCAGTCTCGCTCACAAGCATATGCTGTAAGGTTTTAGAACATATACTGGTAAGCAACATCATGAAACATTTACATGGATACGACATCTTAGTAGAAAGTCAGCATGGTTTCAGAAGCGGTAGGTCCTGTGAAACACAGCTAGTTCAATTTATTCATGACTTGTCATCAAACTTGGACCGTGCTTGTAATAATAGAAAGCAGAAACAGACAGATGTTATTGTGATGGACTTTGCCAAAGCATTTGACAAGGTCCCTCACAATAGACTTCTACATAAACTAAATTATTATGGTATTAGTGGAACAACTAATAAGTGGATAGGGTCATGGTTAACAGACAGATCTCAGGAAGTAGTCCTTGATAGCATATCTTCAGATGCAGCCCCAGTAGTATCAGGTGTCCCTCAGGGGTCTGTTCTGGGACCTATTTTGTTCTTGACATTTATTAATGACCTCCCTGATGGACTTAACTCATCTGTACGTTTGTTTGCAGATGATTGTGTTCTGTACAGAAACATTCACACAGACCGTGACTGTGACATATTGCAACAAGATTTAAACAAACTTGAGCAATGGGAACAGACATGGCTTATGAAATTTAATGTAACTAAGTGCCACTCTATGAGGATAACTAGACACAACCAGAAGAATCAGATTATACATAATTATTCTCTACATGGACATATATTGGAAAATGTAGCTTCTGCTAAATATCTCGGTTTAACATTAACAGAGACTTTAGACTGGTCACAACATATAGACTCTATAACATCTAAAGCAACAAAAACACTGGGTTTTCTGCGCAGGAACCTTTCATTAGCACCCGGGCAGACTAAAGTTAATGCTTATAAAACACTGGTACGTCCTCAACTGGAGTTTGCTTCTTCTATCTGGAATCCACACTCTCAGACCCATGTTAAAAAAATTGAAATGGTGCAGAGAACTGCAGCAAGGTGGTCCTGTAGAAGATGGCATAACACCAGTCACGTAGGCGAGATGCTACAAGACTTGCAATGGCCAACTCTTGAGCAAAGACGAGAACATGCAAGTCTTGTATTTTTCTTTAAGATTCATCATCACTTAGTCAGCATAGATAATGAGATGTATCTCCTTCCCAACATGCATACTGCCCACATTTCTAGGGCAAATCATCCATTCCAGTACATCAGACCTATGGCTTATACAAATTCTTTTAAATTTTCATTCTTTCCTAGAGTCATTCCCTTATGGAATAGACTCCCCAACTCAATGGTTTCTATGGAAACCACTGAGTCATTCAAGTCGAGCTTATATCAATAGAGATGTACATGAGTACAACTCTATTAGTCAACCTTGTATATAGTTTTATGGTTTAGCCAGTGAGTTACAAAATAGTTCTTTTTGTTGGCCTTAAGCCAGTTACTAAATTTAACTTGAGTGCTAAATCTTTTAACCGCTATATGCCACCACCTGTCGTGATGATCAGTCTTGATCGAGGACAGTATTGGAAGAAAGAAAGAAAGAAAGAAACTAACAAGGAGAAAGGGCTGCAAATCTTCACCAGTAGTTTAAACTTAGATACACATGTATGTAAATGATATTTTCCACTTACTGTAGAGGAGAAGAAGTTGAGTATTGGCCGTGACTTGTCTTGATGCCAGAGACGGATACTCCAGTCTGCGCTGCAACTCAGGAACACATCATTCACAAACGGGGACCAGGCGATACCGTACACTGGGCCCTAGAAGAGTAACAATATCAAACATAACAACATATATCATGTAGATACATAAACAATCAGCAGTACCTAACTTTGAAAAATTAGTGTGATTATATGCCAAACCAAATAAATCAAACCTGGAAACTGTGTTTTGGACAAAAAGTAACAACAATTACTATTTACAAAATGGATGCCTTTGGACTAGCATTAATTGTTTCTGATTTAGCCCTCCTCACAACCCTTACTTCTGTACAGAATTGAAAGTGGAGGGGTTTTTCCCTTACTTCTGTACAGAATTGGAGGTGGAGGTGGAAAATATCATTAGAGATCCATTGAAGTTACAGACCTTGGCGATATTTGAATACTAGTGGAGCCCTCTGATCAGAGTCTGCACTGTTTTTTACTCAAAATCATCTAGCATTTTTAAGTCGGAAAGGACTCCATAGTTAAACAGTGATGGGAGATTACACAATGAATATTCAGCGTTCAATGGCTTAATATGCCTTACATTGTGTCCAGAGTAACTCTCAAGGAACTGCTCATTGTAGGAACAGGAACATCGGTGAATGTGTCCATCCTCCGTTCCTGCCAGATATCTGTAATGGAAAATCCAAAGAGACCATAAAAATCATTTGTTAACTCTCTGCATATGATATAGCTGAAAAAGAGTGTCCATAGGAACATGTGTGTCACCTACTGGCAGAAGTATCACAAAAACTAGAAAACTGTGTCTGTAAGACACAGTGATTCCCCTGTGGTGGTGCTTGCCTAGCTGCACGTAAATTTTTTAAGTCATTCGACCTTGACCTTGCAGGCAGCATGGGCCGGGTGTGCAATGAAAGTATGTATGGTGTACAATGTGTATATGCAATTAGTATATTAGTGAGATATAAGACAATGAAAAACTGTGACAACCAACTGCAGGTAAACGTGACAACCAACTGCACGTAAAATTTCCAAGTCATTTTATCTTGACCTTGGGCTTACGGGCAGCATGGGTGGGGTGCCAAATGGTAGCACAGATGGTGATTAATGTGTAAGTGAAGATTCATGTGTATAAGTGTAGAAATTACTGACATATACTACTTGAAAAAACTGTGACAACCAACTGCTTGTAAAAGCGTGACACATGGACAGACAGACAGACAGACGGACAGACAGACAGATGGATGGACATGTGCAAAACATAATGCCCCCTGACTATCGTCAACGGGGGCATAATAATGACCAAAAAGAGTGACAGGCAGATGGGTGAACAGACAGACAACAAAAGCAATCTGAGTAAAGATAAAAACAATTCTATTTTAAAATACAATCAGAGTGTCAAGCAATATGGACCCTGATAAGGTGCAAAACTACATTATGTTCCTAATTGTTTTAAAAGGTAATTGTAATTTAATTCCGTTATGCTAACATTCATATAACAACTACATGTATATGTAAGCTGTAGCCTCCTTTAATTCACCACCTTATGAATATTCATGAAGAAATTAACATCATGAATACTAACCCTTTACTCCACAGATATGCCTTTTAATGCCTTTGAAACTAGAGCAGATCCTGATCGGATGACTCCTATAGGAACTGTCTGATAAATATCTGCGCTGTTAGCTTATGGAATAATATAGATGTGATTCTACAGTTTTTATCAGGGCAAAACAAATCCTTATTCATATGTTAGTAGCATGATGATTTTATTTCCATAACCAGTCCAAGAACAAATCAAGTACAAGTCATTAGAACAAAATTTTCAGATCTCATTTTCCTTACAAAAAAATAGTCCTTGTCACATTTCTTTTCTCTTCACTTTTTGTTTCATCTGAAACCTCACTCTAGTTGTACCATTGAACACTGACTGATAAAAGTCAGATGGACTCAGTGTCAGTAAAAAGCCATATGTACTATTGCTTACATGTTGGAATCTCTAGTGTTGAAGTCAAAGCTGAGACCTCCAGCGTGCCTGGAGATAAATGCCTCTCCCTTCTTCTCCTTCTTTCCTCCCATTCTTGTTGGCATCTTCTTCAGTCTCATCAAGTCTGTAAACCAAAAAAATATTTAGAGCTGCAGACCAAAGGCTGACAAATAACCCCACTGGCAAAAGCATTGAAAAAGGCAATCAATAACTATGCTGACAAGTGCAGGTGCACATGTTCCCATAATGGGAAGAATATAACTACAAACTTTTTGAAGATTTGGCACAAAAACTGCAGAAACTGGGGAGGGGGTATAATTATATGGACAATGTCATATCATAGTAAAAAAAGCACTCATTAATTTCATAATTTCTAACAATGAACCATTGAACACTCAGTGCAGGTGACGAAATAGAACTTACTATTAGTTTCTGCAGTAGAACAAATTTTATTACAAAAGAAGTTTCTTCAACCCTTTACTCCACTAAAGAAGCAGACCTACCAAATTCCATTAGCAAACAGAACAGACCCTGAAAATGCATTCATATGAAGGAAAGGGTTAACTAACATTTATAATGGGTGGAGTCTACCATGAATATTCAGCGAGTAAAAGGTTAACCATTTTACATTATAGTTCAAGCCAACATTTTTGGTTTAATTCTTGGCTTTTTGGTAGTGTTAAAAATCTGTATGGTACATACCATAGCTTTCAAAGCCCTTCCTAATGGACCACTGGGTGACACGGCCATCTGTGGAGATAGAGACAAGGACCTCTGCTGTCTCCTCTCCAGAGCCCCGCTCCTTCTCTATCCATCTGATCTGCCACACAGGGGCTGTGTGCTTTCCAGGAGACAGGCTGAAGAGATGTCAAATATACTCCATTGTTAACCCTTCACTCTATGAATATCCATGTAAAAATTAATGAATGTAGGAATATTAATTAGCTTGAAATTATACGGTAATGGTATATGAACAATAAAGGTTTTGGCCCTGGTAAAAACTGAAGAATCAGAATTCCATAAGCAAAAAACGAGCAGACCCTGATCAGATGGCTCCTGCGACTTTGTTAGTTGGGGAACCTTTTAATCTCTTTTTGACTGGTTCTTAAAACAGTACATCTATTTCTTGTTAACCTTTCACTCCATGAATATTCAGGTAAGAAATAATGACATCATGCATATTAATTTTATAATGGCATATGAAGATAGAAATATTGGAGATATAGCAAAAACTGTAAAATCAGGTAGCATCAGATTCAAAGGCAAACAAAGGAGACCCTGATCAGATGTCTCCTACAAGAGCTGTCTGACTTGGTTCTACTCTGTTTGCAAAGACATTAAGAAGTGTATCTGTGGAGTAAAGGGTTAATTGAGAAAACACCTGGGAAATCCAAACAAATGAAACCCTGATCTCTTCTATGTGATTTGTAGTTATGTCTTTCCCAAATGGCAAAAGCAGCAGCCTTTTCCACAATGTCTTATCCTCATAAATGCAGTTGTTTAGAAACAATTACATCTTATATAGGGCGCACTGAAACTACAATGTTCGTAGCACTTTTCTAGCTAAATGGTATACACTGACATTCCATGCTAACAATTGGAATTGTCATGTACTTTCATGACTTTTCTATTGACTTCAGGTGAAAATAATGAGAACATTCCTAGTATTAACCCCTTACACCATAAATATGCCTTTCTACGCTTTGCAAACAGAGTAGACCCAGATCAGGGTCTGCTCTGTTTGCTTATGATATAATACAGATATGAGTCTACAGTCTCTACCATGGCCAAAATATTCTTTGTGTATAAGGAATTATAGCAATTAATCTACGGTAATCAATATTCATGATGTCATTATTGTTTACACAAATATTCAGGGAGTAAAAGAGTTAAAGCATTGGTCTCTTCACCTGTCTCAGTTTTCCAAATTTAAGAAACTAGAATTATGTCCATAAGACACAAATGAACCCACTTGCACATTTGTCGTATAGAATGCCTTAATCTTTTACTTAGTCAAGAACATAACTCAGGTGGCACTGGTCAGATAACAAAACTGAAACCCAGCCTCATAATTTCTCATGCCATTAACATTTGTTTGATGTTTGATATTAGTCTATAGAAATGGCTCTGAATTTTGCAACATAGTATGAGAAAACCAATATAACATCATTTTAACCGTTTACTCCATAAATACCCCTTTTACGCTATTGCAAACAGAGTAGAACCAGATCAGACAGTTCCTAATGGCTCCTATAGGAGGTCTGATCAGGGTCTGCTCTGTTTACTTGTGGAATGATAGTTTCTGCCATGGCCAAAAGCTCTTGTATTCATGTACTATCGTAAAAAATCATCTAATTAATATTTATGATGTCCTGTATTTCTTACATGAATATTCATGGAGTAAAGGTTAAATAATTACATAAAAACTTTATGCTATAATGTGTTCATTTTAAGCCTGAAAAACGGGCATAAAAAGCAATCCTGTGGAAATATACTTACAAGTTGTCTAGGATTGGCTCATCTGTTGTTTGTTTGACATTGTACACAGCTACACCACCATCATACAAACCCACCTGAAACAAACAAAAAGGTAGGGTGTAAATCAGAGCACCGATCCATTCGAACCAAATAGGCTGACTGGTGTCATCATTGTAAAAAAAACAACTATTAAAACATATCTAAACAGAAATCCTCATTGCAGATATTCACATTAAATGACATCATTTTAAAGGTCAGGATATCATTATGAACCAAACTGTTCCAAACTGATAAGCAAAGAAGTAATTTCAACACTGACAACCGAAGAAGACAACACATTTTGTAGATGCTATGTGGCCGTGAAAGTATCAATTCACTCATGCTATTTAATACTTATGTATACATGCTTGTGGTGAGCTGATGTTAAATTTGGACCAAGATGAGACACCAGGAAAAACACTACATTTAACCTTTCCTTCATATAAACATGTTTTCACGCATTTGCAAAGAGAGAAAACCCAGATCAGATGGCTCCTATAGGAGCTGTCTGATCAGGATCTGCTCAGTTTTTGAAATGGTTACAATATCTCAACTTCCATATTTCGTTATAACTATTTTGTCCATGAATATTCAGTAGGTATTGAAATTTGAAATAAACACATAACAGGGAAATGGTTAATGAGCAAGGTAACAATAAATTTTGCAAAACAACAATTATCGGACAAAGTGTTATTAGTAAGAAAAAAATTGAAATTGGAAGTGGTCATGTCTGCTTCACATATGCACATGAGGTTTAAGTTGATGGGTCAGAGGGAACTTTTGGTTTCTATAGAATATTTGTTGTCCAGAACTTACAGCCAGAAGACTTGGATTGACCCTGGAAAAGTCACATGATGTCACACCCTCCTTACATGTGTATACACGCTCAGGAAACTGTAATTAAAATAGAACAATGTAGAAAACTACTATATTTACATTAACTATATTGTAAAGAATCACCCATTCAATCATATGAAACTTACAATGACAAAACATTTCATAAAATCAAAGACATGATATTCTTTAGTTTTGAGTCTGATAATGAAATGATGAATCCAAGTGATCACCACTAATAACAGCAAAGTATCTGCATGAATAATTAAAAATCTCTCAGTTCATGAATATTCACTGGCTTAAATTTTATCATAGTACCTGAATAAGTGATCATCTACTCTATCCCTTTACTTAATGAATCACTTCAAGAAAATATTAATTAACAGAACATTTATAATGTTCTATGAGCACAGGAAGTTATGGCCTTGGAAGAAACTGTAGAATCAGATCTATATAATTCCATATGCAAACAGAGCAGTTCCTGATCATATGACTCATACAGGAAACAGCTGATTAGTGTGTACTCTGTTTGCAAAGACATTAACCCTTTCCTCCATAAATACACCTTTCTAATAACCACTTCCTGAAACCATTCTGATAAATAGAGCATTTGCTCCTATATTGGGTAGATTCATTCAAAGAGGTTGGGTCTAAAAATAGCCTATGGAGGAAAGGGTTAAAAGGTAATTGGTTAAAGGTGGACAACAGAAATGCAAAATGTTGCCCTGCATTAACCCATTTCATCATACTAACACCTTTTGATGCCTCTATAAATGGTTTCAAAACTACACAATTCTAAACTTTTTTTTTTTTTTAGTAAACACTCCTTTTCAGTAGATTTATTCAAAGAGGTCGGGTCTTAAAAAGCATACGAGGGAGCACCTATTTCTATAGACTCATGTATTCAGTCAGGCTATTTTTAGACACAACCTCTTTGAATCAATCTACCCAAAAGGAGCATTTACTAGGTAAAAGGAAATTTTAGATTTTTGTAATTTGAAACCATTGTGATAAATAGAGCATTTGCTCCTATAGGAGCAAATGCTCTATTTATCACAATGGTTACAACAGGTGACTTTTACAGAGGTGTAGAAAGTTATATTTATGGAGGAAAGGGTTAACAGGGCCAGTGGTTGTAAAATATTTATCTAAATCTGACGAATCATATCCTTGAGGACAAACGGACACACAAGCACAAAATGTTTTATAATCTCAGGCTCAGATCACCAAATACGTGGTTTACTGTAGTGCGACATGAAGACAAATCTCCAGATATGTGGCAGTCAGGTGTTCGGTATCTTTACTTACCTCTGGATTCTTCAGGGACCAACAGAGAAGCAAGCCTTCCTTCTGGTTAGAGAATTCAAACTGTCCATAGCCAACTGCTATCAGATCCTAATGAAAACAATGATACAATAAAGTCAAAAATTGTTTAATGGACACGACTGATTAAAAAAGTTTCAATTTTAATCTTTTATCTAATGAATAATCATGTAAGAAATAAACACACCATGAATATTTATTAGATGAATTTTTATAATGGCATAATTATGGACACAGAATGTTTTGGCCCAATGCAGAGACTGTAGAATTCCACAAGCAAACACAGCAGACCCTGATCAGATGGCTCCTACAGGAGACATCTAATATGGGCCTACTCTGTTTGAAAATGTATCAAAAGGTGTCTTTATGAGGTAACAGGGTTAATAAGTCTGAGATAAAAAACTAAAGTTGGTTCCATTAAGAATTTAGTTCTGCATTTGACTCTGTTATTACGACTATCCTAAAAAATAAATAAAAATTATTGATACAGAACAAAATACTATTACAATGTATTCAGTCTATCATTGGTTCTTGTTCATTACAATTTAGTTTAAAAAAGACAGTATAAGTGGACAAGAAAAATGATTATTTTTTAAATATGGCTGACAAGTATTTAGCAAGTTAACTCTTTACCGGATCAATATCCATGTAAGAAATAATGATATTGGAATGATATAATGATAATGAATAGGAATAATGAATACAAGATTTTTTTTAGAATCAGATCTATAATATTCCATAAGCAAACAGAGCAGACTCTGATCAGATGGCTCCAACAGGAGCCATATGGTCTGAGTCTACTCTGTTTGCAAAGGTCTTTATCAGGTAGAGGGTTAAGAAGGAAGCATACTGGGTTGAGTCTGTTCCATGTCATACAGCTGACGTTTCGTCCCTGGGTCATTTTACATGTGTATGACCAGAGGCGGTCAAAGTTAGGGCCGACATCGTCTGAAACAGCTAGCTGCTGTGGAGTGGAGGAAGCCTCACGGTCGATATCTAAAACAGCAAAACACAGGATAAGATCAACAACTCACAGATGCTTAACATAGCTATAGACGTATTAGACTTATGATTTAATTCAAAATTATTATGGGTGATTCCTTCATGCCTTTTTCTCATTAATTTCTTATATACATGTAGTTTTCATCATGCTAAGGCATCTAGTCTAGAAGACATACCAATATTCAATAATTAATTAAAATTGCTTAGCGCTTTACCTGATGAATACTCAAGAAAGATAATCCATTAAATAATTAAATTCTTGTAGAAAAATATTGAATAGGGAAATTTATTGCCATGGGAGTAGAGAATCAATTCTGTAACATATCAACCCTTTACTTCATGAATATTCAAGTATGAAATAGAGACATTATAAATATAAATTAGATTCATCTTTATAATGGCATAGAACTCATCAAGAAGGTTTGGCCATGGCAAAAATTGCAGTCATATCTATATTTTTTATAAGCAAACAGAGCAAACTCTGATCAGATGACTCCAAAGGAGCCATATGATCTCGATCTACTCTGTTTGTAAAGGCATGGAGAGGCATATTTATGGAGTAAAGGGTTAAAAAACACAGGATATGTCTGAGCTGAGTCAACTCTGTTTGAACAATCATAAGAAGGCGGGATTATCAAATAAAGGGCTAAGAAAGTCTCAATGCTGATGAGGTTTTCATTAATGAAATACATGTAGGGCTCCAAAAGCATAGACATAAATATCATGACGATAATAAACACTTATATGTATATTCAGTATTATAAAGGGATAGGGGTGGGGGAAATCAGCAACATTTTTCTTTCTAATGGAATCTGACCTAGCAGTTCAAATGTTTCTTTCGTCACTTTAACTTCATGCATTCCTAATTAACCCATTACCTCATAAGCTATTTTTAGATCCAACCTCTTTGAATAAATCTACCGAATAGGAACATTTAGTAGAGGAAAGGAAATCTTAGATTTGTGTATTTTTGAAACCATTGTGATAAATAGAGCATTTGCTCCATAGGAGCAAATGCTCTATTTATCACAATGGTTTCAAGACGTGACTTATACAGAGGTGTCAAAAGGCGTCAATATGAGGGAATGGGTTAATTTCCATTCGTGGAAAAAAATTGTGTTCTATTTACATTTGTAAAAGACATTTTTTATAACAAAGTACTTGTATATGTTTAAAATACCTGGATGCCTTGTCCATCCAATGATCAGTTAAGTCACAAAATTGTTATGAATAAGACTGACCCTTTATCAGAATGTTATGTATTACATGTAAATGTGAACAAGAGAATGAAGTTTGGTGGGAATCTCTCTATAACGAAGTATTAATATCTAAATGTCATAAATATTCATGGCTTAAAGGGTTACCCTGTACACAATGAATATTCATGTAATAAATAATGACATAATGAATATTGATTAGATTCATTTGAACACAGGCAATTCTGAAATGGTAGAAGCTGTAGAATCATATCTATATTATTTCCTAAACAAACACAGCAGACCCTGATCAGATGGCTCTTGTAAGAGCCATCTAATCTGGGTCTTCTCTGTTTGCAAAAGGATAGAAAGGTGTATTTACAGAGTAAAGGGTAAAATATATGGATATACCAAAATAACTGAAACTAAGCAAAATGACACTATCATGATAAAATAAAAATAATGCAAATAATTTATTTACGCAAATAAAAACTTTTAACATTAACATAGAGTAGAGTATAGAGACCAGGGCCCAAGGTTATAAAACCTCTGAGTCTCAGTCTGAGATTATTCTCAAGTATCTGATTGGTCAGATTCTGACCAATCAAATGCTTGAGAATGATCTCAGACTCTAGCAAAAAGTTGTATAACCTCAGGGCCAGGCTACAGGGTTATAAAACTCCTAAGTCAGAGTTTGGCTTCATTCTCAAGTATATGATTGGTCAGATGCTTGAGAATGATCTCAGACTCAAGCTAAGTTTTATAACCTTCAACCAAATCTTACTTATGCCGATGGCAACGCTTGCCATCGTCTGTCAGCAAAAGTATAAAAGCTTTGCAAATATTTTATAGAAGCATATAAAGGTATCATTATAGATTACAGGTTTATGGCCCTTGCTTACAGCTTAGGCACTTGTTATGGTAGACAAGCTTGTAAAAGTAGATGAGACCAGGTCTAATTACATACTGAAGAGATGAATTGACTAATTTCTTTTTTAAAAAATTGAGATGATTATCATGTGGGCAATGACTATATTACTATGGTGAAACGGTAAACATGCCTTAACTCATTCCCTGATATTGACGACTTTTGATGACTCTGTATAAGCCACTTTGTGAAACCATTGTGATAAATAGAGCATTTGCTCCTATAGGAGCAAATGCTCTATTTATCACAATTGTTTCAAACTACAAAATTCTAAAAATTTCCTTTTCTCTAGTTAAATTTCCTTTTCGGTAGATTTATCCAAAGAGGTTGTATCTAAAAATCTAGAAGATTCCTGTGTTTTATCAATATTATAGATGGTCACTTAAGACAGGTTTTACTGTGCTAAGACTTTTTGCAAAACAGAAGAGCTAATAAAGGTAGTATATATATAATGTTCATCCTACAGTAAACCTCTACCAGTCTACCAGAGCACCCATACCTTAACCTTTTACTCCATGAATATTCATGTCAGAAATTATGACAGCAAAAATATTAGATTATTTTTTATAATGGTATATGAACACAGGACATTTTAGTTCAGACAGAAACTGTAGAAATAGATCTATTTTATATCATAAGCAAGAGCAAGAGCACACCCTGATCAGACGACTCCTATGTGAGCCGCCTAATCTGGGACTACTCTGTTTGAGAAGGCATAGAAAGGCGTATTTATGGAGTAAATGATTAAAACACTATTCAGTTTTGATACCGTAGAAACAGAATGCAATACACCCTAAACATGCGTTTTAGTGCAAAACATGACACCTCAAACAATGTGCAAACATGTTACCCTGGAAACAAAGACATGTGAGACTACAGACAGCTACATATAGTGACAAACAGATCATGTGAGTGTTTTGTGTTCAGAACACCCTTAGAAGACTGTGAAGGAACCTGAGGCAGTAAAACACTAAACAAGAATTTCACAGGAGATAGCATTAACTCTTTTCACACCAGCAATAAAAATCATCACGATTGCCTTTGCAAATACTTTGGTTCTAGATGAGACGTGGCATAACTCAACACCTCATGAGGATCCAAACTGTTTCACACGCTGATAGCATGTTTGAAAAGAAAGGAAGGAAACCGTAACTTTGAAATTTGAACATATATAAGTGTGCGAAGAGTTAACTTGATAAAAAGAACATGGACGTTTTCAGCTAAACACTTATATATATAGAAGGACCACAACACATCTAAATATTTGAGAGTTATAACTTCACTAGATATTATATCACTGTATTGTTTGAAATTTGAGTGAAATCAAATAACGCTTTCACCAGGAGTAATCAACTGAGAAAATGTTTTGACAAAGGGACTCAACATGTGCAAACGGCTGATGGAGGGAGGGAAAAGGTACCAGCTAATCAGATTGTCTTTTAATTTAACTGAATTTGTTTCATATCAAAAGTTAACTACCTTTTCTGAAGTTGTTATTGACAACAATAACATATATATTATAACATATAAATGTGAGACACATAAGCCAATCAAGTACAGTAAAAACCTCTCTATAACAGCTACTAAATTACATCAAGTATTTTGTGTTAAATGCAGGTGGCTGCTTAAAGCAAGGTGAAAGTAAAACAGAATGCTCCTATAGGAACATTCTGTTTTACTTTCACCTTGCTTTAAGCAGCCACCTGCCCTAAATACCAACTAATTAACACAATTTAGTGGCCATTATAGAGAGGGTTTACTGTAAAATACATTTAACCCTTACTTCCATGAATATTTATGTAAGAAATAATAAGGTCATGAATATTAATCAAATTAATTTGTTATACTAGCACATGTACACATGAATGTTTGGTCATGGCAGAAAGTGTAGAATCATATCTTTATTACTTTATAAGCAAACACAGCAGACCCTGATCAGGAGGCTTCTGATATGGGTCTACTCTGTTTGCAAAGGCATAGAAAGTATGTGTACTTATGGAGTAAAAGGTTAAACTGATACAGTGTGAATATACAACTCCTTTATTAATCAGGGCAACAAATACAAATTTTCATAACACTTGAAAATTGATATTCGGACAGAGTCAGAGACAGAAAACAACACATAGAGTTATTGCCCTCCTGGGCCCAGACTGAACACAAAAACAACAGAGGTGTTTGGGGAGTGCAGACTACACCACTCAGTAGGCATTTACCGGGTACACTCAGCTGATCTTTGGGCTCCTCGGGCTCACTTCCTGTACATACATAGGATTTATCACATACAACAAAACTACAAACTATAGACAAAAAATCATGCGCTAATACTTGACAATAGAGTAATGATAAATGTGTGGGAAATCACATATACTCCATGTACATAAGGAAGGGGGAAAGTACTTCTTGTATACAGTAAAACCTGTTTTAAGTGACCACTGTACTGATCAAACATTAAACAGGTGGTTGCTTAACCCTGGACTCAGATCAGATCTATGTTATTTCATAAGCAAATACAGCAGACTCTAATCAAATAGCTCTTACCGGAGCAGTCTGATTTGGGTCTACTCTGTTTGCAAAATTGCCAAAAGGTGTATTTATGGAATAAAGAGTCAATGCTGGACATGAGTAATGAAGAAAGCTCCTTCTGGAGTCTTCTGCATTATGTTAACCCTTTCCCTGTTGCATAATCATGTAGGAAATAATGGCACCATGAATACTACTCAGATTATATTTTATAATGGCATATGGACACAAGACATTTTGGCTAAGATAAGAAACTGTAGAATCAGATGTATAATAATATTTTATTATCCCATAAACAAACAGAGTAGACCCTGATCAGACAGCTCCTGTAGGAGCTGTCTGATATGGGTCTACTTTGTTTGCAAATGCATGAAAAGGCATTTATATGAAGGAAAGGGTAAATCCTTAATTAAACTACCACCTGCATTTAAACCCCAAAATTATACTTTATTTCAATGGTCACTTCAGATAGGTTTCACTGTGCTAATGACTTGGAACAAAACCTTTGCAAATAAAGTGATATCAAAATGTCTTCAATGTAAGCGTTTGTTCCTGTTCCATCTCTTTCAAAGAACGTGATTTGAATCTCAAATAGTTTGGGTATCATCCAAAGAAGCTATTTGTCATATCTGGATCCAAAAAGTGTGCAAAGGATATCAAATTTTCACCAAATGAATGTAGCAATATCTTCGCTCTAAACCCTTGGAACAGATTCAAATTTGAATTGCTCATTTAGACAAGGAGAGTAGGTTTTTTAAATCTAATATGCAGCTTTTCTCACACTGAAATATTTTGTATTTGATATATTTATCCAATATACATCTAATATGTTAAAAAGACCCATCATGTTGAAAACATCACTCTATTCTTTCATTAAAATTATTGTCATTCAAGATTAATTTCATTTTTATTCTCCAAGTGAAAATCTTAAGAATAAAATTTATCCTGTCACCATGGTGTTTAGTGATATAACAACAGGGTTCTGTATAAAACTTTGATATAAGGTCAAAACGTCATGTGACAGGTGTATATCTCATAACACTGTTGGATTAAAATCTGTACTTTTCTTTATTGTTATCATTCCTACTCCTGTAAGTGTGACGAAAAAAAACATGACAGACAAGGATGATAAAAATAGTGTGACAGACAAACAAACAGACAATAGAGAAGTGATCCCTAAGTGTCAACCTGCTGAAGCATGTGACACAAAATCACATTAACTCAAGAATTTGGTGTCAGATAATAATGGATATTTCTATAAATTACTGAAAATTGTTATATTTAATATGAAATTTCAGAAAAATCAGTATAATACTGTACTAGTGTAAAGAATCTAGATGAAGGCCTAGTGCGGGACAAAACGTCAGTTAAATAAAACAGTCAACTTTAAATCTGCCGTATGATTTGTTTTACAGAGCAACAGATTAAGGTGCGTACTCGAATACTAAAATTGTCATTTCTCCACCAAACCCTATATTGTGACCACACTTTGGAATCGTCTCAAAGATAAAGGGTTTAATGGAGAAATAAAGGAGTAATTCTTGAATAAAGGAGTTATTCTTGAAAACGTTTTAATTTACACATCTTATTTGGACCTCTTATCTGGACCCGTTTTACTTTCTTTGCCTTTAATAGTGTAAAGAATGTATACAAAGCATATACATGTCTCCAATATTTACTAAATGTTTGTTCCATAGCATTTCCTGAAATCTTGCAAAATGAAGAAGAACATTGTTCTTAGGGGTATAACCCTTTACTTTATGAATATTCATGTAAGAAATAATGACGGTGCAAATAATAATTAGCTAAATTTTCATAATGGCATCATGAAACAAAAGAATTTTTTATTGTGACAGAAACTGTAGAATTACAGTAAAACCTCTCTATAACGGCCACTAAATTTGTGTTAATTAGTTGCTATTTAGGGCAGGTGGCAGCTTAAAGCAAGATGAAAGTGAAACAGAACGCTCCTATAGGAGCGTTCTGTTTCACTTTCACCTTGCTTTAAGCAGCCACCTGCCTTAAATACAAAATACTTCATGTGATTTAGTGGCCGTTATAGAGAGGTTTTATTGTAGATCTATATAATTTCTTGAGCAAACTGAACATATCCTGGTAAGAGATCTACTGAGGTCATCTGATCTGGGTCTGCTCTGTTTCCAAAGGTGCCAGTATAAACAAGATAATGCCATAATTAGTTAGGGTAAACAACTTCAAAGGCTTTCAATGATTTGTAGACAGTGATAGAACACATTTGACCTAGTGTAGCAAAAGCAATAGGAAATGTGCTGTGGTCAATTTTGTCAAGCTAGTGGCTAATGGTGTAATTATTTCAAGCACTTATTTGTGATAAGTGGTAATTTGGTGACTTTTTGAAAACTGGAAAGGGTAAACCACTTCAATGACATTCAATGATTTGTAGACAGTGATAGAACACATTTGACCTAGTGTAGCAAAAGCAATAGGAAATGTGCTGTGGTCAATTTTGTCAAGCTAGTGGCTAATAGTGTAATTATTTCAAGCACTTATTTGTGATAAGTGGTAATTTGGTGACTTTTTGAAAACTGGAAAGGGTAAACCACTTCAATGACATTCAATGATTTGTAGACAGTGATAGAACACATTTGACCTAGTGTAGCAAAAGCAATAGGAAATGTGCTGTGGTCAATTTTGTCAAGCTAGTGGCTAATGGTGTAATTATTTCAAGCACTTATTTGTGATAAGTGGTAATTTGGTGACTTTTTGAAAACTGGAAAGGGTAAACCACTTCAATGACATTCAATGATTTGTAGACAGTGATAGAACACATTTGACCTAGTGTAGCAAAAGCAATAGGAAATGTGCTGTGGTCAATTTTGTCAAACTAGTGGCTAATAGTGTAATTATTTCAAGCACTTATTTGTGATAAGTGGTAATTTGGTAACTGTTTGAAAACTGGAAAGGAAGAAAGGGAGTTGTCAAGAAGTTTTTTAAGGGACATTTTGATCAAAGCATAGGTATATCATGGTGACAGGATAAATAGAATGTCTGGTCAGTGCTGTAGTTGGAAATCTTTTTATTTGGTTAGCCTTCAGAAAATGGTTTGTAATCCCTAAAGGTCTTCCAAAGAATTTTTCCATGTAAGGTTTTGGGCCTGGTATTTTTAATAGCTATATATGTACACAAAGCAACAGATAAACATGCATAACAAAATATTAAATTGTCATTTCTCCACCAAACCCTGTGCTGTGACCACTCTTTAGAATCAACTCTTTGAGACGATTCTAAAGAGTGGTTACAACATAGGGATTGGTAGAGAAATAAAGAAGTTATCCTTGAAAATATTTTTAATTTATGCATCTTATCTGGACCTACTGTTTTGTTTTGAAGATGAAATGTTCAGCAAGACAGCTTGAAATCATAAAAAAATACTGCAAAAGTTTGTAATGCACATTTGTCACAAAACTCATGCATACAAATACAGAGCTGTAGATATGAGAAATATTAACCCTTTACTCCATGATTATTCATGTAAGAAATAATAACATTATATCAATTAGATTATGTTTACAATGGCACATGGGCACAGACATTGTTGGTCATAGTAGAACTGCAGAATCATATCTATATTATTTCAAACAGAGCAGACCCTGATCAGATAGCTCATACAGGATCTGGGTCTACTCTGTTTGCAAAGGCTAAGACATGCATATTTATGGAGTAAAGGGTTAAGAAAATGTAAGTCAAAACTTCTTAGATTTCTCTGCCAATCCCTATCTTGCTGCTAACTCATTAGAATCACATCACAGAGAGACAGGGTTTGGCAGAGATATAGATACTTTAACCCTTTACCTCATAGGCTATTTATAGGTAACAAACTTTTTGAATAAATCTAACAAAAAGGAGCATTAACTAGAGAAAAGGATTTTTTTAGAATTTTGTAGTTTGAAACCACTGTGATAAATAGAGCATTTGTTCTTATAAGAACAAATGCTCTATTTATCACAATGGTTTCACAAAGTGATTTTTACAGAGTCGTCAAAAGTCGTCAATATGAGGGAATGGGTTAATAGATTAAACTGCATCATATGTACAGCACCAAAAGTATGAAAACTGAAAGCATAATTTATGCCCTCATGCAAATAAAACAACATGCAATATCCTCACACAGGCCCATTCAGTAGATCATACTATGTCGTTGCATATGCTTTTGGTGTAAGTTTTTATTTACCCTTTCCCTGTTGAGTATTCGTGCAAGAAATAATGACATCATAAATGTTTACTAAATGAATTTTTATAATGGCATATGACTGTATACAATTCTTTTTAGTACTAGTAGAAACGGCAGAGTCAGATGTTTATAATCAAATTTCATAAGCAAACAGAGCAGACCCTGATCAGACGGCTCCTGCAGGAGTCATCTGATCTAGGTCTACTCTGTTTGCAAATATATGAAAAGGGTTTGTTGTGGCTGATTAACCCTTTCATCCATAAATACGCCTCGCTATGCCTTTGCAAACAAGGTAGACCCAGATCAGACAGCTCCTATAGCAGCCAACTGGTTAGGGTCTGCTCTATTTGATCATGAAATAGTATATATATGATTCTGCAGTTTCTACCATTGCCAAAATGTACCTAGTTCTGGAGCTATTAAAAAAATAAAAAATAATCAATATTCATGATGTCATCATTTCTTAGGTGAATATTCATGGATCATAGATTAAACAGTGAATGAATCAATTTGATAAATAAAGCCCAGATATGCCAAAATGTTGGGCTTCATGAAAACAAAATTCTGAGTAAAGCAAACAAGGTTAATACATGTACAATAAAAATGTACAGTAAAAAATAATGATAATATATTTGATGTGTCAAAATCATGCCATTTAACCCTTTCTTTCATGAATATTCCTGTAAGAAACAATGTATGTATGAATATTAATTAGCTTAATAATTATAATGAGATTTTTTTTTGCCAAGGCAAACACTGTAAAATCGTATCTATATTTATTCCATAAACAATCACAGCAGACCTTTATCAGATGGCTCCTACAGGAGTCATCTGATTTGAGTCTATCCTATTTGCAAAGCTTATCTATGGAATAAAAGGTTAAGGTCTGTTTTCCAATCAAAACTATTTTTACTACTTTGCACAGTTTCGGAGCATTCACAAAAAATAGGAGTAAGAAGGTATTATGCAAAGTGGGTCCCGTTTGTCCCAAAGTATTGTACTTTTGTGTAATATGGTCAAAATGAAGCAGACTTGGAAATAGGCGTAACCATTTGAATGCAGGAAACAAGTGAAGTGGCATTTGCAACAGTGTAGACCCAGATCAGAGGGTTCCTACAGGAGTCCTCTCTGTTCAGGGTCAGCACTGTTTGTCCCTCAAAACCCACTCTCAAACTTAAGCCTTTCATACTGAATGAAATCTAAGATTAAACACTGATAGATCATTTAATTTTAAATATTCAAAATTCAAAGGGTTAAAATGGAATGATATGTAAATGAATGAAGAGAAGCTGACTTTTATGATAGAACCCGTGTCCATACCAAGTCTCTAGTTCTGTATGAGGTCACAGTAAGTCCTGCAAGACAGCTATGTAACTGTGAGTCAAATTTGTGTCACAATGAAAAGCATGAAAGGTTCATGTGAAAAGCTTCAAAAAGCATATGGTAGTCATGCTATGGTGATGTTATAATCTTCTTCTAAAATATACTTGGTTTGCTACCATTTTGAATGCAAACAAACCACAAGAGTTGAACATGATCATATAGTTAAACCTCTGAATGCGGTAGAATAACTTGATATTATTTTAAAACAGACCAAGATCAGAGAGCTCCCCTGCAGGTGTCCTCTGATCAGGATCTGCAATGATTGTTATTCTAAGTTCTTTTGGCAAAATGTTATTGGACCTTACTGTAAAAATAATGGATCATTAAACTTAGAAAATACAGCATTAAAAGGGTTAAATAGATTTGGCCAATCTTTTTCAGTCAGAAGAAGCTTATAGCAATCATTGACTGCAAATTACTGATTAAACTGATTACATATACAGCAGGATAGTAAAAAGCAAAGCTGCCTTGTACATGTAAGGCTGAATGAGCCATAATTGTGATACCCAGAAGATGAACCCTGAACATAAAACCCTGCTAATGCAACCACCTAAAAGAGGTATAATTCTGGGTGCTAGATACAGGTGGTAGCTTAACGCAGGACAAAAGTAATGTAAAAAGCTCCTAGGAGCTTTCTGCATTACTTTTGTCCTGCATTAAGCAACCACCTGCTTATAAAGACACCCATGTTTATTCATTAAGTGGTCGCATTAGAGGGGTTCTACTGTACTTACCTTTAACAATATTGTAGCCTCTGTATAGAGCTTGCTTGGCCTGGTAGGTGTTCAGGTTGATCACTCGCTCCATAACAAATAGGTCAATCTTAAAACAGTCTGACTGTAATGATTGAAACAATTATTAATAACAATTATTAAATTTCTGAGATTAGCCAGTATCAAAAATGCTTTTTAAACATGTAACCTTTTAGTTAATAAATATTCATGAAAAATATTATAACTTTATGAATATGAATTAGCTGAATTTTTACAATGGCACATGAACATGGGAATTTTTAGTCATGAAAGAAATTGTATAATCACACCTATGTTATTCCGTAAGAAACAGTGTAAACCCTGATCAAACAGTTCCTGCAAGAGCTTGCTCTACTGTTTGCAAATGCATAAATATGTATATTTATCAAGTAAATACATGTACATATACCTTACCAATAGATCTTTGCTCTTTATCAAGAAAGAAATCTATCTATAAATACAACAATGTAGGTTGGTCATGTTCTGTCTTATCATTATCATACATTTATTACATTATACATGCAGCCTATAATTTTGAAATGCTGAAGAGTGACAGTGTTCGAAACAACATGTGTAACCTGCTGACAGAATAAGATATTATGCAAAAAGCATAACAGACAGACAGACAGACAGACACATACGTTTGATGTTATGTATCATACAAAAGGTGTGGTGTATATACAGACAAAGTTAAACGTATCTGTCTTCCACCCTACTTCAGAGGGCTAAGCACTGATCATAACATCACAAACACAGTACCTGAAGTACTTTGTCCTCATCGATGGCTGACATCTCACTTGGCATAGACGACACACCTGTCTCTTTGCTGGCAAAAACACTCTCAGAGCCCGCAAATGATGAGGTCATAGTAGCACGGCTGTCTGTTAAACAGATACAATCAAATATACAGTCAACTTTCAATTTCTTGATACAAAGATAAAATCAATAACCAACAGAGAAACACTTCTGCAAAAAGATTTTCAAGCAGTGAAACAATATTTCATACAGGTTTTTTATTTAAAAGTTACCAATGTTAAATTTTATGTAATACTTTCTACAATTCCACCTGAGGAGACAGCAGAAATTGAAAAAAACCAAAAAAAAAAACCAACAAGAGCACCATATGCAATTTCCAAGTCCATAAAGGGGCATCATTTTGAGATATTTTAAAAAAAAAGTTATGGCCCTTGGTCAGATTTTAGTCCTTGTAATGGTGAACAAGTGTGTGAAGTTTCATCAGATCTGCTTTAATAGTTTTAAAACAATAGCCAACATTAAGGCATTTGGTTAAAGTCTTTAAAATAAGGTCAAAGTTCAAAATGTCTAGGGCATAAGTCAAAAAACGTAACATTGATGGAAAGGCCTTGCCACAAGATATTCACATATGAAATATGAGAGCTCTGCTGGTTACTGTTTATAAATGGCAGATATCTTAAATTATTATTTCTTCAGTCCATAAAGGGGCATAATTTTGTAAAATAACCCTACATAATTATGGCCCTTAGTCAGACTGTAGCCCTTGTGACAATGAACAAGTGTGTGAAGTTCCATAAGATTTGCATAGATACCGTAGTTAAGAAGTTATACCCAATGTTAAAGTTTCGGATCGACAATGACATAGACAATGCGGATGCCAGAGTTAACAATAACTCATATTTTTCTTTGAAAAAAAGACAAGCTTGAAATAATAAACACATCACACTTTGTTGCTTTAAATGAATAACATCTATGACTATTCTTAGCTGCCATAAAAATGTTCATGTTTTAAGCCTTTACTCCATGAATATTCATGTAAGAAAAAAGGATATCATGAATATTAATTAATTCTTATAATGAAACATGAAAAGAAATGGCCATAGCAGAAACTGTAAAATCATATCTATATTATTTCATAAGTAAACAGAGCAGATCCTGATCAGACAGTTCTTACAAGAGCCATTTGATCTGGATCTACTTTGTTTGCAAAGGCATGAAAGGCTTGTGTATGAGGGAAAGGGTTAAACAAGGTGTGTTTCTGAAAGGCTATGTCCCCATCAGGGATTGGACCTAAACATTTTGCCTTTGATCTTGAAGAGTGACCTTGACCACCCAAGAATTTTTATGAGATGAGTTTTATGAGATGAGTATGAATGCCAAATATGAAGCCTTATCTACACGTTTTAAAAATTTGGCAAAGATTAAAGATTCTGACAGTACAGGTTAAAATCAAGATGCCCTCGGATCAAGATCTTGGGATCTTGTGTTGCTGTTAATCAGTTATGTTTTAAAATTTGGGAAAAGAAATGCTATATGCAGTAGTCTTGTTATAAAGTTTTTTTTTAACCTTTCACCTCAAAGATGTCCCTTTTAAAATATTGGCTAACAGAGTAGCCCCTGATAAGAGGTTTGTGCAAGATCTGGCTGATCTGTCTCTGCTCTGTTTGCTTATAAATAAAAACAATTAAGAACTCATTCTACAGTTTCTTTCATGGCCAAAACTTCCTTTATGAATGTGATATTAAAAAAATCTGTTAACCCATTACCTGTTCAATATTCATGTGAGAAAAACTGAAGAATCAGATCTATACCATGTCATAAGCAAACAGACCAGACCCTGATCAGATATAGGAGCCATCTGATCTGGATCTACTCTGTTTGCAAATGCATGAAAAAGCATTTATATGAAGGAAAGGGTTAATGAATACTTTTGAAGTGATACATCATTACATAAATATTCATGAAGGGAAGGGTTTAACCCTTTACCCAATAGCCTGTTTCTAGTTTTGAAGACATGTGACCACTTAAAGCAGGTTGAAAGTAAAGCAGAATGCGCCTTAAGGCGCATTCTGCTTTACTTTCAGCCTGCTTTAAGCTACCACCTACTAGGATATAGAAAATATTTATTATGCAACATGTTCATGACTGTATGAATTTGAACTATTTTCTTCAGCGGAGGAATAAATCAAACACGCTAAAAGCCGCTTCTATCAGGTAAAGGGTTAACATGAACCAGAATATGCTGAAAATTAATCACATAGGAAAGAAAGGTGGATTTTATTCAGATTTAATACTGGAAACACACATGTAAAAACAGAATTATACTTAAAAATCCAAACCACATCTAAAATGCTGTAGAATTTTTTCAGAGAAAGGCAGGAGGAAATGCAGGCTAAATACCCAAAGTATTTTAAGTATGTACACGTGTTTTGCTAATTCTTTTATGTTTGAGAAAAATGTACCATAATTTTCTACTTTACCAAAGGATCATAATATACATGAATGAGTTATGAAACTTTATCATTTTTAGTAAGGAATAAAAGAACTTTAGTGAGCAAGCTCACATACCCCACGCCGCTACATTGTCAGAGAAAAATGTCAGAGAAAAAAGTGGTTCCCCATGACAGATTCCTCTGAAAATCAAACTGATCCAAGCTTTTAATCATGACCATTTTTAAAGAAATAAATTGGGTCAATAAATGAAAGTGAGCAACAATGTATTATGATACACAGATGAACTGACTGACAGACGGATAGGTCAAAAACTATATACCCGACAACTTCGTTGCGTGTGGTATAATAAACATTAACATGTTGAACCCATTCAACAATAAATTTTCAAACGGACTATTCCAAATTCATAGAGGTCAAGCTTACCATGAATGTTCAGTGATTTGTTTTAAAGAAAAGTATAACATGACAAACAGTGCATACTCTGATTAGAGGTCTCGTTGAGGGGCCCTCTCATCTGGGTCTACACTGTTTGCAAAGGACATTAGTGACTTGTTTCAACTGTTTCAATAATGGTTTCAATTTGTGCATCGTTTAATTTTTAGAGTTGAAAGGGCTTATGGAGCCATGCAGGTGTAAAAAAGTTAATAAAAGACTAAATTGTTTCCACATGCAAGTACACCAATACCAAGTCAGTTACCAAACTGCATGCTGATACATGTATATTGCTACAATGACATTAACCCTTTACCTGTTCAATATTCATGTAAGAAATAATGACATCATGACTATTTATTAGCTGAATTTATATAATGGCATATGCACACAGGATTATTTTTGGTATTGGAAGAAACCGTAGAGTCAGTTCTAAATTTATAAATTTCTAAGCAAACAGAGTAGACCCTGATCAGATGGCTGATCTGGGTCTATCCTGTTTGCAAAGACATAGAAAGGCTTATTTATGGAGTAAAGGGTTAACACTTTCGAGGATTTCTTTTATATCATATAAATATGAGTGAGTCAAATGAGATAGCGATCTGTTAAAGTTTTGCTAATGTGACCTTGACCTCTAGATAAAAGATCTTGCACACATCGTACTGTGTTAATGAAGAATTGCATAAAATTATTTGAAAATCCTATAGTAATGCAATGAAAATGAAATATAGCCCAATAAAAGGACAGACAGCCATGTACAACTCCTAACACCCCCCACCCCCACCTCTCCCCCCTGGTTAAAGAGTTTGTAGAGTAACGAGCAACACTGTATTATATTAACCCATTTAAACTCGGTATCCTTCAAAAGGGGCATAGGAAAACAGTGCAGACTTAGATTAAAGGGCTCCTTCATTTGCTCTCTAATCAGGGTCTTCACTGTCTGCTTTGAAAATTATTTTCCCAATGTCACAAAGTCAGCAAAAGAATTCTTGCAGAAGTATTCCTCAAAATGAAAATATGATTCATTCAAAGTACATATTTAGACAAGTTCACTATGAAATAATTGAGGCTTCAATGGGTTTGATGTAACCAATCTTATATGGCAACACAATGTCTGACAAAAAATGAGTATCGGTATCTAATCTTGCCAACAAGTAAAAAGAGAAAAAAGTAAAATAGATCTTTGCACATCTAGCAGATATGGCCAGCATCAAAGGTAAAAAGGAATCCAGAGGTCCAGATAAGATGTGTAAATTAAAACATTTTCAAGAGTAACGTCTTCATTTCTCGACAAAACCCTATGTTGTGATCACTCTTTAGAATCATCTCTTCAAGACGATTCTAAAGAGTGGTCATAACATAGGGTTTGGTGGAGAAATGAAGATTTTAGAACTTGAGTACACATGTTTATCTGTTGCCCTGGGAATGTGTCATCAAAACAGGGCCCACACTTCTTGTCACTTTTCTTATAGATCTTCACTCTCGTTGAACACGTTAGCTTTAACCCTTTACCTGATAGAAGCACCTTTTGACACTCTCTGTATCACAAACAGAGTAGACCCAGATCAGACAGCTCATACAGAAGACATCTGATCTGGGTCTGCTCTGTTTGCTTATGGATTATATATAGGTCTGATTCTGCAGTTTCTGCCATTGCCTGTATTCATATACCATTACAATAAATACTCATGATGTCATTATTTCTTACAAGAACATTCATCAGGTAAAGGGTCAATTCCATATACATGTATATGAGTCATTATACTTAATTATCTCTAGATAATCTGGAGGAAATAATTTCTATATTTCTCCACCAAAACCTATCTTGTTGGTACTCATTAGAAATGCCGATCCCAGACAATTCTAACATAGGGTTTGGCTGAGATATAAGAATAGATATTTTTTGAGATCAGTATGTCTTTTATTGGCAGCTCTGAAAACAAAGCATGGGCTTGCAAGTGACAAACAGTGAAGAGCCTGGCAGGTCAAATTCCAATATAGTAACATTGCTCTCCCATTCTTTCTTGATCTCTCTCTCTCTCTGAAGTTCTTCAGACCATTACAACAAAAGCATCACATATTGTATAAGTATCCCCATATATATATAAATATCTCAAAAGAAAGGGTAGATGAGTAAAAAATATACCACAATGAAATACACTTCCAAAAGATGGCATCTTGGCTGAAGAGTGGTAAAATATGACATTTACAAAGTGTTGGCTTTCTTGAAATCAAAATTTGCTAATCAGTGGTATAAGTAGAGTACAGTAAAGCCCCTCTAAAGCAACCACTTAATGAGAAGACATTATTTTTTTTAAAAGCAGGTGGTTGCTTAAAGCAGGATGAAAGTAATGAAGAAAGCTCCTGTAGGAGCTTTCTGCATTACTTTTGTCCTGCATTAAGCTACCACCTGCCTCTGAGAACCAGAATTATACCTCATTTTGGTGGTCGCATTAGAAGGGTTTTACTGTATGCATCATGCAATGTCATTGTAAAGCAGCAAATGATAAATTTGTAGTACAGTTGAACCTGTCTTATTAAACCTTTCTCTGTTCAATATTCACGTAAGAAATAATTACATCATGAATATTGGTAAGCTGAATTTTTATAATGTTATTACTTTGACAAAAACTGTAGAATCAGATCTATATCATGTCATAAGCAAAAAGAGGAGATTCTGACAAGACAGCATCTACAGGAGCTGTCTGATCAGGGTCTTCTCTGTTTGCAAATGCATGAAAAGGTGTAATGCTCAAATAGGTGCTTTCTGCATTACTTTTGCCTTGTATTGAGCTAGCACCTGTCTTAAACTGATAACAGACTTCGTTTTGATGGTTGCTTAAGGCAGGTTTTACTGTAATCTAGATTATTCCACTAACTGCTGGTATAGAATCAATCTAAAGTTAACACAATGACAAAAACACAAGTCTAAACGTTACAACAACAACACATAACATAGACATCCAGATAAGAGGTGTATTCAGAAAACATCTTCTACATTTCTTCAAAGTGTACTCATGAGAATCATCTTATAAGTGATTCTAATGGGTATTTCAAAGATAGACTTGGCTGCCATACAAGATACAGTTAAACCTCCATAACTCAAATTTTAACTCTTTCCCTCATAGGCTATTTTTAGACCCAGTCTCTTTGAATAAATCTACCAAAAAGGAGCATTTACTAGGGAAAAGAAAAAAAATGTTAGAATTGTGTAGTTTTGAAACCATTGTAATAAATAGAGCATTTGAGCAAATACTCTATTTATCACAATGGTTTCGTAAAGTGACTTTTATAGGGGCGTAGAAAGGGATATTAATGGTGGAAAGGGTTTATGAACATTTATTTATATATATATGAATTGTTCACTTTATGAATATTCATAAACTTAAGTTTTATGAGGTTAACTTCTCGAGGGAATTTTTGGTTTACATAAAAACGGAAGGATCAGATCAATATAATTTCATAAGCAAACAGAGCAGACCCTGATCAGACAGCTCCTACAGGAGTAGTCTGATCGGAGTCTACTGTATTTGCAAAGGTATAAAAAATAGTTTATATGAAGGAAAGGGTTAATGCAGGATGAAAAACTTCCAAAGATGATTTTAATATTCGTTTCAGTGTTTGAATTAGTGAGGTTTTATTTTATTTAGATAATACAGTACACATCATATCTAGAGTTCTGTAACAGCTGTGACTTTCATTGATCCCTCTACACAATACCATGTTTACATCTCAAGAAAGACCATACAACTGGAATTGTACAACGGAAATTATTATATTCATGATAATCACTATGACATGCATAGCTGAAATTATTGCACATTCTCGCATGTGGCAATTCAGGCTAACTTCATAGGACAGGACCTATCATAACATCAAGCTGTGATTATTTCATGTCTAAACTTATGTAAATTCCAGCTGTACAACCTTTAGTAAGATAGATCCCAGATCTTTGTACCTTTTGTTGTTGTTGCTTCTGTCTCTAAGAAATAACACATTGGGAAGAATGTTACGTTTTGAATATTACAAACCCATTCTCAAATTTTGTATCTACACTGATTTTACACTGTTTATTTTTGTTGCAAACTTAACATGGAGTAAACTTTACTCTTAAGTCTATCATTCAGACAAATGTATAGAATACAGTGTATAACAAATATAATTGGCAAAACAGACAATTGCAAAAAATCAAATTATTATTGACAAAACCACCAGTGTCCCTAAACAATTTTATGTATATCTCTGATGGTGGTCCACAGGTAATAAACTTTGTATGGAAGCTAATCAGTCAATTCATAATGATTTCAAATCCATTAAAATTTTTTTAACTCATTTAGAGCACCTACCTATTCTGACAGATGCAGCACTCTTTTCCCGGGTGACAGCAACCCCGGGCTCTTCGGGCTCTGCCTTCTCTACTGCCTCTTCCTCCTTGGGGCTGCTGGGTCTGGAAATAGTTCCTTCCTCATCATCCTCCTCAGCCTTGGCTGTAACAACAAAAGGATATTAAGTCTCCCAGCTACCAGACCACATGTAAACCTGGGTACACTATAATATTAAACCCATGAACATGAAGTAACTATCATACCTGTCTGCTACCAGACCAAACTGTAACCCTAGGCACACTTCTATATCAACCCAACGAACATGAAGTAACTATCATATCTTCCTGCTATAGCTACCAGACCAAACTGTAACCCTCTAGGCACACTTATATATTAACCTGTTGAACATGAAGTAACTATCATATCTTCCTGCTATAGCTACCAGATCCAACTGTAACCCTCTAGGCATACTTATATATTAACCTGTTGAACATGAAGTAACTATCATAGCTTCCTGCAATAGCTACCAGATCCAACTGTAACACTCTAGGCACACTTATATATTAACCTGTTGAACATGAAGTAACTATCATATCTTCCTGCTATAGCTACCAGATCCAACTGTAACACTCTAGGCATACTTATATATTAACCTATTGAACATGAAGTAACACTCATAACCTTAAATAAAACTAATGTCATAGCTTTCAGGAACAGTTCAATCTGAGTCATCACTATTTGCCCTAGTTAATTTGACCAATATCTAAGTTAATTACGCTAGTCCGCAATGATTCTTAAAGGAATGTCATGAACATAATTTCAGGTTGAACCTTTTACTCCATAGAGACTTTACTACCTTTTCAAACAAAGT
Source organism: Azorinus chamasolen (assembly GCA_963576725.1). Taxonomy (NCBI): domain Eukaryota; kingdom Metazoa; phylum Mollusca; class Bivalvia; order Cardiida; family Solecurtidae; genus Azorinus; species Azorinus chamasolen. The sequence continues at coordinate 46,595,805 of OY755243.1, read as the reverse complement.
AGACCCAGATCAGATGGCTCTTGTAGGAGCCGTCTGATCAGGGTCTGTACTGTTCGCTTATCATATAATATAGATCTGATTCTGCAGCTTCTGTCATTTGTCATTCATGTTCATATGCCCTTTAAAACAAAGTCTCTAAGTTATCTTCATGATATCAGTATTACATGGAGTAAAGCTTCATGATGTCATTATCTCAAGGAGTAAATGGTTAAAAAGGATAGGATGGCCAACTAGAGGTTCAGCAGCCATGACCATACCTTTTGTTTCCTTTTCCAACTGTTGGAAGGTGTCATACATATCCCAGGTTGTCGCATTAATTCCCGTCTCCTGTAACAAACAAAAGATGACAGAATATTGTTAATATTTGTGGTTGGAACAAGCAGAACAACAGGTGTGTACTAAACTACTAAAATTGTCATTTCTCCACCAAACCCTATGTTGTGACCACTCTTTAGATTCGTCTCGAAGAGAAAATTCTAAAGAGTGATCACAAAATAGAGCTTGGTGGAGAAATGAAGAAGTTATTCTTGAAAATGTTTTAATTTACATATCTTATCTGGACCTCTAACCAGAATGAATTAATTAACTACAATTAATCTGGTGAGCTAGTCATGATCTTTAAAAAATGTCTGGATTCAGACGAGATGCCAAGTAACTAGCGTCTAATCAGGATCCAAACTATTTGCCATTCTAATTGCGATTTGGGAATGAAATGAAAGAAACAATTGCTTTCAGAGTTTAAAAGAAGAGGACAATCTTGCTAATGCTTATAATAATTTAATGAATGTAGTTTAATGCTTTACTCCATAAATATGCCTTTCAACGCCTTAGCAAACTGTAGGAGCCGTCTGATCAGGGTCTGCTCTCTTTGTCTATGGCATATAACAGATCTGATTCTACACTTTCTGCTTTGGTTAAATATTCCCGTGTTCATATATTATTATAAAAATACAGCTATTTAATATTCATGATGTCATTACTTTTTGCATGAATATTCATGGAGTAAAGGGTTAACAGTTTCATGCTGAACTCTGCATGACATTTATATATGGATTAGAATTGAAGACTGTATATTTTTCTAAATTTAAGCTATACAGTAAAACCTCTCTATAACGACCACTAAATTGTGTTAATAAGTTGGTATTTTGGGCAGGTGGTTGCTTAAAGCAAGGGGAAAGTAAAACAAAACGCTCCAATAGGAGCGTTCTGTTTTACTTTCACTTTGCTTTAAGCATCCACCTGTCTTTAACACAAATGCTTGATGTAATTTAGTGGTCGTTATAGAGAGGTTTTACTGTAGATTTGTATTCAATAAAGGACTGCAAAAATGAGGCAGATTGGAAACGAAATGCAGGTAATTTCAGGATCATGTATCTTAATGTATAAAACAATCTCAAAAATAAGAATTCTGTTATTCAATAGACTAATAGACAATTATACAGTTTACAGCACACTTGAAAAATTTAAAAAAAATCAAATTCTTTGTTTTATTCTTTTAAATCTAAGACTAACTAGAGCACCACATGAGGGTGCCAATGCTCGTCTGTTTGATTGTAGTCCTTGTGACGGTGAACAAGTGTGTGAAGTTTCATAAGATTTGCATGAATAGTAAAGAAGTAATAGCCAACATCAAAGTTTCCAGGTGACAACAACGATGACAATGACGGCAAAGTTGGAGTTACGACAAAAGTTTGTATTTCTTTCTTTGAAAAACAGAAACAATCACTCAATCAGCGGCTTTTTTCATTCTTTTGGAAATAAGCAAGGTACCTGTTCAATTGTAAAAATAATGTATCAAAATGTATTGTAAACCTTGGGGGTACAAATATCTGTAAGTTGCCTTGATTATAAAATGTTTCAAACTGGAAATGGGTCCTTTTACTAGACCCAAGTATATAAAAGATAAACAATTTTAGTGGCTTGGTATAGCCTTAGTGTATAACTCACAGCATATCCTATCTTGCTAGTCTGAACCAGTTTACATTTTTGTGGCTCATTGAATGTATTCATTCCCCTCTCAGCATATCTGTCATTGCCTTGCTTGTTCTTCAACAGCTGAAAACAAAACAAACAAAACAGGTAAGGACTCATCCACATAATCTCATGATCGAAGTCTGAGAATATCTCAAACCAGAATTTTGTAGTAGCAGAGAAACAAGCAAACATGTTTGAAAATAATCACAAGGCCAAGTTCTGCACTGTGTATCCCTGAATATTCACGGTCAGCTTGGCCTGTTTGAATTTTGGACTGAAAAACAGGTCCAACAAGAAGGTCGTCACGGGTGACAAATGCCCCCAAAGTGTTTGACACCGAAATGCATTTTGGTGGAAAAACAATACAATGTAATGCAGGTGTAACATGAAATTTTGATGCTGTTAAAAATGACACAGGAGTCAGTTCTTAACATTAGAAACAGAACCTTTGACGATTATGATAGCTAAGAAAAGAGCCAAGCGTCAAAACTTAGTTAAAAAGGACCCTAAGTCATTCTCAACGTTAAAAAGGACCCTGGGTTGATTGTCAACGTTTAAGGTATAGGAGATATGCTCTGGACAAGCTTTTTGTATCTGGTAAGATATAGGAGATATGCTCCGGACTGTAAAATTGAGGTCAAAGGTCAAGGTCAAGGTCAGTGATCTGAAAATGGTACATGACTCTCCCCCATCCCAAGATGAACTCACAAACCAAATTTGGATTCCGTAGCTGGTAAGGTATAGGAGAAATGCTCCAGACAAGCTTTGTGTAAAATGTAGGTCAAAGGTCAAGGTCACAGTGACCTGAAAATGGTACGCGACACTCCGCCATCCCAAGATAAACTCACACATTAAATTTGGAATCCATAGCTGGTAAGGTATAAGAGATATTCTCTGGACAACCTTTTTTGTAAAATCGAGGTCGAAGGTCAAGGTCAAGGTCACAGTGACCTGAAAATGGTACGCGACACTCCGCCATCTGAAGGTGATCTCACAAACCAAATTTGGAATCCGTATCTGGTAAGGTATAGGAGATATGCTCTGGACAAACTTTTTGTAAAATCGGTCAAGGTCAAGGTTAAGGTCATAGTGACCTGGAAATGGTACATGACATTCCGCCATCCCAAGATGAACTCACACACCAAATTTGGAATCTGTAGCTGGTAAGGTAAAGGAGATATGCTCCGGACAAGCTTTTTGTAAAATCGGTCAAAGGTCATGGTCAAGGTCACAGTGATCTGAAAATGGTATGCGACACTCCTCCATCCAAAGATGAACTCACACACCAAATTTGGAATCCTTAGCTGGTAAGGAATAGGAGATATACTCCGGACAAGCTTTTTGTAGCTGGTAAGGTATAAGCGGTTTTTAAAATCGAGGTCAAAGGTCAAGGTCAAGGTCACAGTGACCTGGAAATGGTACGCGACACTCCGCCATCCCAAGATGAACTCACACACCAAATTTGGAATCTGTAGCTGGTAAGGTAAAGGAGATATGCTCCGGACAAGCTTTTTGTAAAATCGGTCAAAGGTCATGGTCAAGGTCACAGTGATCTGAAAATGGTACGCGACACTCCTCCATCCCAAGATGAACTAACACACCAAATTTGGAATCCTTAGCTGGTAAGGTATAGGAGATATACTCCGGACAAGCTTTTTGTAGCTGGTAAGGCATAAGCTTTTTTTAAAATCGAGGTCAAAGGTCAAGGTCAAGGTCACAGTGACCTGAAAATGGTACGCGACACTCCGCCATCCTAAGATGAACTCACACACCAAATTTGGAATCTGTAGCTGGTAAGGTAAAGGAGATATGCTCCGGACAAGCTTTTTGTAAAATCAAGGTCAAAGGTCAAGGTCAAGGTCACAGTGACATGAAAATGATACGCGACACTCCCCCATCCCAATATGAACTCACACACCAAATTTGGTATCCGTAGCTGATGTGACAAAGGAAATATACTCCGGACAAAAGGTACACACACCCACACACCCACCCACCCACACACCCACCCACCCACACACCCACCCACCCACACACCCACACACACACACACCCACCCACACACGCACGGTGCGATCACTATATGCCGCCAAAGCCTAGCTTTGGGGGCATAAAAATGTGCTTCTATCAGTAAAATTGAAGACCTATAAGAAGAATGACAAGAAGTGGGGACCTTTTTTATTTTTGTTCCCACAGCAACAGATAAACATGCACACTCAAATTCTAAAATCGTCATTTCTCCTCCTGAAGAATTTGATCAGGATCTACACTATTTGTCAGGTTATACACTATATTACTATGTCATATAAAAAATGTAGTGCAAAATGGATTCAGCTTTACAAACTGGTGGAGAAGGGAGGTTAGGTGTCTGAATTCTTAGTCTACTTGTAGTTTTTAAAGAGCTAATTCAACTCGAGCAAACCAGAGTACTCTAATTTCCTTAAGTATTCGGACAAAATTAGGCAAATAGTGCAGACCAAGATCAAACTGCTCCTTCAAGGCTTCAGGATCGTTTGATCAGGGTCTATAATATATGCTTCTGTGTCAGTCTAGTATAAAAATGGTGGAACATTTTACTTAATTAATGTTACAAACCCATGGAGGAAGAGATTGGATGACTGAATATTTAGGGTAGTTAGAGTACTAAGTGTAACTCTCTTACATCTTGGTACATGTCATTCTTCTTCTTGACCATTGGGGCTTCATCAGACTCAGTTGAAACACAGATACCAGGCATATCAAGCAGCCATATTGTCTCTGTCTCTGTCAGCGTCAGATCAACAATCTTCTCTAGGTCATCCTCTGTCAAGTCTTCCTTCACTTCTTCTCGTTTGTGGCGTATCTCTGTGGGTGGGAAGGAATAACATAAAACCACATTCATTTAACACACATTTAACTCTTTGCACACTAAAAGTTTGGCTGCCAAAAAAATTGTCTGCTACAATTTTTTTCTCCACTTCTTATCAAATTTACAAATAAAAGTCAGTGTCAAATATTATAAAATTGCATCTTGATAAGGCACTGAAATACTGGGCACCTCATCTTGATCCAAACTCGCCATGAACTTACAAAGGGCCAAGCGAGGCCAAGGGAAATGTTCTCTTCATGGATTTGCAAATTTAAATCTAGACAAGCTGATGTGTCAGATACACAGCAAATCAGAGGCTATTCTAATAAAACCAGAAATGTGTCCATAGGACACTGATACCCCCACTTCAGATTTTTGTCACAGAAAGTAAGGGCCATAATCATGAAGGCAATGACTGAAGCAATTTACAAGGCTATCAAACTTGACCAAGATATAATGGTCACAAACATGTGTGTAATGTTTGATGTGGATTGGACAAATACTTTTTGAGAAAGAGGCCGAACAAGATATCTTTGAAGTCATTTTGCAAACAAAGGGCTGCAACTCTTAAACGACTGAAGCGATTTACATAGTTATTGAACTTGACCAAGATATAATAACCACAAACATGTGTGTAAAGTTTGGTGAGGACTGGACAAATACTTTGCAAGAAAGAGTCCCGACAAGATATTTTTGAAGTCATTTTTGCAAATAAAGGGCCAAAACTCCTAAACTACTAAAATAATTTACATGGTTATCAAATTTGACCAAGATATAATGGCCACAAACATGTGTGTAAAGTCTGGATAGGATTGGACAAATACTTTTCAAGAAAGAGTCCAGACAATGTACTTTTAAAGCCATTTTTGCAAATAACGGGCCACAACTCATAAAAGACTGAAGCCATTTTACATGGTTATCAAACTTGACCAAGATATAATGGCCACAAACATGTGTGTAAAGTTTGGTGAGGATTGGACAAGTACTTCCCAAGAAATAGCCCGGACAATTCTAGATGTGCATACGGACGGACAAGGGCAACCCTATATGCCTCCACTATGTGGAGGCATAAAAATAGTGTTTGGCCAAGAAATAATGTTAGAAGTCATGATCAAAAGTTACAGTATCTTGACCTTTTTCTTATAAAAACAGACTCAACATAAAATGATAAAGTCAGCAGCTAGTGTATACCTCCAAATGCTGTTGTGACGTCCTGTGACTGGTCTGCCTCATCTGGCTCCACCATCGACTCTGACCCAGTGTCATAAGACTGACTAAACACTGACCTAGAAATGTTTGTGAAATGTTTTCTAAATGTGACTCAATAAAATCTAACACAGATTGATCTTTTTCTAACTATAAAGATATATTCTGCTCATTTTTTTGTATCGATCAATTAACACAACAAGCTGTACAGATATTTGTATCATGAAAATAATGCTTACAGGCAGGTTTCCACAGTATATATGCATTTAAATATTAGCTAACTATGACCTTTATCTGAATATTGCTTAATCATTAAAAAATCATCGAATTTTTATGAGACAGAAAACTATGGAAATCAATGGATATGTTTGATGAAGCTCCTATAGACTGCATCTATTTCGGAACAACTCTTAGAATATCAAATAGGTGTTTGAAACAAAATCCGACACAATTGGTCAGTTGAAAGTTCAAAACCACTAAAGAGAATGTTATTGTGTAATAGTTTACTTATATGTACATCAAAATGAGTATGTCTGGTACACATAGTTGATTGTACAGCATATTTCAGTGAATGGCAGATACGTTTCAGCTGGTTTCCACATCAAACAATTTTTTATTTTTCTAATACAAATGATTCCTTTCTTACCATGACTGTAACCTCTAAGTTAGTTTCTAGTCACAATATATTCAGATTCTGATGTCATTTTGCTATGGATTTTTTTTCAAAAATATGACCAAAGTACATCTTCCAAAAATGATAAAAATATCTGAAAATCTTTCTCTACTTGACTAGGAATCTACATTGCTAGTGGACCAGCAACATTTAACACTTTCCCTGTTCTTTGTTTATTACAAATTTCAATACCTAATGAATATTCATGGACAAAATAGTTATTATGAATTATGGAAGGTGATACATTGTAGCCATTTTAGAAAGTGAGGAAACAGATCTATCAAATTCTATTAGCAAACAGAGTAGACTCTGATCAGATGGCTCCTCTAGGAGCTGTCTGATCTGGGTCTACTCTGTTTGCATATGCGTGAAAACACGTTTATATGAGGGAAAGGGTTAAAAGGCCTTTTGAATTGGTAGTGACTTTGTTTGTTTTATTATTTTGTGTGAATATATGGAAAAGAAGAACAACAGCTAGAATTCTCCTTACCTGGTGAATGGTCCTCCACCAAATGTACTAGCAGTGACTGTCCCAGTGTTGTATATTGATGCTTGTGACATCAGATCTGTTGGCTACAACACAAAAACACATCTATCAGAGCTTATAATGAGTAATTTCCCTAACTCATTTCTCCATAAATAGGGCTTTTTATGGCTTTGCAAACAGAGTAGACCAAGATCAGACAGCTCCTGTAGGAGCCGTCTGATCAGGCTCTGCTCTCTTTGCATATGAATTTTCTGCTATGATAAAAAAAAAAAAATCCATTGTTCATAGTGCCATTTTAAAAAATCAAATAACCGATATTAATATGTCATTAATTCTTATATAAATGGGTGATTCTTCAAAAATTGGTAATTTTGCCTACAAATTTTTCAAAAACATTTTGCTTATAAAACCGTTTGCTTAACACGTATACCATAAATATGAACTGTCTTTGACTTATAAAGAGTAATGTCTGTGCTGATTGTTCAATAGAAAAAATATTTTTCACATTTTATAAATTGCCAATGACCTGAAAATGTCATTACCGCAACGATGTAAAATTGGACCTCGTTTTATCTAAATATTTAGTTAAAGGGTGTTTATCGTTCAAGATGTGTGTAAATTATGAATATGAATAACGTAATTCTGTTTCTTTTAGTAATACATCTTGCAAAATCAAAAATTGTCTCTTAAGGTGATGGAAACAGCTAATTTTTAAGATTTTGATGTATCGAAATTATCTCCAAAGTGTTGCTAAATTTCTTTTAATTAACTAAAATCATGCTTTATACTAGCTTTAGGACTAATTTATCGTTAAAGTATACAGTTCAAACATTTCCATTGCTCAACTTTTAAAAAATGGCAAAAAAATGCCAAAAAATGAATGAAAAATGTTTCGGTAATGACGTTTCGGTAATGACGTTGCAGTAATGACAGCAAAAAGTAAAGCCAAATGGTACTAAATTTATCCAGAAATATTATTTATTTTGTTTTTGGATGCAAGTTAAAGTCGTATTTTCACAAAATAGTTGTTCAGATAACAAAATAATTAAGGGTTATGTCAGTACCGAAACACAGGCCGTTTCGGTAATGACCGTTTCGGTAATGACAATTTTGTTTATTTTTCATAACTTCAGGCATTTACCCAGTACATGTTTCAATTATTTTATGCATTTAAGCATCGTGTACACACAGCGTATACAACAAGGTCTGTTAACATGAATTTATAGTTCAGCTTGCCTGGTTTGAGGGTGTTTCGGTGCTGACGGCCTAAAAACATAATCAATAGAAATAGATGTTTGGGAGGCCATTTCTTATAATAGAACCGGAATTGCTAATTCGAAGTGTACCCTATAATGACTGCATGGGGAAAACCTTCTGATGACGTCAGAAGGGATTTCCCTCAATTTCAAGATAAAATAGGTACAGGCTAAAACACCATACCGTTTCGGTACTGACAGAAAAACGAGGGACAAAAATCAGCAGCTGAAAAAGCCACTAAAGATTAAACTAACAGCTATATTTTGTATTCATTCATTCTATGATAATATAATGACATTATCAATAGAGAAAAATTATCAAATTTAAGATGATTTAAGGTCAAGATATTTCATTCTATTATGTGTTGTATGATGAGGGACATGGGAATTTTGCACCCCCTTTCATACTTGAAAGTCGATTCCAAGAAAATGAACATAAATTCTCACTGGTTATCACTATATTCTCACTAAGGTATGTCATATTAACTAGGCAAAGATAAAATATTCTTTTAAAAGTAAATTTTTATGACTTTTAAATCATGTGAAAGGTGAGGGACAGCATATTACAAACTTTTGAAGAATCACCCAAATATTCATACAGAGTTAAGATATATAAAGAGTTTACATGAAGTAAAGGGTTAACTGTTTTCACACAAAGATATTGTCATCCATTTTAATTCTGCAATTTTATAATTCATTTCTCTTCAAAAATGTAGTCAGAGGGTCGAACAATTTAGATCAAAATGTGACACATCTGGATACAAACTAGTTGCATATGTTATCACAAATCTATCACTATAGTGTCCAGAAAAAATTATGTTCTAAACGTACCTTTATCCTGCACGTGCTATCAAAAATATGCTCCGAGTGTCAGATTGGATGCTAAGAAGTTATTCTAGACTTATATTTAAAAACAAAATAAACGATGTGTAGTTACATATTATTTCACGTATTTTACAAAATCACCTATTAATAGAACTATCCAAGAGCAGCAGACAATGAAGACTGAAAATGTGTATCATAACAGTCAAGTAACCCAAATGACAGGAATAATTGTAATACAGTTACCCTAACCTTTTCCTTGTTCAATATTCATGTAAGAAATATATTCATTAGCTGAATTTTTATAATGGCATATGTAGTCAGATCTATAATTTCATAAGCAAAGAGAGTAGACCCTGATCAGATGGCTCTGATTTCGGTCTACTCTCTTTGAAAATATGTGAAAAGGCTTTTATATGAAATACAGGGTTAACCCCCCCCCCCCCCCACACACACACACACACACAAACATTCTAACTCACACAGAGTACCCGTATGATTAAACAATCAACTTACTGTTCCAGCAGAGCTGTCACCGAGAAGGTTGCTCTGTTTCTGTTTAACTTGATTTGGGTCTGGCATGAAGAGAGGCACTGGTGTAACATCATTACCTGCCTCATCAACAACCTGTAGGAAATATTGCATGAACCAACAGTTAGTAGAACGGCCATAGGGTGTTGATGTAAATCATTAACCCTTTATTCCATGAATATTCATGTAAGCCATAATGACATCTTGCATATAAATTAGCTGTATATTTATAATAATTAGAACACAGGAATATTTAATCAAGACAGAAAGTGCAGAATCAGATTTATATTATGACATAAGCAAACAGAGCAGACCCTGATCAGAAGGTTTGATCTGGGTCTACTCTGTTTGCAAAGGCGTAGAAAGGTGTATTTATGGGGAAAAGGGTTAAACTCTGACCAATCATCGTATAAGATATTTGTTGGCAGAAGGGAAATAATTTAAAGGATCATTTAACACTTTTCCACAAACCCCTACTCAGGTCTTAACAAACAGAGTAGACCCAGATCAGATGACTCCTGTAGGAGCTGTCTGCATGATCAGTATCTTCTCTGTTCATGTGATACAGATCTAAATGTCTACTGTTTGCCATGGCAAACCTGTTTGCTTATAACATGATACTGATATGCAAAACAACAGATAAATGTGCATACTCAAATGCTAAAATCGTCATTTCTCCACCAAACCTTATGCTGTAACCACTCTTTAGAAATGTCTCTTTGAGATGATTCTATAGAGTGGTCACAACATAGGGCTTGGTCGAGAAATAAAGGAGGTGTTCTTAAAAATGTTTTAATTTACGCATCTAAATTCTTAATTATCTGGAACTCAGGATCTGAGTGTAGTTTTTGTCAAGGCAAAGAATTCCCTTCAAAATGTTAATTATAATTAATCTCTTATATAATTTTAATCTCTTATAAAGCTACCTATAGAGTTTCATTTAGACACAGAATTATGTCTGGATCAAACAAAGTATGAAATAACAAAGGGCAATAACTCCAAAAATACTAATGACAAAACTATGGTTCAGAAAAGTGTAAAGCACAAGAAGTACTAAGATCTACCTGTATAAGAAGTTTGTAGTCAATTATAGCTTTGGTACGTTTGAAGTCATGCCCCAGTCAGGAATTTCTGACTGATGGACGGATTGACATAGTGACTCCAGTATACCCTCCTAAACTTCGTGAAATATCATATAATTGATTATTACAGAAAATGCTTACAAATGTATATGACATGAATGAGTTGATTTTGTATATATCTAACAGCACATCAGCTGTTGAAATGGGTGCTTACCAGTAAAATGAGTATTCGTGATGTATGCATGTCCCATTCCCAATTTCCCAGTCTATAAAGCAGTTTTTACTATTTTATAAGTAAATGTTGAATTTTCAATATGAAATGGCCCATCACTGTTTAGCAAATTTGATGCAATAGAGTCAAATAGAGTATGAAAGGGTGATATTTGTGAGAGGATTTTGAATGACAAGCAGTGCAGACCTTGGTCAGAAAGCTCCTTTAGGGGGTCTCTGATCTTGGTCTATGCTGTTTGCAAATGCTAGTTCACTTGTTTCCTAAGTTAAGTTCAAAAAGTTCAAGAATATATAAAATGTTTTACAAATTCTATATTTCCATGTTTCCAAATCAGTCTCATTTAACATTTAACATTTGAGTTCAGTAGTCTGCTGTTTTATTGGTCTGAAGCTAAGGTACCTCAATAATGTCTACATTATTTTGTAATGTTGGAAAATAAAACATTCCAAATGGCATTTAATGTCAGTGCCAGCTTGCCATATCTACACTGTCTGCTAAATGGCATCTTTCCTCACAGTCCATCCAAAGTTTACCTGGACTGGAGCTCTAGGAGGCTTGGCTGTCTCTGGAGCGTTCCCCATGCTGCGTTTGCTCGCAGAAGATGGCAGATTTGTACGAGAGCTGCCATATGTTGTCCCCCTGACTGTTCCATATTTGCTTTTCATAACGGATGTTCCATGACTACGTTTTGATGTTGTGCTGGCCCCAATATTGTTGGTCCTATATAAGATAAAGCGAAATGTCAGATTTAAACAAGAGTGTTTGGAGGAACACATGTGTCACCTGCTCGCAGCTGACACAAAAACTGTTAATATGCTGGAGTGAAATCAGAACAAAGGAGAATAACTCAAAAAGTATAGCATGCAGAGTGATGGACTTTAGTTACATCAATAATGCTCAATGACAGGAAGACACATGTGAAATTTGAAAGCTCTATAATGATTAGTTTAGAAATGACAGCCAAAAAAAGAAAGTGTGAACAAAGGAGAATAACTCAAAAAGTATTGCATGCAGAGTGATGGACCTTAGTTACATCAATGGTCCTCAAAGAGAGGAAGACACAATGTGAAATTTGAAAGCTAGAGATCTATAATGATTAGTTTAGAAATAACAGCCAAAAAAGAAAGTGTGACAGACAGACAGACAGACGACGGAAAAGTGATCCCTTAGTGACACACTGCTTCTTGGCAGGTAACACAAAAATCAGGTGCTTTATGTACATATACATGTATATACTAAACATCTCTTCAAAACTTAACATCATGTCATTTTTTACTCCTGTTAGCAACCATCTGATCTGCGTCTACTCTGTTTGCAAAGGTGTGGAAAGGCGTATTTATGGAGTAAAGCGTTAAGATTGAAGATATGAAACTCAAAGCTGCCAGATTTGTTTCTGGGGATTATTGAAAATGCAATGTACATTAACTATCAAAAGTTTTCCTATGGAGGTTCCTGAGCTGCAGAGAAAGCAAGTCAGGGTGGTAATCTCATTTATTTGATGTGTATGCATGTAATACCCTTTATGTATCTTGCCATTTATTGTGTTATTTATATCTCAATGACAGCCTGTCATAGCCTCACAGAAATTGAATCTCACTTTACAAAAAAACTAATAATGGACAATTATCAATAAAAATGTAATATAGTTTTCAGCAGACAACTATTATTAAATTTTTCAGACGCAACATTACTTAGCGTGCAAAGAGTTAATTTCTGAAAATTGATTTGTTGTTAGTGCATATCTATAGATGCATATTTTGCTGTTTTGTATTTTGTATGAAATTATTGTGTTTGAGGGCCTCAAGGTAGATTAGTCATTATGACTAATTAAGCTACCCTCGTTAAACAAAGTATTTCATTCATTCATTCATTCATTCAACATCCAAGGAATGCATAAAAATCATGAATTTACCATATTTAGGTTATACCTGAATTAAACCAAATTCTGTATCTTTATTCACAGGTGCCAGGTGCACAACAATTTTATAAATACTACTAATATTTAGATCTTTAAATACGTTTAGACATAATGCATGCATACATTGATAGCAAAAAAAATATTTGAATTTTTTTTCACATTGTATAATACTATGTAAAGGTGTGTAACTAAATGGTCTTAAATGGCAGAAAAATTGCACTAACAACATGTCTTGTTACGTCAACTTCTGCTCGATTTTAATAAAATAATTATTCATTACACACAAAAATGTCCAGTCTTTGAATTATTAGCTTTGGCTGAAAACCCTATGCTTTTGTACATGCTTATGCTTTTTTGCTTTATGTGCAAATATACTTAAAACCATGCATGTCTGTGATCCTGTTTAAATTTTATTTACTTGTTTGTTTCTGTTTGTATACTTAATTATGTTTCTTAAATTGGGGAAAAAAAACTACAGGGCTTATGTTACTATGTTACATACTATCCGACATGAAATAAAATATGTCTATGTACGCTCCACTCTTCATTTCCACACATATGCTTTACGTCGTGCCACAGCCATTTGCAAAGAATTAAAGAGCAGATCGAATTTGCATGTAGAGGCATAGAGGGATATTTTGTATGGGAGTTTCTGAAAACTGATGCGATCAAATGAAGTAGATTTATGCTCAATTCTTAAAAAATATTGATTCACATTGAGTGAAGTGGACAGCAGATGCAGTTTTATTATCAAATCATGATCAACTCGTGCACATAAAATTTAAATCGACGCTCAATAAACTCACAGATCAAGGGCTGTAACAAAACTACCACAATGACCATCACGTGCATTGTATATGCACTAGTGGGTATTTCTTTAAAAGCTCGTCAGAGCTTGTGTACACAGGTTATATGATACGATCCTACTTTAAATTTTATTTATCCTCGGTACATGTATGATAATATACTCCCGTAAGCTTCATTCAATTGTGAATACACTATGTAATTCAAAAAAGACAAATACATATAGGATACATTTGTTAATTACGACACCCAGTCTCATAAAGCAGTTCTCACCCAGGGCCAAGCATGTGTTGGGATTTCTTTCCTCTACTAACTGACATTGTTCAAGCAGTATCCACCATTTTCTTTTCTGGCTTCTACGGTTGTCAATAGTAACCTGATCGTGTAAATACGTACACTGTGATTGGTCACTTGCAATAAGCTATTTTCGATAAAACTTTAGTACTGGAATGCTTTCAAGTTCATCTATGCAATAAATTGATCAATCTAAGTCTAAGGCTAATTTTTTGTCTATCTTATGTACAAAAAAGAGTTAAATGTGACTTATTTTGAGCAATACATGCAGGAAATCCTTTGACGAATTGACCAATGAAATGATGTCTAAGTGTCTCGCACCTTGGCCTAGCGGGAAACCTTTTGCCTCGTTTTCATAGTCAATATTACGTATCCGACAATTACAAGAAAATGGCGACGGTAAGAACAAAATTTTACAAATACTCGACCTTTAAATTGGTCGTGGTTGCTAATAATACATGTTTGCGTTTTGTCACTTAGCCATTATGTTGGTTACTCGTCAATCGTTTTTATGTGAGGAGATTTGGTCATATTTTTGAGTTCTGATTAAGATATTTCGATCTTAAAAAAGAGCGCCCATCGGCTTTTCAAAAATCTTGACAGAAGCTGCGTCACCGCTAGAGGTCGCTCATATGATTTTAACCATGTTTATTTTATTTTGCAGCCAGGAACAAGTGAATCGAATTCCAGTAATGGCAGCAGCCCAGGTAAGTACGAAATTAATCCTTAAATAGTTTCAACGTCAATACCGCAATAATGCAAATGTATGCACTGTCCAACACCGTACCCGATATGCCGGTAGGAGACCACGGTGGGTAGAGGTAGGCTACAGTACAGTACGATTCTGTATTTGACTGTGTCTGTCTTCGATGCTTCTGTTATTTAATAACACATTGTGTGAGTTACATGACAACTGTCTACTATGTAGACAGTAGTGATGTAACAGGATTAGTGAAACATGCAGCCAGACAGGGGCAGGGATCCCTCTCTTTCAGGGCTCTATTGACTGAGCTATTTGGACCTGCTCTTCACCCAATACCTGTAACCTGCTGTAGTGTTTGTGTACAATCTATCACCATTTAAGGTAGTTCCAATGAACGACATACACCATTTAAGGTTAATATACTTTATTCTTACAGCTATGTACACTTGGACTGTCTAACTATAACTACGAAGATATATCCAACGAGGCTCATCAGTTAAGTACCACAAGGGCATGTGGCTACTTAAGCATACACTACACCTGCCTTTTACATTGCCCCCCCCCCCCCCCCCCCCCCCAAGATTTTCACAGAATCAGCTAAAGAAATCCTTGTCATGTACAGGGTCCCATGTTTGGCGCCAACTGTAACAGGACTGTTAAAAAACATGCAACCAGACCCACAGGTGCCAGACGGGTGACAGTTTCATAATAGTAATATCTAAAAAAAACAAAACATAATAGACATACTTTGACAGCGTTTTTTTATTTTCGTGTAGTATAATACTAATTTTTTTACTATGTAAAGGTGCGTAACTAAATGATCCAAAATGGCAGAAAAAATACACCAACTTCATTTCACGTCTTGTTACGATGTTAATTTCCGTTCGATTTTAATCAAGTCTGATTCATTACACGCAGAAGTGTTTTAAAAGTCTTCGAAGTACATGCCATTGAAGCCAGTCATTGGCCGAAAAATTACTGTACAGTACTGAGACAATAAACTCCAACTTCGCTTTAGTTGACCGAGTTGTTACCAACATATGTATACATGTACATGTGTTGACAGTCTCAAGTCGCTCCGGAAAATTTCCAGTGTCATAGAAACGGAAATAACTCGGTTGACCTCGACAGTAAGTTTAATTTTTATGTTAGATTTATTGGAGGAGAGTGTAACTCTGTAACACGGACCATATCATGAGATTCGGTGTGACTTTCGATGTCATCAGTCGTGAAAATGTACATGTTTGTGTCGGTAGCGGCTCGGTCTACTAAAGCTAAGACAGGGGTTTTTCATCTTCTATAACAGGCCTGTAAAAGGCCCCTTCCCAATTGAAAATTTCTTTAAAATCATGCAGTTTTCCCAAAAATCCAAATTTACACCAGCTTTTTTGTTTCCCAAATCAGCAATTTTAGCGATAATTCTTCCCAAAATCAGCAGGCTAAGGCCCCTTCCCAATTAAGAGAGAAAAAGCCCAGTAAGATGGAGTTATCGTCTCAGTAAAGTAATTTTTCGGCTAATGATCAGTATCAATGGTATGTAATTTCAAAGACTGGACATTTCTGCTTGTAATGTATCATATTTCAAATTAAAATTAATTAATTAAAATTAAAATTGAAATTGAGTGGAAATTGAGGTCGTAACAATGTAGTGGAATGCAGTTTTTCTGCCATTTTGGCCCATTTAGTTACACACCTTTACATATTGTATTATACTACATATGCAGTGTTGCACCTAGGCCTGAAATTTTGGGGGACATGCATGGGACATTTGAAAAAATAGGTGGACAGGATCAAAAACAATATGTATAAGCTTACCTAGACTCATGAATACAGTTTGTCTGTAGTATGAATGCAAATCTAACTCTGATAACAGTCTCAGCCGAAAATACAGCTCACATTATTTTAAGATTGGATTCAATACAAGTTTTGCATTGCATCTTATCTTAGATTTTAGCCATTGACAACCATTCCTTTTTAGCTCACCAGAGCACTTTTGTGCTCAGGGTGAGCTTTTTGTGATCGCTTGATGTCCGTCGTCGGGCGTCAACAATTTGAACCTTTAAAAATCTTCTCCTCTGAATCTACAGGGTTCTTAGCTTTCATCTTTGGTACATAGCATCATCTTTAGGTCCTCTACAAAGTTATATAAATTTTGCCCCTGGGGTCAAAATTGGCCCCGCCCCAGGGGTGCCTTGTTTCTATTGAAATATATAGTAAAACTTTGAAAATCTTCTCCTCTGAATCTACAGGGTTTTCAGCTTTCATATTTGGCACACAGCATCATGTTCAGGTCCTCTACAAAAGTTATATAAATTATGCCCCTGGGGACAAAATTGGCCCCGCCCCAGGGGTAGCCAGTTTTGAATAGAAACTTATAGTGACAACTTTGAAAATCTTCTCCTCTGAATCTACAGGGTTCTCAGCTTTCATATTTGGCACATAGCATCATGTTCAGGTCCTCTACAAAAGTTATATAAATTATGGCCCTGGGGGTCAAAATTGGCCCCGCCCCAGGGGTGGTCAGTTTTCAATAGAAACATATAGTGAAACTTTGAAAATCTTCTCCTCTGAAACTGGAAGGTTCTCAGCTTTCATATTTGGCACATAGCATCATGTTCAGGTCCTCTACACAAGTTGTATAAATTATGCCCCTTGGATCAAATTGGCCCGCCCCAGGGGTGGCTAGTTTTCTCTAGAAACATATAGTGAAAACTTTGAACATCTTCTCCTCTGATTGCCTGGTGAGCGATGTCAGGGC